>CM060833.1:139690000-139865000 GCA_030762175.1 Metallyticus violacea
TTTTCTTATTTGATTCAAATGATACCGCCACGGGTGGCCGAGGTCGTTAAGGCACGGACTCGTGAGCGGGAGGTCTGCGGTTCGAATCCCGCCAGGACCGTCCTCCCTGACTGGGGTTTTTTCCAGGTTTTCCTCAGTCTTCATAACTGGCAAATGCCGGGGAGGTACCTAAACTTAGGCCTGGAACGCTTCCTTCCTTAAAAAAAAAAAAAAAAAAAAAAATCCTTTCTCAATTTATCATTTCATTTCATGTATCATCAGTGTCCACCGCCTGTGGTGCCTCAGTAGTAAAAACGGGCGTTAAACACTACTCAAAAAAAAAAAAAAAAAAAAAAGATTCAAATGATATGTACCAATTTTTATTGCGAAAAAACAAATATTGGTACTGCCAGAAAGATTTTTAAATTTGGCATTTTAGGTAAGCCCCCACTCCTAATAACCTGATTTCACTTATTTTCAGCAACTACTTTTCTAATTTTATTTCAATGGCATATACCAAGTTTCGTTGAGAAAAAAACAAGAATTACGGCGTTAACAAACACACAAGACACATTATATGTAGGTATACATTTTTTCACTATCATTTCTGGTGCCTAGTAATTAGTATCGATGGAGATTTGATGAAAATTTTCAAAAATCTTTTCATGGGTACCTCAATAGGTACTACATTCCTTCGGAATTCGCTAAAACGGACTGCTGAATTTAAAAATGGCCACACCAACCTTGAATGTTATTTACGCGAAGGACGTCTAAAAGTACCACAGCAGCAGAATTTATTGCACAAATATATGCTGTGGTATTAGATGATTAGCGAGTCAAAGTGTGTAAAATTGCTGAGGCTATAGGCATTGCTGAGAAACGTGTAGGTTACAGGAACTGCGTATGAAAATCTTGCTCAAGATGGGCGCCGTGCTTGTAACAACAGGTGAAAAACACATTCGTATGAAAATATTGTAACACTGCTTAGACCGCATTAGCATCAACAGAACTTATTATGTACGTCGACAAATAGAAACAGCAGTAAAACAGTGGATAAAAGTTGGCCAATGGGGGAATTGAGAAATTTGAAGTATAAATTTTTGCAACAATAATCCTAATTTCCCTCTGACTTCTGTCTGTTCCCTGAGCTTAAATCTTCCTCGGTGGTCAACGCTTTACATCAACTCGAGGTGATTACAGCTGCAGAGGAATAAGTATTTTGCAGACCTTCCGGAAAACCATTTCAGCAATGGGATAGTTGGCACTGGAGTATCGTTGGAGTAAATGTATTGATATCAGGTGAAATTATATTCGAAAATAAAAATAATTTCCAATTTTGTTTCTTCATTGTCAGGCCGTGAATTTATGGACAGCCATAGTATAATGAATATTACGCGCAGATATTGTAATGATGCCGACATTAGGTTTCCTGAATATAGCTAAAATTGTTATTAATTAATAATATAAAAGGTAAATCAATTTTGTGACCATAAGTTTAATAAAACGCAACACTCAATATCGGCAATAAAACTTTTAATTTTTCTAAGCTAAATGAAACAACAAAAACAATACACCGTGATCGCTAACGATGCGATCTCTGCCGGCAGAAGTTATCAACGACGCAGTTATTGTTGCACACGCTGTGCTGTGACTTATTCTTGAGGACACAGTATTACAATATGTTAATTTTGTACTTTAAATTTTTGATTCTATAACTAAAAAAGGCGTTGGTGAAAATTAATAACTAACAAGTTTGGACTTATCTAACACACCTGGAGCTGTACCATATTTTTATATGTCAACAAACTAGCTATAGTAATAATAAAACGTTCTGATCTAGAAAGGCACAATGCTGCAAGCATAAATACTTTTCAGAAAATGACTGCGTTGGTAGCGGCATTTGAAAACTCAAAACACATATCTCATTTAGAAACAGTTCCGTGAACAAGGGTCAATCTATGAGAAATACATGGAAACTTGGAGTCTTTCACCAATAGTGATATACACCCTTTGCGGAAAGAGAGAGAGTCATTTCTTGAACGCAAAATTTCTTCTAAATCCTACTTGTTACAGCGCGCGGTTCACAAGGTAGCCAGTCAGCAAGGCTGTGTAGCCGCTACAGCAATTGTGTTATATGAAAGGCACTAAAGACAATGTCTAATGTGTGTTATGTTAGCTCTGTGGCAGTGTGCACAGTGATGTCGTGGTTAAAAGCCCAGGTACGCCTCTCGAATAAAGCAGCATTTTTTTTACTACTAAACCATTCTAACATATGACAAATTATATACTTATAATTAATATTACTTTCAGTATTTAGTCTATCCAAATGTAGTATGGTGCACATGCAAAGACAAAAGATGGACATAAATTCAAGAAATCTTTGGATATTGTAGTCTCTCGTCCACACTACTGTAGGAATCTGACATCATCTATGTCCCTAAGAATGAGGGCAGTTATACATTCTGAGGGCTCATACATACATATTAATTTGTGTTTATTTCTATGTGTTTTCACTTTATAAATTATTTTTTCTGTTCATATATTTATTTAATTATTTGTAAAGAGTACATTAGTATCTGAATACACTTTTTCGTGTGCATAGGTAATGTCATAAAATTCAAATGATATGTTAAAATACAATATTATATTAAGGCAATATAATCTACATATACACCTAAACCCAATAATAATAAAACAAATGTTGTATAGGTTTTGAACCCAGGAGCTTAAGCAGAAGAGTAAAACCCTGTAAACCGCTCGACCACCGCTACTCTACGCTAATGTTCTCTTTCCATATGCTTAATATGCTCTGCAGCTGTAATCGCCTCGAGTTGATTGATTTGTTTATTTCCGGACGCTCTTTAACATCTCAGGTCATCAGCGTCCCATTCTATTCAGAGCGTGAAACGGCCGACAACTTTTGCTCAGAGGCCTCTTCTTTCAGGCTTGCGGTTCTTTATCGTGCCGTAAATGTACGACACGGGACCCAGGGCTTTACTTCCTTTCCGAAGGAGGCCATACTTAGGATTTTTACGCCCGAAAAAAATTCATCGACACTGGCAGGGTTTGAACCCGCGATCTTGGGTTTAGAAGGCAAGTATGGCTACCACTACACAACCAGATATTGAGAAGGGAGTTTAAAATCAAATTACCTTTTAGGTTTCACCTCCTCATCCTTACCCCCCCCCCCCTACTATGAAATTTCAAACAGCACCTTATATGCTACAAACTTTATAGAGGATTCAGTCCTAAATGCAAATTTTGTTTTCTGTCGAAGTCTAGCAAGCAGGATTATTTATGTTTAAACTTGGACAGAATAAAACTACAAAATCCAATATTTTTTTAATGTAGTAGTTGTGTTTTGGTAATAAATTGTTTCGAAATAGTTTGTATCCAACAAGAAATAAGATATGCTGATTAGTCAGGTGTCTCAAAATACACTATAATACTGCAATATTATTATTGTAATAGTACTGAAAATTAATTGTCATTTCATCCTACAACTAATTGACTTCGTTTATATTCTGTTCAAATTCGAACAGTAATAAACACATCCCAGGTAGCAATGCATGTACTATGTAATAACTTACTCAACTAATTTGCAGAACGTGATAACATTTGCATCTTCTTTAAAATATAAGTATAACAGGTAGTGGTGTTACTTGAAATTTGAATAGCAATATGAGATGGGTGTGATTGAGGGGGTGAAATTTAAAATCCAATCAACATCGATTTTAAACTTCCCTCTGAATATCTAAACTGGCCTGTTTCATATTAAAATTAAATTAATTTTAAGTAATTATTGAGGCTGATATGTTTAGAAAAAGAAAACCCTATATGTCGAGTGTATCATTGATGTTGCAAGACATTAAATACACTTCTACAACTGAATATACAAAACTTAAGAATGTGCTAGATTCCAAGCATACGCTGAACCGAGAAAAGCACGTTCTGAACTTCATAAAAACCTCAATCAGATCACGACCTACAAATGAACATTTAAAATATTTAGTTAATTTATACCCATATTTCATTCAAATGGCTGCATCTAAAAATAGCTTCTCATAATTAAAATGTTTATTTTTTCCCCTTCCTGTAATGTTTATATATGAAAGATAACTCTGCACATATGTTCATGTTTTTACTATTTGATGCCACTTTACTGTTTAACTTTTTGAAGTGAATAGAATTTATATATTTTGTGAATTGCTTAATCTATTTAGTGATTAAGTTACTTTTGTTCATTGGCCAGTTGTTTTATTAAGCACATGGATTTTCAAAACTTCACGTCCCCTGTCTGACTTAATGCACTCACATATTTGCATGCTACGACTAGATGAACACTGCACTGTCAATAATGTTAATTAGTTTATTAATTAATAAAATTACCAATAAATAGCTGTAAGAGAGCTATCCAAGCAATAATAACTTTAATTGTATATGAATCTGGTCATAATGCACCGTGACCATTGTGGGACTAATAGAAAGAGTGTACATTCCTTACTCCCTCCACCTCTGTCCATGTCCAGTCACAGTGCCTTTTCTCTTCCTCTTTCCCAGTTTTAAAATCAGCATATAAGATTTCGTTAAGAGTACAGATATATACCTTCTATTGCGGTTAAAAAACAAGTATCCACTATTGTGACTTATTTTTACATTTCAATAGTTGCTTTTTATTTTTTACTTGACTGAAATCTCATACCCGAAGCACACACATTTAATAAAAATGGAATTGTCTGGACCACACCGAATAAAGGTGCAATATGATCCTTCCCCAGACTTCACACATTTTCCTGTTATTTCGCCACCGAACAAAAGACTCGTCTCTTGCCAAACACAGGGGTAACCATCCCAGAAAATGTTTCACAATATATAGTAGTATTTGTGTTTTTTTCTGCTTTTATTCTGAGTTGTCCAGTTAACTATTTTACCACCTGACAACCAATTATTTTACGTTAACTCCCATACTTTATATAATATCTAGTGCTTTATATGTGTCATATAATCCAAGGATATCAGATGAAAAACACAATATATGCCTGCACCATGAATTAGGTTTCTCCATCTAGCAAGCTTCGCTCCTCAAGTCCTGCCTGCTTGTCATGACTTGTATATATTAGATAGAACAAATTAGCCATTTAACATTTATATTATTGATTACCAGGGCCCCAATGTTTATGACTTAAAAGGTTAGGAATATGTAACTGAAAAATATAACAGAAATATGACCAAATATTTTTTCTGACACATTTTCAAAATCTTACCTTTGTTTAATTTAAAATTTCACTGAATGCTTTTAAAAAATGAAACATATAAAATATCAATGTATATTGTTAAAGTTTGAGTTTATTTAATCTATCAAGAGATTTTTGTGATTTGATTTATTTGCGGACGCTCTTTAACATCTCAGGTCATCAGCGTCCCATTCAATTCAGGGTGTGAAACGGCCGACAAATTTTGCTCAGAGGCATCTTCTTCCAGGCTAGAGGTTCTTTTTCGTGCCGTAAATGTACGACACGGGACCCACGGCTTTACTTCCCTTCCGAAGGAAGACATACTTAGGATTTTTACAAAAATCCATCGATCCTGGCCGGGTTTGAACCCCCGATCTTGGGCTTAGAAGGCAAGTATGGTTACCACTACACCACCAGGACCGACAATCAAGAGTCATCTTACACACAACAAAATGAATATTACGAAATGATGGGCAGTCACAGCGAATTTACAGTAACAAGTTACATACATTTTACATGTTTCAACTTGAAACAATCTTCTATTGTCACACAGCAGTGACTTGTATCGGGGAAAACTGCGTTCAACATTGCGGGGTGTTATTGCGACATATTTGACATAAGTCATATCATTACTGTTGAATCTAGGTTCCCCTTCATTGAATGCTGTCACAAGTATCACCTTCTATACAACAACTTACCCACCTAATTTATAGATAGAGATATTTTGTAGGAGTGTTTAGAAAAGAAATTCTGAGAAATTACAAGCAACATTTCAGTAGGGGGCGAAATTCGTCTATGAGATGACAGTAAGCAAATGAATGAAAATGAAATGAAATATGATAAAATATGGACAACTTATAAAAAATGTCAGAAAAAGTTTAAAAAAAGCTTAAAAAGTCAAAATATGAAATTATATGACCAATGAAAAGCACATGCTTTTAATCACATTAGTGGAAATCATGCTTATTTTAAGTTTGAGATGGAAGTAACAAAAAGTAAAACATCAGATGTCACAAACAGGGCTCTATGAATTACACTCATTCGTGATATGTTAGGCTTATGCGAAACTCAAGTAAGATTTTCTCTTCTTTGAAACGTTGAAAGTTTTTTTCATTTTAAAATACTAATACTAGTTAGTCCTAAAAACACTGGACTTCGAAATACTTGTATACAAAATATAAACTCAATGGGAAGATAATAATAAAAAGAATATATTTTGGTGAAATATTGATACAATAGAGGGGGTAATGGCGTGCAATAATCAGACAAATTTGCGAATAAAACATACTACTGTCTGTAACGTAACTTACGAAACATGGCATTTGAAAAGAACATCTATAGAAGAACTTAATCAAATTAATTTAAATGTTGCCGAAGAATTTCGATTTCAATTTGTCTGACTAACAAAGACATGCACACTTTTTCAATATCACCGAAGTATTCAAAGGCAACAGATGAATAGATATTTTCATATAAGAAAAATAAAAAATAATATATTTATTTGGTTACTAACCTGCCCTCTCACTCCAAGTTTTACGTCTGTGTTGTAGTCAACGGTTCCCGTACTTTAACCCCGTTCTCCCATCCCCTTTGTCGTATCCTCAAACCTCCCTTTCCGGTCTCACGGTAGTATACATTCATTCGCGAAAAGTAGTTAGATAACCGACTCTATGACTATAGAGCAACCCATGTTGCATGTAAACGTAATTTTAAATATGAATCAGCTCGGTGGGTATGTGCGGAATTTATTAATATCTTTGTTGATCAATTGCGCATATCTGGAAGAACTGTACACAAATTTGAATCTACTGCTTCAGTGTAAAACAAATTTAAAAAAACGCAAGCGAAAACATGTAGTTTTAACAGAGGAAAGCTTACACTTTATATGCACTAAACATCCGTCAAGCAAATCACTCTTGGAATTTACACAAGAGAAGGTTTCGAGTATAAACAATTAGCAATAAAATGAAAAACATCAGGGGACCGAACTTAATTGTGTCAGTCAGAACTTGTTTTCCCTATACAGTTGTCTGTTTATCGAAGGATAGTAGTTCCAAAATATATTTGATAACAGCTTTTGACACTTTCAGAAGTTTACAGAAAAGTTTAGTTGGTAAAAATAACACTAAACTCAGGTGTAAGGTCTTGCCACCGGATGCGGCACGCCTAATAGCCGAAACATAAAACACTGCTTGAATGGTCAAGTTTATAATACATTTGTTTATTTTTTATTTGGTTTATTTACAGACGCTCTTTAATATCTCAGGTCATCAGAGTCCCATGCAATTCAGGGCGGGAAACGGCCGATATATTTTGCTCACAGGCCTCTTCTTTCAGGCTTGAGGTTCTTTTTACGTGCTGTAAATTTTACGACATGGGATCCACAGCTTTACTTTCCTTCCAAAGAAAGCAATACTTAGTATTTTTATTCCCGAAAAAAACTCGTACATACAAATTGGGAAGAATAGTGTCGGAAAACCAAGAACACGGTTACTGGAGGACATAACAGTTGAAGACGTAACATAATGAGTCTTGGGGCATGTGAGCTTCAAAATTATGGAAATAAGCAACATCACTTTATTAGGAAAGACAGCAAGAAGGACATAGATATTGTTCAAAATGGAAGGAGTGCCAAAATGGCAGGCTGAATTCATTGTACACAAATCAAGAGGCAAATAATGAATGAGAGAACATGAAGCAAGTAAAAGGTATACTTTTTTTTAAAACGACTATATTTCTAATTAATTAGATTGGTTATATTTTATATTGCAGCTGTTTACATTTTCCGTACCTTTAATGCTGTATAACAAACAACGAAATAGCTGACTGTAACATAGGAACACGAATATGTTTTATAAGCTTCTGTACATTGACTTAAAACTTAAGGTAAAATAATTTTTAAAACTTCTCTATACTGAAATGTTTCAGCAAGTAAAGACAAAACACCTTGATTCTATTGCTTGAAATTTACCAAAGAATGTGCTTGTTTCCTATCTGAGTACTAGATCTTTTGTGTTTTATGTTTTAATTACTTTTGCTTTTCGTATCTGATGTTTATAATTAGAATAATAAAGAATACGAAAAATAAACGAAGGCAGGAGTTTGGACATCAGATGAATGCAATCTATAAGAATGACTATATGAATACACATTTAAGACTCGAACCCGCAAGGCTTAATTAGCTATCAGTATAAAGGTTAACCAATAGTTCTCTAAACTAGTGACTTACATGAACTGGACAGAATTCATGTAAACCACAAGAGAAGAGGGAGGGAAAAAAGCACATAATTTTTCACACCCCTTATCATTGAAGAACCTCCACTGGGGTATGGCGAGGATGAGGTTTTTTCTTTCATTCTTTTATTGAAGACGGTGTTGGTGGTCGGCCGGGGCCCGTGCTCGGCCACCATTCTTTAACTTCTATTGTTGTGATGCCCTCCCACGGACACGTGACACGACGCTTTCATTCGCTAACTTGTCTTCAAGTGGGAGAAAGAAGAAATGATGATGCTACTGTGACAATTGCCTCAGCTTCTTCCTTTCCTTTACTGAGGGAGATATGTCCAGAGATGAGTGCTGAAGCCTAAAAGAAAGGCAAAAGGGGACCGAAGCTTTGTCAGTGATACGCGGGCTAAAGTCCGCATGAAGGATGACGAACAAGAATGATGGCCAAGATATTGTTCATAGCGCATGACAGTTCAGCTCCGGGTTGGAAACAGGGAAAAAAGTTTGATGTCTAGTTATCTGACCCTCACAGACTTACTCTTTGAAGAGTATACCGAATTCCATCTTTGGTGCTTCGAAAATTATGTAGTGTTTAACGTGTTCCATTTTGAAGTTTGGAGACGCTGATGGAATAAAATCAGCTGGTTAACAGGAAAATATTGAAGTTATTTTAATGTGCCAAACAGACGAAGAATGTTCTCAAGAAGATAATATGTAAATAGTTTCTTAACTGAGCCAATTAACAAAATATCCGCTTGCTAAAATGAATACCAATATTTGATGATTATGTATCAAAACAATAAATTAAACAAACATTTATTAATTTCATCTAAAGATTTTAATAATTTTAATCTAATTAAGAAGGATGTTTCGTGATTTTATTATTATGTAGTTTAAATGGGTATTTGATTTTTTTTCTTCGTATTCCTTTATGTAATGTTTGATTTGTTTCTTGTTTCGCTGTTCATACATAACACACATGCATATGCTGTTTTTGTACATATTAATAAATATACAAAGAGAAGTAGCAATCATTCGCTCTTAGATTTTATTCTCAATTCATAAAATTGGATTAAAACGCATTTTTTAATAACAAAGATAGTAATTGAAAAGGAATGTTTAAAAACATTTTACAGAGAATAAAAAGGTTTAAATTCAATAAGGTAGGATAATAATACATGCAAAGATACAAAAATATAGAAAATACTGGAAGACTTGTAGTCTGTACTAAATTACACAATGAAATGTGAGTTATAATAAAAATTGTATAAAATGTTGATGTTGAAATTAATTATTTGAAACAAAATACAGGAAATTAATGCTTGACTACGTAAGAAAGAATATAATTACAGGAATAAGAATGTAAAGGTAAAAGTATTAGCTAGATTAGATGATAGCACACTACGTTGTTTGGACATTTGATGATGATGATGATAATAATAATAATAATAATAATAATAATAATAACAACAATATGCTGTTCTTTAGCATGTTCCAATCTAATTCTTATCTAATACTCACCCTCTTCTCATCCTCATCTCCCTGTTCGCATTGGAAGGCTTTGTTATCTGTGTCTTGTTCCTATTGGTTGGGATAGGTAAGGCAATTTTCGAGAATAAGGTAACTTAATCTTTTCTAGCGTAGTCAGATCTCCTCTTGTTGCCAGCTGGCTGAAATTGTTTCGGTATCAAGAGGGTAACAAACGTTTAGGCATTTTTTCTAAACTGGCAGGAGGGAAGCCCTCTCCGTTAGCCCAACTCAGTGACTTTGGCATTATGGAGGGTGTGTCTTATATGTGGCACCGAGTTAAATTTTCAAGCAAATAATGTTATTGAGTATATTATTGTGTGTGAGCCCATGTTAAGCCTATTTTTTGTTGATCAATTTTTGCTTATTGTTAGATAAATTACAATATCTGTAAATTTTCTTCTACCGTACTCGAAAGTTCCTTTATCCGGTCACAACCTGGGGTTTTCTTTCAGCATTCTTAGTTCAATTCTTGTCCAGTTATCAGCGCGAGGATGTTGCCTTGAACATTATAAAGAATTTGCTAGCAGAAATAGAGGACAAGTTTTGCAATATATTATATGATATTATTGGAAACCCCCTGTGAAAATCCGTAGAGAGCTAAAAGTCCCGTATAAAGATCCGGAGAGTTTGCGAAAAACTTTCAAGGTAGGAGTGAATACGAGACATTAAAAATAGGGCTGACTGCATCAAATAACGTCTTCTGCTTTACTACTGACAAACACTTAAAATGTCTTGGCTCCCTTTATTTCGGTACAACTAGTGTGTGATATATATATATTAGTCACAATGATGACGAAATTCACAAAATTATTATATGCCCTTCTCGGTCTTAGCAAGTCACTTATGTTTTATATCCATCCAGATAACTTTCCTCTTTTATTTGGATCGGAATCTTGAGTACTGGACATATTAACGGTTTTACATACAATTTTAATAAAACTCGACGAGTAAATGCTTTTTTATTTATTTGGTTTATTTACAGACGTTCTTAAACATCTTTGGTCATTAGCTTCCCATTCAATTCAATGCATGAAACGGTCGATAAATTTTGCTCGGAGGCCCCCTCTTTCAGACTTGAAGTTCTTTTACGTACCGTAAATCTGACACGGGGATAACGGCTTTACTTCCCTTCTGAAGGTAGCCACTTAAGATTTTTACACTAAAAAAAATTCATCGATCCTGGTCGGGTTTGAATCCGCGACCTTGGATCTAAGAGTAAATAAACTATAGTACTTGTAGTCAGCAATGACTAATCTTAGTAATTAATTGTATTTACTTTCAGAGCAAAGAAAAAGCAAGAATACTGCAAATTGTAAATAGCAACTGATAACAATATAATAATACTTGTTTTGCAAATTCAACTTTAATGAACTGAATAGCTGATGTATATTGCACAACTGAATAATAATAATAATAATAATAATAATAATAATAATAATAATAATAGTAATAATAATAATAATAATAACAACAACAACAACAGCTTCGAGACGCAAACATCACATCGATAGCCTATTTCTCATTTAAAGTTTCCACGTTAATGATGTTCATTGCTGAAACGCATATCAGAACTAAAAGAAGTGTGCGTTGTGTAGATCTAAAATCTATTTACAAAAAGACATTTAAATATAAGCCCATATATTAAAATTAGATTAGATTAATTAAATCTGAAACTACGGAGTGATATTTAATAAAAGTTAACGTGGTTATGCAATATGATAGAATCATGCCGCAGCAATCGGAAATGGGCAGAAGATTTGTCAATAAAAAAACATAATTTTTTCTGTAGGTTCAAGGGCACTAATTGTTTTAGTTTATTTCTCCAAATATACATAAATTACTTTCTACCTTTCTTAAACAACCGTACAGTAAGGATATCATACATCGTCCAAATTTTCACGTTCGCCCAAAACTTAGTTGAAACTCTGCTGTAAAAAATACGCAGATTTAGTTAAAAAGAACTGTGTATTCGTAGAGTTGGTAACCTTATTGGTGTTCGAAGTTTATTTGGATTGGATTGCTCGGAACATAGGAGGACTTTTCGGTACTTCAACCATGCTCATAGGCTAACCGCCTGTGTTGAGGTCCCAGGGGAAACCTCCAGAAGGAAAGAATGAACCGAGGAAAACAGAGCGGCCAGAATATTGGGCGGCAAAGCACGGATGTAAACATGTTTCCAGATAGAACAACCCGGCGCCGGCGGGGACTCCCTCCAAGGAGTTCAAGCCCCTCAAAAAGGATCGCTTCCTTACCAGACACCAGTGTGGAAACCGTTCCAATTACGAGCAAGCCACTGCCACACCGCAATAGCCCACCACGCCTGTCAACTTCCGACTGTGTAATAGAATCAACGAAATGAAATAGAAGAATAGAAACTTCTTGAGAAAGCAAATGTCCATCCCAGCATTCACCTAAGCGACAAGATAAAAGAACGAAAAACGGTTGGCGGCACTAATAGGAGTTGAATCCGGAACTCCCAAATGCGAGTTCCAAGCGTTACCCCTTGAGCCACCTCGCTTGGTAGCATCAAAGATACTCAAAATAGCCGGTTTTGGCTGATTGTTAAATGTAATATAATATTGAGGCATCCGAGTGCAGAATATTTTACTCTAATGATGCAAAGTAATTATTTACTTATTTATTAATAAACGAGACATTGTTGATAGAAGAGTCTCTACACGAACTCCTCATCAAAACATTTTCGTTCTTTCTCGCTCTCTTCGAGGAATTGTCGACAGTCTTTCCACCTTGAATAACCATACTGTACACATAGAAGCATGCATATTAATGATTCTGTAGCAAGTCTGCAGGCAGAGACAGTTGGTATTGACGCTCACCGGGCGGGCGTGAGGGCGGATGGTACACGGTAAAAAGCCGATGCGACGGATTCTGGCGACAGTGCTGGCAAGGATGGACGCAAGAAAAACAGGCATTTTGATGTGACATGGTTCATTTAGAGATGAGAATTTTAGTGGTAATTTTAGCTTGAAGAGGAGTGAATACGAGAGCATGGTGAGAAATCAATATGAAAGATCAGCAATGCCAACCAGAAATACGTGACATTTTATTTCTTAGCATTCAATTTTGTATAAATAATACATTATTTTAGAATATATATTATTAGTTCAGACATTTTTCACTTTATATATTGAAGCAATGTATATTCATCTAACTTTTAACTAATTACTTCAATTTATACAGATGTGCTCTTCCTTGATAGTTTGTGAGATTCTTCTACCTCATTCATCTTAACTATTATTTCTTACTTTTGGCTCTTCCTATTGTTATTTCACCCAGGTGCTTTCTTCGGTTAGCGTATTTCTCTACGTGAAGTCTACTGAAAATTATTTATATCACATTATCTAACACTTTCTTTCCATAAACCCTCATAGTGGAAATCGTTTTCTATTATATTCATTTCCTAATTTTACATCTATACATCAAGATAATTTCCGAGATTAATTTTACTATAATTCCAAATATATTTATCAAACACTGAGTTTAATTTTACTATTGTATTTAATCCATTTTCTTCTCAAAATTTTATATTAATATTTGGTCTTAATAATTGGCTTGTTTTTATTGAAATGCTTGTAAATATTTTTTATTCTATCCATGTCAAAATTTACTGTTTTCAAACTAAAAACAATGTGAAAAATGGAACTTTCGTTTCAGTAGATATTTTCTACACTAGTGATTACCAAATACAAATTATAAAAATCATATCGTATATGAAACAACTCAAACTATACTTTTATAAACATAAATCACAAAATAAGAATATACAGTAGGGACAGCTTGAGCATTTTGCGGGATCAAATTCTGATTGCCTTATCATAAAATTGGGTTTACTAGTTGTATTCTCCTTCAGATGGCTCTGCACAAATAAAGGAATCGCGCGATTTAATAAAAAACCGAGAACATTTATTAGTACTTCTTTAATAAATCAAACAGCTATCAGGCATATGCATGGAATTGGCCTAACAATAATTACAGAATGTAAGCATTCTGAAAGGTTTATATTGACGCTAACTTCTAAATAGCCGGGTTGGTGACAGTTGGCACTACCTACTCTTATGAATTAAAGCAGGAGGATTATTTTTCTGGTTGCACAATTTACGGCTATAATATAACACTTAATGCTGAATCGAATTCCTGTGAATAATTCTGACCAAATGACCCTAGAAGTTTAAAGTTCATACTTTTTCAGTACTGGAAAATCTCAAAAAACGCCGAAAAATATACCATCGAATAATTGTACTGATACACGTAACCCTAATAAAAATTGGGTGATCCTTTTATTATTATTATTATTATTATTATTATTATTATTATTATCAGCATCATTTATTATTATCGTCAGCATCATTTATTATTATTATTATTATTATTATTATTATTATTTCAGATTATGTTACGCCGTTCTTATATAATAAAATACTGCAAGGAAAATAAATACAGAGACATTGATAGCTTGAGGTGGTATTTGTGTAGTGAAATTGGCTTCAGGATAATGGTTTAGTTTATTCAGTAATTTTGCAGAAAACCACACACATCTCTTTATTATATACTTACCTTCATTCTCTAGTTAAATTATCAGGAAATAAGTACCATAAAGTAAAGCTTCTGTAAAGCGCGCAAATACAATATACCTACGCTTTTCAGAGATGTGTCATTTACGAAAATTATAAAGCTAAGTTACGTTTGCCAGTTTCTTTAACCTAACTTGTATCCCTACTAAATTCAGAAATGTAACATTTTCTCAGTTATAGAGTACGTATTAGGAAAAATAAAGTAGCAATAATAATGCATCAAAAATCTTAACAGAAATCACCAATGCACAAGCAAAACCGAAAATCAAAGTGAAAAAAACATGATTTGCCCACCTTAACTAATGCGGTGATTTACATAATTAACTTCTATTTCATGAGTACTCGGAAGCTTTCACGGCCGAAGTCAGACTTAAATCTAAACTTTTCTTCTGGGCTTGGAAGCCATGGTCTGTTGGAGCTAAGGTGTCCTAATGTTTCGGTCTGAGTCTTCTAGGAAAAGGTTCTGGCACGACATGAAGATGTCCTCCGCAGGTGGGAACGAAACGTTTGGACACCTTAGCTCCAACAGACCACGACTTCCAAGCCCGGAAGAAACTTTTAGATTTAACTTCTATTTCATTGATAAACAACTCTGGAATTTCATGTCAATGTTGAAAAAAATATCTAGATTTTCAATACAGACAAAGTTTTAATTAATGCATGTCTAACTACCATATTTGATTACAGTCCATTAAACAACTATGTTAGCTGCGGAGATATCAGATGGCTTCTTTGAGAAGTAAACTCGACTCGAAACATATTTAGAAGTAACGACATCAAAGATGTTCGCACAAGCTGTTTCTACTGTATAATCTTATACTGTGCGCAAATGCTTACCAAATTGATGATTATTCTTCGTTCAAATGTTTTATTGGCTACTTTTAAGCGTTTATTGAATAGCCGAAAGGTAGACCTTATAATGAAGGGTAACTCTACCCAAGCCTTCAGCATATATAATAACATATAATGAAAATAAAAGTAGTTTCGGCATAGTGTGTTATTAAATTTATTACGCAGCAACTAAGCAAGTATCGACATTCCAACCTGGTCTACGAAAACATCTCACCAATTCGACAATGCATAAATAACTATTCCCAGAAGCCAATAAAAACGACTTGCTCTCATTGCATAAATCAAAATAATCTTGTGTTATAATTACTAAGTTGTTTCAAATCCTCCAAAGCATTTAGCTTAGCTGATATAAAGCATGGGTAAATATTTGTTTCCAAAGTAGAGCTTCGCATTTACATAAGCACTTTGAAGATCGTTATAAGATAGCGATTTCGTTTTAAAATAAAAAAAAAAAAATTACTCATACTACTAATTTCGTTCCTAAATCCTGCTTGTGTATTATCTATCTTCTTGATAAATGGCTGATATAATACCTCGCTCATACTTAATTAACTTTAATTTTGTATGAGTTTTCTATCTCTTTTTTATAATGAAATTATATAACTTATATCGTTTCATACATGTAGATTTGTAGATATATATATATGTATGAGTATGGCTCTTTTGATTGCTATAAGGACGACATTAGCATGTACGGCCGTAAGGCCCATGTGACAATTGTATTTTTTTGAGTGTATCCTAAAAATCGTACAATAAAACGTCCATTACTACCACTTGTTTCGTACTATGTCCAATTTAACTTTTTACGGTCTTTAAAACAGTACAGCAAATGGAACTTTAGCTCGGACTAAAAGATTGCTGTGCCTCCCTCTTTCACTTTTTGTTTGTGGGCTGCTTCGACAGTTGGCTGAATGACCGGAATTTTGCATCCTACAATAAGAGTAAGGCCTATGTACATCTTCAACACATATTACAACATTAAATATAGTACGCTCGTATAACTTCTAACTGTGCTTTTATACACAACCATCTCGTCCTGCACGTTGGTTACATCTGAAGGAGAAAAGTTAATTTTTATTTTACAATTACTTCGTATGCCGATTGTATAGGCCTTCAAAAGGATCTTTAATAGTGATTAAGGCTTCGTAGGCCGTAGATACGGATGAACTTTTGGGAGGGGGGAAGAAGTGTTCCAGGCCTAAGTTTAGGATACCCCCCCCCCCCGATATAGGAGAGTGAGGAAAATGTGAAAAAAAAAAAATTAAATAAATAATTCAGGTATTCGTTGCAGGAATCGAACCGTACACCTTTCATCCACAAGTTTATATCATAACAATCTAGGCCACTCATGTCGATGTCAACAGGATAGTTGTAGTAATAATAAAATTTAATGCAAACAATGCCAAAAACTGCTAAAGAGGTTCATTTTCTATGTGGGTAATAGCAAAAGGGGTTGGGGCGTGAAGAGGAATTTAAACTGCATTGTACACAACTAGTTAACCTGAACTTGGACATTACTTTATAGAAGACACTGTAGTTGCTAATGTAAAATCCAGAATAACACAGTTTACAGTTTTAAATCAAACACTGAACGTTTAAAAGCATTTAAGGAGCTTCGGAAAAGAGTTAAATGATGCAATGTTCAAATTTAATTTCTTAAATATCACACTATTTGCAATCTCTTCTTTTTAATAATGAATAGTTTTGTGCAATTTATAATTAATAAGTGTGTTAAAATTTAAAAGCAGTATGTTTTACATGGGTCTGCTTCCGTCATGAACTGTCAAACTATGACAATGTATTTCCAAACTTCCTGCTCATGGGGCACATTTTGACCATTGTTATGGAACTAAATGATGCGGCAAATCTCTAAATACATACAGTACATTTTATTTTAATTTACAAATTTTTTGATGTCCCTACTTATTTTAGTTAGGAATTTGTAGAAGAAGTACATGTTGCATTCTATACAGATGGAATGCGCTGAAACTTATACTTTGCTTCAACAAATATTCGCATTTAATTGGACACGGTATATTTTCGATAAAGTAGTTTTTATCAAACTTACAAATAGAACATTACACAAAAGTGTATTAAAATTCACTACATATTAAAAAAAGAAAATTTATCTCACGAAAGCATAGACAAAAATATAGTCAAAACTTTCATACATAGCATTTAAAAATGTCAACCTCCAACTTGATCCTCATTTTGAGAAAACCTACACTTGATATGCATTTATTTTTACATTGGAAAAAGCCCCTTAAATGTTTGCGTGCAGTTTTAAAGAGAGCTTAGACATAGGATACAAGGGTTTACTGTTCACTAATTCAATATGTGTTATTGTATGGAGTGGAAACGCAAACGTTCAGTATATAAAAGATAAATGAGTTATTAGTTACTAAAATTAATTTTAGGTGGAATGTTAGAACGTCTAAAGAGAACACATGAGAAGTGCTGGACATTAAAAATAAGAGGAGGGAAAAATCATTAACTAACCGTAATTTTATTTTATAGTTAATGGGAAAAAATCTTTTGGAACAAAAATTCTAATACGCTAATTGTTAATACTCCTTGTACAGGGACGTACAGCTGGAGTATGCGTCTGTCGGCTTGAAAACAAAGTGTTATTAGTTTTATAGGGAGTGAAACCTACTGAATTGTTGAGCAGATTGAAGGTTCAATTTGTAGACAGCTTTTGAATTAGAGGAGTGTTATGAATGTGTGAAAAGAAAAGTAAAACCAGTTTGCTTTATAACTGATACAGTGAGTCAGCAGATCGAATAGCGAATCCTTACTAAAGGCGAGTTATTGTTGATGAAATTGTGGTAGAATTCAGCATGAGTCATGGTTCTGCGTATTAATATAATCATGACGGCCATTGACATAATAGACGCAAAACGTGAATAACATATGCAGATCAGTCAATCATGTGCAGAGCGCCGTTGCCAAACTAAGTGGGTGTGTGCGGATGGCAACATGTTAGAACAACCCCTAATGATCAGCTCTTGACTTTTTGAGAAGTAGATTGTTCTTTACTGGGCAGAAGATCCTTTTTTAGACTAGTGCTCATAATTCATTTTTTCCTACTTCGACCGAACAGCACTATTTGTACTAGTTGTACTGGTTTCTTGTGACAGTTCCAGCACAAGCGAATCGTACACACACTTATCTAAACTGTGTCATAAATCAGACTGCAGAATTATTTTGTTTACATATGCATCGTGAAAGCGCATTGCATCACCCTCTTTGCTTATTAGTTTACTACAGAATAGCGAGCATTTAGTGTAAATCTCACTAACTAAGCGCGTACAAACCGAGACTTGTACAGACATGTTCAGAGTGTTAAGCCCTTTTTGAATGTATTTTCGTAACTGTATTTTAAATATCTTTTCAGGCGTAAAATAGAAATACTACCCCCTCAAATATTAAAGTTAACACGTATAAACTTGGCAGACAACACATGGAGCGGAAATTACACATAGTTGGACGCAGCGTGAAGCATACTCCGCCTTTATTGGTCATTAAGTTTTGTAACTACTGTAAAGGAATGTATATAGCAGATGGGTCCCATAGCAGCTGCCTGGTGCAAGGCAAACAAGTTGTCAGGTATACTTGGAGCATCCGTTTCGTGAAGACTCTGCTTTTCTTATTAGGTATGCAGTCTATGTCGATAAGAGTTTTTGCAAAAGGTACTGTAAAATCACTTTTATTGAATATAACGAAGAAAGAAAACGAATAAGTATTGGCCATGCTAAAAAGAGATAAAATAAAGAAACTAGAAAGATGTAAAAGAAAAAAAAAAATAGCAATGGAATAGGTTAGGTTAATGTTGGTACTAGTGCTGAGAGGAAAGAAAAGAAGAGCAGTTGAGTAGGATCAGCGGATTATGAAGTGAGAAATAACGTGACTAGCAAGGAATTGACGGAACAGAACTCGAGAGTCAGATGAAGACGGCCATTGTATTAGGGAAAAATCACAAACAAAAATAATGATAGAAATAATAATGAAAAAGTGGAAAAGAATGCAGAACTGGTGCGATTCTTGCAATGACCTTCGATAACGTTGCCGAAAGCACGTTTGCCTTGATCTTAAAACCACTATGTCCATTACCACCCCTTTCCTCGTGCACCCTTACAACTTCGACAGGGAAATGTATGGAGCGTATAACAAGGGCCCGCAGGCAAACGGAAAAATAAGCGTAAAATAGAGCAAGAAGCTGTGTGTACGTGTGTGTGCCTTTTTTGTTTCACAATTTATTTTTTACTGCTTCTTCCGTCAGGGGAAAGGATCTGACGTATTTAAAGTCACAAGCCGCATGCGAGCGAGAGAGATAGAAGGCACTGTTGTCAGGATAAAAACTTTTTTTCTCTCTCTCTGTTCTCCTGTGTCTAAATCACAGGAAGGGGTGGGATGCGGAGATTCTGAGCTTCATTAATTTTCGCTCTGGAGGCAGCGGTGCGCGTGTGTGTTGGTGCGGTGAGGAGTAACACCTTTTTCGTGTTCTTGTTCCTGGTGAGGAAAGAGACAGTGCGAGTGTAGGTGGTTCCGGTAGACCATAGGTTACCAAGAAGGAACAGCGGCAGTGGGAGGTGATATGCAAATGCCTATGGAACAACAGCAGGGGGTTCCCCACCTTCCCTGCTGCTGATCCGCTGGGATTTGGGGAAGGGAAAGACACATACTGCCCAGGAGTCCCTCCGAACGCTTACTGCCTTACCGACTTCCCTGAGTATCTGAACCTTTTGAAACAAGGCTGACACAACTACTGCTACTTTGGAATTTCAATGAATCGAACTGAAGCTTTCATAACGAACAGAAGCAGCAAATGCCAGGTAATTCCGTGCAAGGCAATGCATTCTATTTATCAAACTGAAGCGGTAGCTGAAAGAAGGGTTCACAGTTCCATGAATAATTTCCCCATTCATCTGATTATGTAAAAGTGGTTTTAATTATATCAACTCAATGAGCATACCTAGTTAAAAATAAGTGATGTCATAGCGCATAGCGCACTGTTCTATCATAGTACGGTTACTTAGTATTGGGGTAAACTCTCTACTTTAATTATAATAATGATTATTAATATACCTGGTTTACCAAAATCTTAGGAATCACGGTTACTGGTAATTTCACTTAGCGAGTGCTAGTGTTGGATAAACCTACAATATGAAACTAAAACATATATTAATTATTGATCGGAATTTCCACACAACGAGGTCAGAAGTATCGTCACGAGATTACAAAATTTTACTTTTCATAATGTAGCCTGTAGACGTCAATCATCTCCATTCAACCTTTTGAATGCTTTTTTAAATTGTGTTTAACATTTACTTTCACCACTATGACATCACAGGTGGTGAATATTGCTGATACTCGAGATGAAATGATAAACTGCAAAAGGAATTGTAAAGAAAAACCGAGGAAATATTATCAAGGAAGGATGACTTTGGTGAGATTCTAACTGAGAACTGCCATTCTTTAGCGTTCTCAGTCACCCGCAATCTGCATTTAATACTTTAGCAGTAGAGAGTGTTCAATAAGATTTAGAAATATGCACGATGTAAGTGGATAAGACAGGGATATATTAGTCGCCCAAACACATACAGGAGTCATCTCCTCGTTATTTGGTAAAAACTCCACTCTCGCTCCCTCAAGTTTTTCTTTTGGTGCAATGAATTCTAGCATAGAGAAAGATGTTAATCTGCTTTGTTTCCCCATTTGAAGCAAGAGTATTGGGTAGAGCTTAAGTCATTAGGCTTTCTTTCTCTTCCGCTTTATAAGTCTAATAATAATAGCATTTTACAGTTACTGAAAAGAATAAATTTGTAAAGGGAACTTATGTTGTAAATATTGTAATGAAATCCCTTTTTCTTCAGCACCCAAAATATGTAAAAGAACAAAATATTTTGTGAAAAGATATGTTATAGTACATATTTTTTGGTATAAATAATTTATGATGTGTTATGTGAATTACTTGCATACTTTTTTAAAGTTCACGTTTAAAATAAGTTTTATTATTCGTTTATCATCCCCTCAAACATTTTTACGAAAAAGTCGTACGCACCATATTATTATTTATTTTTAAAATATACAAAATGGGGCATCACTACTTAGGAGTTATACTCTCAATAATCTGAAATTACAAATAATAAGCACAGTTTATTTAATAAACTTATTTAGTATTCACAAAGTTTGTTGTAAAAGTTTGATAATTACTATCTCAAAACATGTTTTGGAATACGGGTCCTTTTTCACCTGCTTCCTCAATTAAATACAGAATGTGTACATTGGCAAAGTTAATGGTATTTTCGGAGAGTGGCAAAAGTTTAATGTCCTTCTTTTGTCCTTGTTCGATCTTTACTACAGCATGGAATATTTGTACTTAGATTATGGATGACAACAAGCATCTAGCCAGAGAACGAAAAGCCACACTTTTTTATGGTTACCAGAGAGTAGCTAAGCAACAGAAGTGCTGCCGCACGATAACTTTGCACTTGGAGTTCCTTATTGTGGAAAAGAGATAACTCTTAGTGAAAATAATAGAACATCCTGCGCCTGCAGCAACTGTCATTTCTAAGAAAACATTGTACTTAATTTAAAATTACTTAATGATTGTGAGAGTTACTTCCTATTTAGGAGAGTTTCAATGGCAACGACAATAACGATGCCAGCCCATTACCATAAAACTAAATCTCAGCCAATCAGACCGATCAACCCCGTTTCTCCTTACCGTGGTCTTGCAAAGGGCAGTTACCTGGGAGTTTTTGATATTTTCTTGCGTGATACATGACTAACATTGGACGTCCGTTATACATTTTTTGTTGATCGTTTTAATTCTACTATAGTTCCATGCATGAGTGAGAAAAGTAAACGCGTGGCTATAAAGTGAAGGTGAAAAACTTTTTATGCCATCTTCAATTTATTTTCAAGGCAATAGGCATCCAAATAGTTTTCTAGAATGTGCAGTTTAGTTTATATATGATGCGACAGTGGTCCGAGAGCTGGATGTCGTCATAGTAAGTAGTAGATCGGGTGCAAAGTTATCATACTGCAGCTTTATTAGCTTTTGCATGCTTTCTGTATATACGTAGCAAATGTAAATGCAATGTGTAGAAAAAGAGTTTGAAAAGTACCAGAAATGAGGATAGGTTTGAAAAACAAATGTTTAAATTTTACACTAATAAGCAACGCTATTTATAAAAAGAAGAACAAGAGACAGAAGACAACAGCACGGTATCGTACTTATTAGACTTTTATGGCCGGGGAAATGTTGTTAAAATTAAAACTTTCCGAGCTATTATGTAGTGATCGGTGCTTGATATAAAACCAAAGTTTTCGCTAACTACTTAGGTTAGCACCTTAAGTGGAGGTGTGAATGTTATTTTCTATGGACTCTTTACATCCACATCTACTGAGAATGCTAACCGAAGGAATTAGTGAAAACTTTGATTTTATATCAAAGCACCGGGCACGGCATAATAGCCCGGAAAGTTTTAATTTGAACAATAACACCCTGTAATGCACAAGAAAATAAATATGACGTAGCCGTGGTATACTATCACACAGAGGACTGTCATCAATATATTAAAATAAATTAGCATTCCTTAAATTCCAAGATGCAATAAAATTGAAGCTCGCTATCCCTCCGCATTTGCAGTGAAAAAGAAGAAGAAAGAATAATGTCAACGGAAAAGGGTGAAGCACAACATGCAATGGGAGTTCAACTAGTGGGAAATTCAAACGAAATTAATCTTTTTTTGTTGGATGATCATATAAAAAGATTATTATAAAACACATATGATTCTGTAAACCACAAGAATAAACATTACCCTTAGTGCTAACTGATTTGCGATAATCTACCTACTTAAATAGTTCACTTTTGGCATACAAATACAAATTACCGTTTTGTGCTCCTGGTGTAGAACACCTTGAATTACTTTTCTTGGCAGTGAGATGACGTTCATTTTGAATTTAATTCAAGTTTTTTAGTATAGGTCCTCAAGATAAGTGGCCAAACTGTACAATCTTCCCAAACTATTCTCTATTACAGAATTACACAAACATGTGCTTTTTCAATCAAATCGGAGTACATTCATTCCTGAATCTCGCGAATATAAACATTCTTTGTTTCGGCACTTATTCAAAATGTGATATTCTCAGGGAATATCGAATGTGCTCACAAAACTTAAAGGAGGCTTTTTAGAAATCGAAATTAAGAGTTATATACAAAGGGCATTACTATCCTCGCATAATTTCATTTTTTACACAACTCCCTTGACAAACAGTTTTAATATACGCAGTACATAAATAAAAACACATTAAAATAAACTGAACGGCTTTTCTCTTGAAATTCTGTGCGATAAATACAAAGTTGCGCCTCCTCGTCACTTATAATAATCAATAGCGGTTTTTTAGCATTAAAGATTTAATTTTATTTAATATGGTTCATTCACCAGTTATGGATCTAGCTTATTTATTTTTATTCCAATATTTTCAAAAATTACAAGAACATTGAAAAAGCTGAGACAAATTTTACCTAATAAGCCATAATGACTATAAAATATTTGATAATATTATATTTAATAATTTACTTTTTATAATAAAAGTTGAAACCTTCAATGTTTTGCACATTTAGGAAAACTTTACATCACAGTTTTTCTCAGAACATGGTATATATAAAGATATTGTAGAAGTTTATAAATTCCATTATGAACCATACAATTAAAACTGTTTGGTATTGGAGATTGAAAGTATGACAAAATGTCCCCATTCTTGATTGGTTATGCAAGTGAATGACATTACA
The DNA here is from genome assembly GCA_030762175.1 of Metallyticus violacea. NCBI lineage: Eukaryota > Metazoa > Arthropoda > Insecta > Mantodea > Metallyticidae > Metallyticus > Metallyticus violacea. The sequence goes on from CM060833.1 coordinate 139,714,216, forward strand.
AGCACGGAGACAAGTAAATAAATAAACTAATCTGTCTTAGATATACGAATTTGAAATAGCGAAAACCTATGCTGCATGTCATTCCCTCACCTACCCGACTCCAAGTCACTGCCTTCGCTTCCACTGAAACCTGACTCACCACCCAAATAAATTACGAATGGATTTGTTTGGTCGTTCATCACACTGTCTACCACAACGTTGCTCTGATCTTAACTTTGTCGCAATATTTCTTCCGCTTTTCTACGCTATATTCGGAGAATACCTTGAGGTATAATGCACGTTCCGATGCAGGAGTCATAGCAAACAAGCATTAAAATAAAATAAAATAGTATGAGAAAAAAATGCACGTCGTATGACACACTGCAGCACATAGCAACGATACAGAAAGGAAGGGGACAGCGTCATAAATAAAAGTGGTGAAATAGCTTCATAAGGGAAACAAAAAAAGTCTAAATAACGTTATCTCTATCTCTTACAGTTTTCGAGAAAATAAATATTTTATCTCGAGACATAACACTGCCCGGTTAACTTATATATTTGCAGTACGCTTGCTAAAGAGCCTTAATAGATGTGTGACTGCTACAAAAGAAGTTCATAACTAGAGTTGCTCATTTTTCTAAACTTTATTAATTGCAACGATTAGCGATGTCTAATCCAATTATGCAAACCCAAAATTTTCACATAAAATTTTAGATAAATTTACGTCAAAACACACCGAGTTGTGAAAAAATAACACAGACCATTATTTATTCTACTTCTGTTGGAGTATTTATTATTATAATCTAAATGTATGAATTCAGGCAAATTAACATAGTGTAGCACTTTGCCGACCATAAAACGCGTCAAGGCCAAAGCTGACACAGAGCTCCCTTCCATTCTGTATACTGTTCACTTCAGGTGCAAGACTTTAAAAAGGGCTGATGGCCGAGTTTATTTCTTGCAAGGCAAGAAATGTGTGGGAATGAAACTCAAGCAATGGGCACTATTTAAGCTGCTATGTCAATTCCATGATAATCGAAATGTGTATTTTTATTATTTTGCGTAACTTTTTGCTATGCCTCACTTAAGAAACCACTTGGCATAAAAATACAGGACTATCAGAATCGTCTTCAAGGAAGAAAGAAGAAAGCTTCGACTTTGTCACACAAGCTTAAGTACAAAAGAAATTTATTTGCACATAAATGAAATATAAATATCAGTTACAATTACCGTCTTAGACCTCCCAAGTGAAAGAGAGGAGTACAGAGCATTGTTGGCTAATCCAGTCAATTATTTATAAGTAGGAAACTTCTTACTTAAGCGAGTTTTTTCCTTTTTCTTTATTAAGCACTACAGCTTCAGTTTACAATTTAAACGCGGTTATTTTGTACGTCGTGAATACAAATATACAAAACTAGTACTTCGCGAACTCTTAGTAAAATGTGCACTAGTTATTTGTTTGTTAAAGATCAAACCTGGCCAGCCACAAGGTCTATTGCTCAGAGGTGATGACTTCTATTCGTGGGATATCGGCTTCGATACCCAGGTGTCATGGACATTTTTCTTTCAATAGGACGATCTGGTTAATTTAGGTGCCCATGGAATACAGATCCCTCTCCTCCTTCCGATGTACCATAACCATTACCTTCACCACCATCCCCACTGGAACAGGTCCTATTGGCGTCCAGGCCTCAGAGGTTCACTACAGGAAGAAATACCCACAAGTTGGTGGGAACAAGAAGCATTGGACCCCCCCCCCTTGAAAAAATTAAAACCTTATAAAGAACACAAGCAAAGAACATTCTAAGACACAATACATTTGTTTGAGATATTGGCAATTTTAGCTTTGAAACAAAATTGCTATACCTTAATAAATTGTTTGATTTATTTTCGTTTCTTGTGGACATTTTGAAAAACGAAAATATTCTAATTTGCAAATAAAGCGTAATTAAAGCTGTGATGTTTGAAAAATTGTTGAGAATTTATGATTTAACTAATTCTCCTTTCTTATGTGCATTCATATAACAAAAATAATATTACAAATAATTGCACCCATAGCTATAATATTTGTACTTAATGTTGTAAGCAGGCTGTTAATTCTTTTAAGAGTAGTTTTGTTAGTTCAAAAAGCATCTATTTAATTACTTTTTTGGTAGATTTGAAAAAAAAATACTAGAGCTTTAGAACCAAAACCTTTCTTGAGAATCTGCCAGTCTTCGTATTTAGCAATAGTTAAGACAAAAAATGACAGGTAGAAACTCTTGAGGACTTTATTTTGACTCGTTGTTCTAATTTTCAATGTTACCCAGCTTAATATATATTTCAGTTTGTTCAGTAGCACTAAATTCTTCTCACTCATTATCAGGTCTCGGATTGATATGTAAATACGATTTTATTTTTTTTTATAAGTTAACAACCAATATTTTGTCATATATTTATGAATAACGATATTTGGAATGATTTAAAACATTTCATTCTCCATATTTATACATATTTAAAGGTATAATTTTATGTATTTGAGAAAATCTCACATTCTTTACATAATTCAAAATTTTATTTAAAATATTTTACACATTTTATAATTTTAAATTTATTCCTGTCAGACAGTTTAAATAGTATTTTATTAAGATGATTATTTAAAAGGTGGTTCTGGGTTTTTTACAGCAGACCAATCCTAACTAATAATTACAGGCAGTAGAATACTAAGCAGTTAACAGAAAGTCGTCGAGAATGTAATGAGCTTTTAGACTTGGACAGTGATTCTACAATTAAACAAAAAAGTCAGTATTTTGTGATTTTTTTATTAATTGGTATGTTTAAGGACGCTCTTTAATATCTCAGGTTATCAGCGTTCCAATCAATTCAGGGAGTGAAATGGTCGATAAATTTTGCTGAGAGGTCTCTTTTTTCATGGTTGAGGTTCTTTTACATCACGGGACCCCACAGTTTCATTTCTCCTCCGAAGAATTTTTAAGGCTGAAAAAATGCATCCACCCTAGCCCGGGATTGAGCCCGAGATCCTGGGTCTACGAGGCAAGTATGGCTACTAAAATACCAGGATGGATTGTGTGTGTGTGTGTGTGTGTGTGAAAAAGCAGTAAAAATGATGTGGCACATATCTGAGGAAACTTCTCGTTCTTCACAACTTTGCTAAATGCTCTTCAAAAGCAACACATCTATCCGAAAGGCTTAGCTTCTCGAGGAAAGTGACAGGGTATTTAACTGTTGCACCGGAAGAGTCACAGAAGTAGCGAAATGGAGTTCAACGCAATGCAAGCCAAGGATGTAGGCTATAGTGAGATGTGCAATATCAATGTTATTTTAAGTTGTATAAAACGTGTAGCAGATCTGGATTTAATTACTTAAGATGTTGCTAGGTTTATGGTGGTCCCCCTTACATCTTGTGATGTGAGCGGAGTTTAGTAAGTATAAGGTAATTTGAAGATTTGAACCTTTAAAGCAACGTTTCGTAAATACACTGATATCATAGAAGAAAGACGAATTCTTGATCTGTTGTTAAGCAATAGCAACATAACTGGACTTTTTCATATATGACATTTATTAAAATACACATATGTTTGGTATTATTTTACAGCATAGGTATAAAGTAATTAATCTATATTTTATTTCATATTTTGGTAATTTTAGTTCATATGTGTACATATTTAACCATTTTATATTACATAGTCCTGCTTATTATCAACAAAACTATCACCGATGAGGTAAAAATAGAATGTTATTTCACTATATTCTATTGTTAAATTTTTCCTCTTTCTGAAATGAGAAGACTCAATGACCTTCCCTGGCACGACTGAAAATATACTTTCCTTACTTTTATTTGTGTAAAACGAATTTCAGTATTCATAAATTAATATTTCAAAATATGTGACTGAAATGTCTCTTGGCTGTGATCTTTATATATTTTTGGAAAACGCTAATTACAAAATAAAACGCCGCAGAAGAGATAGAAAGGCATATTTAAAGAAGCAAATAACTAAGTACTGTATTAATCGAATTTTGGCGGACTTGCTATCATAATGACTTGACTGTTTTCCTGCTCCAGTGCACAGGTCTGTGCCTAAACGTTTGCACGATATCATCATCGAGCTGGCCTTGCTTCTTCAACAGACCAGCCCCCTTTACAAAACCTCAGATTACTTTGTGGTGTCTACCGACTAAATTTAAACTTCTGCTTCTTTCCGCAAGCTCTCGACGTTTATTCCTCCCTCTTCTTCCTGCGGCAGGAAGGGAGGGAAGGAGAGAGAGACGGGGATCGCAAAGGGAGCGGGAGATGCGCCGTGCCAAATGGGAGAAAAATGTATTACGTAATTACTGAAATTTAATTAGAAGTAATTAAAACCAAAGCTTATGGAGCGGTAGACGAGGCTGTTTTGGAGGAGACGACGAGGGGGTAAAAGAGAGCATTTCTGCTGCTCACTTTTTAGTTTCTCCTCTTGGGTTTCGGTGTGGTTTTGGCGCCAAGTGCATTCTGAGGGGTATAATATACATAGTGAGGTAATTAATACCATCCTCCCGGTGTGTGTGCCGGGCCTTGGTCCACTGGTAATTTGCATGGACGGTGATTATTTATGTAAATAAAGGCATAGGCAAGGAGAGAGGGATGGGGTAAGAAGAGGGGTGGCTGAGGTCGTTCTTTGTATGTGTGCGTCCGTGCTACACTGCTGAGTAACCCTAACACTCCTTCGTTGAACGGAATTTCAGGAAGGGAGTGAATAAGAAGAGATTACAATGAGGTTAAAATTAGTAATTACCTATCTGTAGGAGTAAACCTTCATGAGTTAATGGAGGGTTGCTTAAGAGGTTTTGACCTTCAGAACAGGTTGCTTGCAGTTACTGCGACGACAAAAGTTTCCTTTCCTATTCTTTATTACATCTTTCAGGTTGGTGAATTTCAGCAACATTTTAGAGAAGTTGAATTTTAAAATTTAAGTTTTGTTATATTAGAGATTTGCAAAATAAGGGTTCCAATAACTATATTTTATATCTTAAAAACTTTTCTTATGCTATTTTTTACCACTTATTAGGAAATCAAATACGTTTAGGTACTAATCTTTCGTTGAGATTTTATAAATTAATTTTGCTTTTAGGCTTCTCCATCATGACTGGTATGTGCTGTTCTTGAGACTGTTGTGTAAGATTTAAAGTGTTGCCAATATATCAACAAATGTGGCATTTAAGAGTTTCCTGTGGTGTATTTCATGTGATAAATATAATTTTACTACTATCAGCAAATGTTTCACTCCAGTATACCCCTTTGGTTCGAGACCCCGAATGCTTACAATTAGTAACAATTTTTGAAGAATCAGATTAAACTTCTCGAGGAGTTTCAATGAAAACCTCTCATGTTTCGGAAAAAATGGGCAACCTGTGCTTTTGATATTCGCTTTACAGTCTCATCATTTTGTTTATTAGCGCTCTAGCACGTTGAATCCCGCTATAAAGCTTTCAACTGGAATTTTTTCTCTTAAAGTGTTTTATGTGGCAATCTTCGCCTTATTTATGCTTTAATTGTTTGTTTCTGTTTTGTATAAGATTTAGGAAAAACCGAAAAAATTCGCTTTCGAATGAAAAGAGCTAACTGCACCTAGCCATCACTTGTGATCTGATTCGGGTCTGGTAAAAACGGGTAAGTAATTGTGTGGAAGATGGAGGATGTTATTACGCATTTCGTTTTTGAGATAAGCTAATATATACTCGTATGGAAAATCTACTTATTTGATTTTGTTCAATGGAAAAGAAACAAACAGCAAGTCTAATTCCAATATTTTTTCCTCCTGTGATACACGATTGTAGTAGTTGGTAAAAGCTGATAAGTTTGTTTATATGACTAAATTTTATTTTAGCGTATCAATACGCTATTTTAGGGCTTGCTTTGAACTCTATTTAGGTCTTCTGTAAACTTTTACTGTAGGTACTTACCAGGTACTTTTAAATGCTATAAATATGTTAGCCGTGTAATATTGTGCGGTTTCAGATTATTCTATGCCGTCTGTTAGATCTACTTAGTTATTTATAACAATTAGTTTAAATAGTCTAAAATAATTTAATTTTGTTATTGATAGTTTGTATCTTGGGCACTGAAGGAAATAAGGGTTTTCAGTAATTTCTTAAATATTTATAACATCATATGACATGTATCTTTATTTCACCTATTTTCTACTTAAACCATTTTTTTAATTTCCACGCAATATGTCCATGTCAAATTTACATAATACAACAAACTAAAAACGTCACAGGTAGCCAAGGTCGTTAAGGTGTGGACTCGTGAGTGATATTTTTGTCCATTTGTGAGTAATAAAGTTACATTTAGTACGATATAGAAAGCAAACATAAAATTTCAAAAGTTATCTTATGTTATAAAACTGTCTTATGGAAAAGGAACCGCAGGAATCTAAGTCACAATCAAGGGACCGAAAACTACGAAAATGGGTGTTATAGTTGTCTTCTTAGCAAACATCACAATGTCAGATGTTTTATGTGAATGTTTAGTATAAATGCGATGAACAACGAGAACGAATTCCTACCTTCATTCTTGTTCCCCAGGGCCCTACTTTATATGCGACCAAAGTTTCAAGGCCTTACGATGCTTGGAGCTTTATTTAGTGATATACTTAAATGACTATGATAAAATATTATATTTAATCAACATGAAATTCATTTACCACAAAATTATATTAAACACGTTACAGAATATTCAAAATCTGTCTTTTATACAAATCATGTCTTACTATGCAATCTGTACACTATGATTAATGAAACTAATACCAGGTGTTATATACGAATTATAATGCATTAAATAAAAAGTGATGATGAACACCAATAAACAGAAATTAAATGTTATGTATATAGGTAAATAATTGTTTTGTTCTTTTCTGAGAAAAAATTAAAAATCTAAACTGTAGATGTTTTTATATATATACCTCAGAGATGCTAAAAACACTCAAATATTTTTCTTTACATGTGCATATGGAGATAACTTATTATAAACGAAAAACAATAACTTCAAATTATTTATGTTATGATAATGAAACTTTATTATAGAATATATTTGAAAAAAAAAATTAAGTTCCCAGGTAAAATTGTGCAAATTAAAAATCTCATCCATTGCATTACTTGAAAGACGCACTGGCCTTGGGTTTTTCGAGCAAGAACCTGCAGAGTGGTTGAAAACAAAGGAAATGCCCAGATATGTTGAAACATTATCTATATATGTTGCATGGATTACCAGGTGAACATAGTGAAGCATCTTCAACATCTCAATGGCTTCAAAACCATTTCCCATTTCCTCGTGTAGAAACCTAACTTCGACAGCGAGTGTATAGTTTCCTCGTCTTCCCGCTGTTTCGCGGCTAATCAAACGCCAGGATGCCTGTGTCAACACCCAATAGGCTTTGCACTTTACACGGGTAGAGGGGAAGATGGTACTTATCTTGCACACACTTCTCTCTCTCTCTCCCTCAAACAGCAGAGAGAATGAGAAACAGCTCTCAAGTTGCCATCTTCCAAAACTCTTAGCTTAGTTAACTAATGCAAATACTTTACTGTTACAGCACAGCAGTGGAGGGTTTCTGGTATCTGCACGCGACGCTTTCCAACATGTTGTTTGTTCTTCCTTCCCACCTCTTTTATCTGTCTCCAATACGATATTTCAATTTTGTTACATTTTGTGAAAGCATAAAAAAATCTTAACAACAAATATGCCGTTTTACTACGAACAAGAACGGTGACAAGGACAAATAGGAAGTCAGGAAATGTGTGTGAGAAGAAAGAATAGAAACCACTAACATAGAAGAATAAAATTACGTAACATGAACCAGGTGCTCAACTATAGCGAGACACAAAGTTCGTACATAAATTAACGAGGTGGGGGCTCAGAGAGGCAGTAACGATTGGAACTTATGTTCCGAAGGTTCCGGGTTTAAGTCCCTAGTTCAGTTACTTTCCATACGAAACGTGTTGGAGCGGTGTGACGATAGCTTGAACTTTGGAAATCTTTTGTCCCGTATGGAAGCGGCTCTTCTAAAGGATGGGGTTTCACCGCCCTCGGGGTGTTCTATCCGGAAACAAGATATCCCGTCATGTCCATGCCTCATGCCCATGGATCCTGGCTGTCAGGTATCCATTCCTTCCTTTCCTCCCAATGTGGCGTATGCACAAACGGCAAGCTGTTGAGTAATACTCAAGTACCGAAGTATCCTGCTGCTTTCCACATCTCGGGCAATCTGTGAGCTTACTTTCAATGTTTCATTAACTTCTAACAGTTGGGGATAAAACAGAACAACGACCAGAAGGATGGGAGGTAAAAAAATAATAAAGGCCAAAGCCAGTTAAGCTTCTAAATTGATAGAGCACAACCAAAATCTTAAATACTATTTAAAAATAAACACAGAGTATCACAAACAAAATGTAATAGTTACAAAGAACAAATTATTCTCCATCTTCTTTTCAAGATGCACTATATAGAAAAAGGCTAAAAGAAGTATATAAGATACATAAATTTAGTACAAGAAATGGGAACGACAAAGGCAAACGACGTCTAGTGATTATTTTGAACACTTAAACATAACAGTAAAATGCACAAGAAGCAGTTAACTAATGACAGATGCAATCAGGGAGGGCGGTGGAAATAAGAATTTAACAAGTTTCATTCAGAGCAAAAGAGAGTAGAAAATGCGTGCAGAGAAAATGCCTCTGGGTGATGAATGTTTATGCAATTTAAGGGGTTTATATTAAATAATATTTATCTACATTATATGTAGTATAGCAAAAGCACTAAAACTACCTGAGAGCATTATTTGGCTAGAAAACTGTTTGACACAAACGGAAATCGAACTTACATCATCTGTGCCGGCTGTGTTGAGTGGACTTCTTAACCACTTTGCCTGTAATTGTCTCTCATAATATTGGCGAAAATTATAAATGAGCAATAGTCGAGGACAAGTGTGCTCCAGAGCGATAGCGAGAAGTGAAGTTTGAGAATGGTGAAGACTACTTCTCACATTAATGTTATATAACGTTTTCTCTCTTTCCCCATTTTAAATAATAAAAACAATATTGAACTTAACAGCGAACTTGTCCAATTTTAGTATTATATTGTTTGTTGCTATAAGACTATTAATTAAAACATCTGAACTTGTTTACACCTAGAAAACTTTGTTTTCAACTGTTTATTGCCAAAGCATCGTCTTTACGTACCTCGCTAGGAAGATAATTTTACTTACTTTCTGTCGTCAATGGCAATCTACACTATCAAGGTAAAATCCACTTATTTACGTTATATTTGCAACAGTGAGTGTGGAAATATTACGACATTAGCTTAAAATGTTATACTTTATTCTACGAGTAATTGTTTAAGAAACAATCGAAGTAAGTTATATACTTTTTAATAACGCAATAATTGTATAACATTATAAACGATTTTTATAAGTATTTTTGTACATGAGAATTATAAAATTATATTAAAAAAGAAAATTCACATTAATGTGAATTCTCTAATGAATATCTCTGATGTAATGACTTTTTATTAATTCTATAATACATAAAGGCAAACACGTAAGTCGTTTAACAAATATTATCGTAACATTATATTCTGTTAATGACAAAATTTCAGCAATGGAAATAATTTAATTGCGTAATTGCTATCATGGTAATTTTATGCAATCAGTATCGTAATGCAGCCTTTTGTTAACAATTTTGACAAATAATAAAGACTGGTTATAATTCAGGTATGCAAAAAAAAAAAAAAAGGCCCCTTACATTTGAGTAATCAAAAAACTATTATTTCTATTGGTACTACTGTTACTATTTTGCTTAAATAATAATAATAATAATAGTTTTGTTAAATAATAATAATAATAATATCAAGAAGAAGAAGAAGAAGAAGCTTTCCTATAAGATTTTTCTTTATTTATTACATTTTTCTCTAGAAATCAAATATTCTTATCATTCCATTCGTTACAATTCATCTTCATATCCTTTGGTTCTTTCCATCTGCGATTTCTTTGCTTATTGCTTAGCCATTTCCTTATTTCTTCATTTCATCACAAATAAATTCTTTCGTTTCTTAATAATCAGAAAATTTACATTAACTTGGTTTTAAAATCTTTTTAGAAAGGTTGTTTTAAAATACCTCCCTTTTTAATGCACCCAATACTAATTTCATAAAATACAGAATAGTACGTCGATCTTTTAAGGACATTTATATCTATAGTAAACCATTTTGAATTCAATTTTAAAATTATTTATTTTTTTCTTCGCAGTTAACTTCCTATTTATTATATTTTAAATTTATTTTGAGTTAACTATTCTATGACCATCCTCTTGGTCTAGTGGTTAACATTGCTGGCCGGGAGGTCATGGGTTCGATCCCCCGCATCTGTTTGGAAATTTTTCAGTAGTTCCGGAATGGGATCCACTGGGATCCACCCATATTAGTAATAATCAATGGAAAGGTATGATTTCGGAATACTTGATGGCGACCCGCACGGAAATCATATAGGATTATTAAACTACACGTGTGCCTGTAATATATATGAGATTTAATTTAGGCATAAGTATAAAATTATGTTTATTGATGAAGTAAAAACTACAGTGAACAATAGCTTACATACAAATTGCTTCCTAGCACTTTTTAAAGTACTAATGTTCTGTTGGCATAGCATTATATTCACTCTATAACCCTTTGCTTAGGAGAATTTGAGCTGCCCTTGTCGACTGAGTGGCTAGATAACACAAACCTGTGTACAGGAAGATGAAATAAAGATGCAAATTTTAACCTTTAGGACTGATGGCTCATTCTTATCACGCGTGGGGTTCAGGTGATTGACATCTTAGGCGTATGGGCCCGGGGTAAACATCAACAAGACACGCACAATCCATTACGTCACGGCTAATCAATCACACTGTGGGGAAGAAGGGCGAAGCTCTCTTTCATGTTTAAGAACGGTTCTGATTAATGTTCAGTCGTGGCTTCAAGGCATTCCATTACATCTCTTATGCAAATGTATGCAGTTTCAGTTGCATTTTTACGATCTATCATAGGTCATACCTTAGTTAAAAGAAACAGAACATATTCTTCAGAACTACAAATGCTGTCAGATCTCTGATGAGTTTAATGCATAAGCGCCGAACAACACATAAACATGGCTATTGTATACGTAATGTATGTTGTACCTGAATAGGTAAATAAATAACTCCGATATGTGAAAGTGAAATTTCTTGCATCTCATTACATCAACGTTCCAAGCCTTCAATGTCACCTGCTTACGAGACGTTGCCATTTCTAATGATATTCATGTCTGAAATTTGATAATCCATTCTGAATATCTCGAAATGAGCAATTAAGAGGATTTTGTAGACTGTGTGGAAAAGCAGAAGGGACTCTGAGTCAAAGCTGCTTTCAAAGAAAGTAAGCTGCCATTGTACAAGATTAAGTATTTTTTTATCAAATATTAAAGGAAGAATAATTTCCGGACAAACCGTTTAACCACCATAATCTTCCTTATTTTACCGAGTGCAGCTCAAACTATTGATAATATACAATTTGAGTTATTTGAGTTACGAGCCAGCAAAGGGAGAAGCTAGTCAGTAGCATGTATGGTGCATGTACAGGTAGTAGCTTGTATTTAGATTAAGAGAGGCTTTATGCGTTGGTGTGTTACTAGGTGCATTCATTGTGTGTAGCGTGTGTGCTAATTGTTCGTTTGTTATGCTACGGCATAAACATAGCCTTGAAGAACGGATTTTATGTATGATAAGCACAGAAGTGAAAAACAGATTCACAAATATGTATAATAATCGTTTCTCAGATAGAGAAACTGTTTGCCAACTCGTTAAAAAGTAACGGGAGAAAAGAAATGTGTTCCCAACCGCCGTACTCTAACGGAAGAAAAGCTACATGAAACACAGGAATTTTCTATGCAAATGCTGGCAATGTATGTATTGCCGCTGAGGAGCATCATTTTCAACACTTCTTATAACAAGGTTAGTGCTTATTATCGTTAGTTTTAAACACAGCATCATGTTATGCTTTCAGAAACATATAAATACTAAAATAAAAACAATAATTTTACCTTATGTCTTGTTTTCAGTTCAGGTAGCCAGTAACTCAAATAACTTCACTGTATTCTGTATGGAAGTAACGTGTTCCTGATAAGATAATACAGCTCATATTTTTGTTCTTCCATTTATTGAAAAAAACACTTTGGTAGTTGTTAAATCCAAGTACTTTAATATTAACAGAGCACTCTTAATATCAATAATAGCTATTTTGCAATGCAATTTATGAAATTGCATTCTTGTTGCAGAGCATTTTGCAAGTTTGGGTAATACAGAAAAACAAAAACGGTTCAATGTTTCAAGCTTGCCATATTAATGCCAAATTCCGATTTATATTGTTTTATTTTAATTTTAAAATTCTTATTATATCTGTGAGCAAAAACATACTATTATTTCCAATCTCTTTTTATTTCGCGAATTCTCTAAGAATGGACAGTTGAAAACGAAAGAGAGAACTTGCATGTAATTACTCATAAACAAACTCATACATGAATCGATTACAAATCAGGCATCTAGCTTCTGAGAACATATAGATATGAAATACTGTAGTTCACAGGATTAACACAGGGGACCCAAAACTTCGACCGCTCAAATAAAGAAATTGGACCTCATTTATAATGAATTCTTTGCATGCAAATCATCGCGATGTGTTGGAAGCAGTAGGGAGCTGGGAAGATGGGCAAAGCAGACCTAAGTTTTAAAAATATGCAGATTTTTCTCTTCACGAGTGGTGTTTTGCCACCATTTTCCTCTCCAAAAGAAGGAGTGGGAGTGGAGGGTCTTTACGGAGTTGAATTTCCAGCTAAACTATGGCACTTCCTTCCCCGTCTTGTCTGAGAATTTGCTGCAAAATCGTTCTCACTTCACTGCCCTTCAAGTACGCCCACAGTTACCACACCAAGCATGGTGCCTATTTTTAATGTGCCATTTCATTTCCTTCTTTGGTTTTGGTCACGAGTAATTACTAAGACAAACTAATTTACCCTTGTTTAGAATATAATGATTGTTTTTTTTATTTATGAAGCCCTAAAAGTATTACTCAGTATGTTGCATTTACTTTAAAAAATAAGCGATTTTTGATTTCCTAAACGCACTGAAGGCTTCGTTGCTAAAAATAAAATGGTAAAAGAATAAAACTCAGCACTAAGGAAAAGTAAAGTCTTCCTGATAGATTGACAAGTAAGATCAAAGCCTAGAAGTGGCGCAAAAAGAGGGCAGAGGAGAGGGAGGAAGTAAGCGAATAACAAAAGAGGAAGAACAGGTTGAAAAATTTAAATGTGAGGATGCAAGAAAAAGTAGAAGAGGAGAAAAAAGAACGATAATTGAGAGAAAGGAGAAATGGAAAGGAAAAAAAAAAGAATCAATGAGGTAGAGAGAAAAAGAGAGAGGGCGAAGAAAAGTTTGAAAAGATCATTACAGGTAAAATAGAAAATGCAAAAGTAAGCGAACCAGAGGCAAAGGAAGAAAAGCAAGGAGGAACCCCAAAAGGTAATTATAAATAGAAGGAAAGAGAAGCAGGAAAACGGGTAAAGAAATAGACAGAAACGAGGGAAATAAAGAGAAGAAAAAACAAAATTTTGATGAAAAGGGTAACAGAGAAAGAAAAAGGGAGAGAAAGGTGGAAAGGCAATCAAAGCACTGGATAGAAAGGAATGAGAGAAAGAAAAAGAAATAAATAAAGCACTTACGGATTACCCTAACTCTTTCTAGAATATTCCCCATGCATTTGTAATAACATCATCAGTTAGCAGTTCGCAATGAGCGCTCCAAAACTTCCACTTTCAGAGAAGGGATCCTGTTTCGCTTAATCTTTATCGCGGCTGCGCTCGACGGGACATTTAAATATGTTTATACTCCATAGACTAATTGTTCAGTCGGACTTCTTGGGACGAATATTTGTAAATGGCCATGGCCACTATGGAAGGTATAAAAAAATCCTACAACTGCCGTTAGCCGGGCGAGGGAAGGGTAAATAAACTGGAATGAGAGGAGCGGATTTTTAAGGCCTGAAAAAAGAATGGAAGAAAGAGCGAGAGAAGGAGGGTTGTCCTGCAATAAAGAACAGGAAGGGAGAACAATATCAAGGCAGTAGAATAAGAAGGGGAAAAAATCGCTATCACTTCAGAATCGTAGAATTTTTATAGAGAAATTACCTCGGATTCATTTTCCCCGTAGTAAGGAGAACCCTCATAAGCAGAAGAGAGGAACCATCTATAATAAAAATGAACAGAGAAAGAGAAGGAATTTGTGTGTTTGAAAGCTATGAATTCTCTTAACTATTTGGGAGCTTAAAATGATATGCATGAGCCAAAAAAAGTGTTCAGGCTTCTCTCTTCCCTTTGCAGTGCGCACGAGCGCGCCTGTTTATATATGTTTCCTATACATTTTTATTTTCCTTCCTTGCACATTTCTCTTCCCTTCTAGGTTTATTGTTTATTGCAGTGTGTAAGGCAGATACGTATAAGATCTCTATAGCAGCATTAGCGAGGTGTAGGGCCTTCAACGTACACGGATGTCCATAGCATTTCCCTAAATGTGAATACAACTGCAATTATAACTGCTGCATACTCGTGACATTTTCCCACTGTTCTGTTCGAAATAGAATTGGAAAAGCTGTGGGTGTTTTTATCCGCGGTAAAGAGAAACATGCCAAACAGCGATTTATCTTCGTCGAGAAGACTGAGGAAGATGAAATCTCTAAATTTGCAGTTCATTTTGTCGTAGAAACATGACCAAAAAGGGTACAATAGCTTGTTTCTTATTATGAACTACGTCGTTATTTACCCACCCAGCAACAGCAATAATTTAAAAATACAATTACATAGTACAGAATGTTAAGGCTCATTAAGACACTGAGCATAAAAATTTAGTTCGCTTATAATGTAAAGCTTTTGGACATCTGTTGATTCGTAACGCAATGCTTGGAGCCGATAAGATTGCTCTAAGTTGCAACAACGCCAATTAGGTGTTCGTATACATGATTAAGTTCGACCAAATTCAATGTAGTTCATACAAGGGTGCATTTCTAGCATATTGTTTCGTTTATTTTCAAATGGAGCAATGCCTTCGGTTTCAAAATGAAACCAGATGAAATGAAAATGATAATGGAGTTCTTTTGCACCATTCTAGATCAAGTAATTTACGAAATATTGTCAGTCTTTTCCTAATTTATCATTTCATCTAATATATATCATTGACCACCACCTGCGATGTCTCAGTAGTTAAAATGAGCGTTAAACACTATATATATAGGGCCCGAACTTTCAAATCTTTTTTTAGATCACATGATCTTTAGGCAAAAAGCAACACACTTTCCCATTTGTTAGGCAAAAACAGTATCTCTACCTGTTCGCATTTTGTTATAGACTCATTCAGGATAGAGTTGATAATTCCCTAAATTGCAGGCAAAGTACAAACAGACAAGTACAGTTTTTGTTTAACAGTCGGGGGATGTCTAATAATCATGTGAATTCTCTACAAAGGGATTGAAAGTCCGAGCTTTATATATGACTGTATCTCGTAAACTACTTAACCTAGAACCGTGCGAAGAAACTCCATTAAACATTTTAATATCATCTCGTATTATTATTTTGAAGACATCTGAAAAAAATTAACTCTGTCTAGAAATATACTTTCTAATGATTGCTGGAATCGTTGCACAGACAACATTGATGAGTTTGGCTGAAATTTAATGCGGTGAAAACAGTGCATCAATAGCACATTACGCTTCAGAAATATTTGCGATGTTACTTTTAGGCGATTCTCTCCATATACATATAAACAAAACAAAGAAGTAGAAATTTCCGTGTAAAAGCAAGATATAGCACATAGGTTAATAGTGGTGGTACAGAACTTTGCTATCAAATAAGGAGGAGGAGGGAGTAGGTAAATTTTTATACAAAGTCAGACAGCTCAGATCAAAAGAGGCAGATAACCGGGAAGTGGGAAATATGAGTCGCAACACTTTTTATGAAATTGTTTGCATATATGTGAGGGAGTGTAAGTTATTTACTTTTGTACTGTTTTCTTTTGGTTTATTTTATTTGTGTGTTCCATTTTTTATTTTCATTTGTTTATTTCATTATTATATATTGTTTGACTCTTAAGAGTAAAATATTGTTTGTGCAGTTTTATGCATTTTCTAGTTTATTGGGAAATTACATACAGTCCCAGGACCCTCGCGGCATGGATGAGATAGGTTTGTAACAAATATATTTTGTAAATACAATACCATCACCACTACAAAACACACACACACACACAATGAGATGCAATACATAAACGTTTCAAACCTTAATGCTCTTTCTTGGGTAGAAGGCCCCGAGTTAAAAGATCGGCTTCTGGCAAATAAGATACATAATATATAAACACATAAATATACAGAGAGATAGACCGCCTGGTCTTGTTTCATCAGATTTTATTCCATGCGACATGCATAAGCTAAGGACTAGTGGAATTGCAACAAAGCATTCGGCGAGAAATTGAGACTTGGGTCAATATCTTCCGTAACATGGAAAGGCATGTATAAGTATGCCTTTATGCTAATGACAGCCACTTTCAACATTCGGTACGAGAGCTTCTTGCTTCCTAAATGGTACAGCTCAAATGTCATTGAATTTGCTGTTTGAAATTTATAAGAGAAAATGGCCGAGAGGGAGCGAAACATTTCGTGTCAGAGTTCTGGTTTCTGAGTGGAACTGGCATTGGTGTAATGGCTGATTGCTGGAGTTTATCTCGTTACCTGAAGCTGTGTTTTGTATAGCATGTCTTCAGAAATGCTCTCTGTTGGGTCATAAAATGAACGATTTTTTATATAATTATTGTAACAGCGTTCTGTATTATGTTCTGTTCAGTTCATCTAGCTCGTTATATGCTCTAATATTAGGGCTGAGCCATCTTTTTAAATTTTCTTTCTTCCAAATTTAAAGATTCATTCCTTACCACCCAGAATGTACATCATTGAAATTTACTGTAACAATTAAGAAGACAAGGATAGTTTTATCGACAATAATAGGGAATAATTTTATTTGCGATATATAAATGTTCATATTTTTGCTATCAGATTAATTTTCAGAGCTTTTAAAACTAATGAATGAATCTATATTACATCTGGAAGTCCTTTTTCTTCAGCTGAGTAAAAATTATTTGTTATAACCCATATATTAATCATAATTTAGTTTAATATTTTTATCACCCTATGATTAATGAGTTTCATATTTATGGATTTTGTTAAAGAAAAATATAAAGGTATGTGCTTGTCTGAGTAGTGTTTAACGCCCGTTTAACTATTGAGGCACCACAGGCGGTAGATACGGATGATACATGAGATGAAATATATTGGAAAAGGATTTTTTTTTTAAGGAAGGAAACGTTCCAGGCCTAAGTTTAGGATACCTTCCCGCCATTCGCCATTTATGAGGACCGAGGAAAACCTGGAAAAAACCTCATTCAGGGAGGATGGTCCTGGCGGGGTTCGAACCCCAGACCTCCAGACAAAATACTCAGAAAAATACATAATATGTATATGTTAAGAGTTGCTAAAAGATAAACAATCTAACATACAAGTATAAGGACACTTTGTGTTAAATATGTCAACAGTTTTTTTGTCTTTCAACAGCAAATGTACTTACAGTAAATTTACATTTACTGGCCGAAACAGTAAAATGATATTTCTCCAGCACATTTGAAAAAAGAAGGGGAAAAACCCACTTCAAAATAAATTTCAAACTTAAAAACTTATAAATGTAATACGGAGTAAAGGTCTTTCTGAACCTCTTTTCTTGGCGGAAGAGACTCTGAGTTAGCAGTTCATATTTCTAAATCCACCTCCACCACAAAGATCGTCAAACGAGTCATTCTAAGTGTATTTCCTATCATAACTTTTACACATATACACATGTTCTCTCTTCTACCCATTAATCATAACACTTCCATTGCACCCTCGTTAAAGAGAGCGTAAAATGTTATATTGCTCCATTTGTGTACCTTGTTATCCCATGGAAGATAGACATCTATATATCCCTTCGCGTTGGACGAAGCAATAGACCTAGTACGCCACTGTTAACTCACTTGTTTATTTTCCCCTGAAAACTGCGTTCGCTAGTTTTTCTTTATAAATGTTTATGTCATATTCGTTATTATTATGCCTCATTTTACATCATACGTAATTCAAAGCGTAAGCCAAGAAATTTACCTCATCATCACTGCGGTGACGTTTAACTTCTTCCTCTTCCACATTAATAAAAGCTCAAACACTTAATTTACAATTAAGGACTTAAAGACTGATGTTTTAAAACACAGCTTTCGGGCCACATCTGAAGTAAACACGAAATACATTTCGAAAGAGATCTGTAATGACATCAACGAAGACTCGCTAGGGATTAAATGAACTATCTGTGGACATCTGTATTTCATGTAGACAGTTTAGATCTTGTTACTGAGAGAATTGTTGAATTAAAAATCAAGTGCATGTTATTTTCAGATGTAGCATACTAGATGATTTGTTGGATGATTTGTTTTAAATTATTTCACACAAAGAAAGTACTGTGAAATATTTTTGTTTCTATAAGCAAATAGCGTTCGTCCCAGTCACCCATCGGCCGGCCACGCGCGCAGTCCGAAGCGGCGTCCCTTATCGATCCGTGATCTCACCGTATATTATACGTTCTTAGAACTTCAATTAATGAAATAATGTGCGTAATTCTATTTTTATAATATGAATACCGTTTTACTTTGAGAATCCTGATATTTCTTTAAGAGTTATACTGTCTTTTAGCCTGTCTTTAGTGTGAGGGTAATTCCCATAGACATAGTGTAGTTCGTAAATTACAGTTAAACATGTTATGATCTGGAGAACGTCAGGGCCATAGCTTTATAGAAATGATTGTATTAAAATATTTCTTAGAGCTTCCAAAAATCACGGACAATGTGAGCTATGGTAAAATCTTGTTC
Source organism: Metallyticus violacea (assembly GCA_030762175.1). NCBI lineage: Eukaryota > Metazoa > Arthropoda > Insecta > Mantodea > Metallyticidae > Metallyticus > Metallyticus violacea. The sequence continues at coordinate 139,733,224 of CM060833.1, forward strand.
AAAACAATCATGTTGTCTCTCATTTTCTGATAATTGTTGAAACGTTTTACGAGTATTTTCTTGCCATACCTCTCTGAATTTACAGTACATTGAAAACACGTTAACTCTATTATTTGACTTGCATTTACGGCATACCACATACGAGCCATCTTGTTCACTATGCAAGGTAATTTTATGAATCAAGCGCGAGTTTTCTGTGCTCCATTGCCTATAGGCAAAAGCATGAAAATTATTTACTGCGAATCAGCGAAATTCTGCACTACCCATTTACCTAGGTTCATATGACTTGTATCGTCAGTTTGTTGTAGTTCTTGAACTGAAAAGGTTTCAGTTTTAGCAGTCATTAGCTCTATGGGCTTAAGTTTTGGAAAGGCCTACGAATTTTACGTCAAATTATATGACAGATTTTTTTATGAGAACGCTATAATGTTTCCTCATCATCATGTTTTTCTTCGTCGTTTTCGGATAAAAATTCTATAGTTGTTGACCCTACTTGCCTAACTCCTAGAATAAGTTCTTTTACAATGTGTGGAACCAGATAACCAAGGAATTGCTCTACAAATTGACTGTATACAGATATAAGATTCATATTTCATATAACTTTTGTTCTAGTGTTGGGTTGTAGGATTGAATTTTAATAAGATAAATATAATTCACACTTAAAAACGAAGTATTTGCATCAGTGCTGTAGTTGGAAAACGTTTTAAGGGGTGCAGTTAAAATTACTTGGATTATGTCAGAGCAGGTTCCAGGTGTATCTGGAAAAAGAGGCCTCTGAGCAAAATTTGCCGGTAATTTCACGCCCTGATTTGAATGGGACGCTGAATACCGGAGATGTTAACGAGCGTCGGTAAATAAACGAAATCAACAACAAAATCTGGATTTACTGCACTACTTTTGTGGCGTTTCTTCTCCGGCAAGCAGACCTCCTTCCAGATTACAGCCAGAATTTCTCGTAAGGTAATGGGGTTTAAATGCTGATACTGGTGGTCTAATATTTTTAGAAACAAGAATCTAGTAATTATTTCTGTGTGAAAACTATTTCTTTTTTTAGTGTAGGTATCGTTTATTATACTAAATGCTCTTCAGCATTCTGAAGTAGAAACTGGAACAGGAGCTATAATCGTCAGCAAACTACAAAGTTTCAAGTTGGTATCAATATTTTCTCTGAAGACCTGAATGCACTTTATTAGTCATTAAAATGGAAATATTGCCACAAGTTAGGGATACCTTGCATCATCACGCGTTATCTCTGTTTTAGGAATCCAGTTTTTGTATCTACAATAACAGATTATCCTAAAATTCTCTCTTTCATTTCCATCACACTATAAATTTAGTGTGAACTGCTAATTAAAGGACAAGTCGCGAAATCAGAGCAACTCTTGAGGCGGCTATCCATACTTTTCAAAAAAACAAACAAACACACGTTTCATCAAAGGGAATAAAATGCAAATTTTAAATCAAAATTATAATTTCAAACAGCTAACACAACTTAAATATTAATAAAACTGAAAGATGTATTTTGAATTCTATATTTTTTGTCGGTTCGCATGTCAGACAAAATATATATATACAGAATTCAAAATCAGCTATACAGGAGTTCCTATATACGAGGGTAAGCCCATAAGTTTCCTGCTTAACCATTTTCTAGGTATGATAAAGACAAAAACTATAGTTCACTTTTCAATATAGTTACCGTTTATTGCAATGCACTTCTCATATCTCTGAATTAATATTTCAACTCCCCCCTAAAGTTATGAGGAGTTCAATCTGCAAAATGGGTATTAACAGCATTGATCACTTCTTCATCACACTTAAATTTCCTTCCTCGAAGGTCCTTTTGAGTTCTGAGAAGAGGAAATAGTCACTGGGAGCTGTATTCGGGCTGTAGGGTGGATGGTCAATTTTCTTGAAGTCACATTTCTTCACAGCTTCCTTTGCAACGAGAGTTGTGTGCATAGGCGCGTTGAAGTGAAGAAGGCGCACACCACCACACAGTTTTCCTCATCTTTTCTCTTTGATGGAATCACGTAGTCTGTGCAGTAGGCCAGCACAGTACTCCCCATTTACTGTGATGTTTCTCTCCTTGAAGTCAATGAAGAGTATTCCTTCACAGTCCCAAACGATTGTGGCCGTGATCATCTTGGTTGACTGAGTGACCTTGGACTTAGAGGCGGTGCTTCGCCAGGTTTGCGCCACTCCATTGTTTCTTTTATGGACACTAGTTCATAGTAGAGGATCATAGTTTCTTCTCCTTCAACGATGGTTTGCAAAAATTCTCTCTCTCGGCAGAGCTCCAAAAATGCCTGACAACAGATGACTCGTTGCTCCTTTTGAACTGAGGAAGAAGTCTAGGTAACCATCTTGCACAAAACTTATTCATGTTTAAATGTTCATGAATAATTTGAAGAATGTTGTTTTAGAAAGGCCCATAATTTTTTCTTCTACAAGAGCGTTGTTTTCAGGAGTGATCACCTTCAAGGGTCGGCCTATACGCTCTTCGTCTTCAATGCTTTCTCGATCCATTCGAAAAGGTTTGGCCCATTCTTTTACGGTAGAATATGAGGGGGATAGTTCCCCATATACACCGTTCAATCACTGTTTAATTTCATTTGGAGTAAGTCCTTCTTTTGTGAAGAACTTAATAACAGCTCGACACTCCATTTTGAGTATATCACAATCTTCTACACATAACCTTCTTTATGCATCTATAATCTGAACAACTGAACACAGCGGAGCGGAAGTTACAGTTGCAATTATTTCTTAACAGTAAGGTATGACACCAGATGAGGTTTTTAAGGCGATAATCCTTATTGAAGAGGCCGTAAACTTATGGACCTGCCCTCATATGTGGGACATTATATATAGGATGTTCCAGTTCCTGAATCGAACCTGAAATTTCACAGACTGTAATGTATTTGTATTGCACTTAACATTTGTGTGTATTGTTTATCAGCAATGAGGAACGATACGCGAAGGATAATGCGTCCAAATTCTGAAAGTGCATTTTAAGTACGGTGATGCAGAGGTCATTCAAAGACTTCGTGTAATTTTTGGTAGACGAAATAAGCCTAACGTGTCAACAATGCAAAGACTGGTAAGGAAAGTTGAAGATACAGGATCGACAGAGAACATCAAATCATCTGGACGTTCTCGTCGATGGGTAGAGAATGCTGTCCTCGTCAGGTAGAACGTTGCTACGAGCTCAATCAAGTTGATTCGTCGCCGTTCTCAACAATGAATCATTCAGAGAAACATTTTGCAGCGAATTTTAAACAAAAGATCTGCTTATACACACTTTAAAGATTGAATTAATGCAAGAGCTGAAGCCCAGGACCATTTACAACAATTTACCTCTCTCGCAACGGCGGTCAAAATGGGTCATCGAGATCGTGTGATTGATTTGACACCATGCGGCTATTTTTTTGTGGGAATATGTAAAATCTTGTGTTTATGTGGACAATCCACGAACAATCCCTCAACTCAAGGCAGAAATAAGAGTGCCATGGGTGAAATTCAACCGGGAACTTTGCTGTAAAATCGTTGAACATGTTGCCATCACGGTGAAAGTGTGCCAATGAAGTCATGGAAGACATATACCTGATGTCTTGTTTCATGTTTAATGGCAGTATTTTAATTCACATTGACTTAAAAATATTATCTATTTTCATATAGGTACACGAAGTGTTGTTATTATTAAAACAAAATTTATGTTCACTATGGGACATTATATATCTGTAGGGTACGGCCCGTAATGGCCCAACTGCAGCACTGACAAGAGCACCTCTGTATGCAAGACATCACTGCTTTTGAGATAGCCGAATCGAGGTCTGACAAACAGCCTTAAGCGGGAGATGTTGATAATGCAGCGATTTGATTGGTCGGCCGCCATTGGGGTATTTATTCACAAGTTTGTCTTCAGTTTAGCTGCAAAGAGTTATGCAAGAATGGGTTAACGACTTGCACTGGTGAGTTTTGTACTACGGTTGGCAATGCTGAAGTACTCCCCATCTCCAGGCCGCCTGCTCGGCGCACTTTCGTCTCGTGTACTGCTATAATAATTCCCAGTACAAAACTACGCGTAACTAAGTTACCGTACCCAGTCATATTTTAATATCCTACAGAGAAGCTGTGGTTTCATATAATTGAAATATAGTCCGGGAGGTGCACACGCTTCGCTTCCTCCAGCCCTTATGTGCACACCTGACTTTGACCAATCCTCTCTTAGGGTATTTTAATTCCGTCGTATGAATCATGCTGTGCGACTAGTAGGAATCTAGAGAAGGTTGGCTGGCCCGCTGTAAATTGCTCTCCACAGTTAATTAGAACCGGTCAAACAGATGGTGAGGTTGTCCGTGCCCCCCCTCCCCCTCGGACCCAACTTGATATCCGCCAGTCTGTCTATTCGTTCTCATGCGGGTAGCAGACCCAGGTCACGGAAACGAAAAGAAATGAAGTGGAAAGCGGTGAAATGGAAGTAAATAGTGGAACTGCAGTAATTAGTACACAAATGGTATAGAGGTGTGGGAAACAAGGAGGCAGCATTCTTTCCGTTTGTGTAAGGAAGAGGTGCGTATGCCACACATTATTTACTTTACTGGAGAACTCGCATTCATTACTTCCACTTTATTCACTTCCGTTTCAGGTTTTAGTCACCTCCGTGGCTCTGTAGAAGCCAGCGCAAAATTGGAGGACTTGAGTTGAGCTGGAGGTGGGTTTTCGCCAACCCACGTGATTAATATCGCGTGGTTTTAGCTATTTTGACACCCGAGCGACATACCTTCGATATCATTTAGTCACTGTTATCACAAAAATCGTTTAAATGTCTAAGCATAAGATGTTATTGATAAGAAAGGCATGCTTCGCTTTAATGCTCTATTATTTAGCAGAATTATTTGAGTTATGGGTCGCCTGAACTATGGGGAAGTACAGGAGGCGCATCTAGAAAAAGAGAGATAGATTGCCACGCAACAAGCAATAATAGCAGAAGAAAATTGAGGCAGAATGTAGCACGAAGTCTCCTCGAGTCTATCGAATGAAATGAAATTAACCCGGGATAAAGAGGTATATATGTTCATTCTAGGGAGAAAGGCAAGATCAGGAATGGCCTGGTTTGAGGTTGTAAGGCTCAATGGTGGTGAAGGGAATGAATAATCAGTACATATTCAGATCGAATGAATCCATTGAGAGCATGAAAAACGTTGTTTGGAGATTTTTTTAAAGGCAATTACAGGTCCATTGACGTGCTAGACCTGTTTGCGGATCACAATAATTGAATGAATATGGGCGTTTTACAAGCCAAAGTGCGCGAAACTGGAAGCAATTTATTTTCTGCTTAGAACGCAATAACTAGTGTAATTGTAAATATTATGTATATTGTTTCCACTGTATATCCGTAAATACCGTTTTTCCATATTTTTTTGCTTATTTATTATTAATGTTTTATATTTTTATTTTTTTCCCACCTTCTAATTGTATATCATACTTTAGCTTTACGGTCGACGACCCATGCAGCAAATTTATATTTGTTATGTGTAGATATACAGGATTTTTTTTATTTTAGTATTATTTATTTAGTATTTATACGATGCCCCTTAACATCAATACATTCCGGGCATTTCAAAAGAAAAAGTCCTAACTTCTTCCATAAGAAAGCTGCGGCTCGAAACATATTTCTTGTCATTGAGAAATCCTGTCTCTAGTAGCTTTTTAATAAGTTGGCGAACAGTTTCTCTACCTGGAACACATTGCCAGGGAATCGCCTTACCGCTTCTATGCAAGATCCTGATTTCACTTACATGTCATACATATAAACCCAAGACTGTGCTTAATGTAGTGGCATAGCTAATGGAGATCAATTATCACATGATAAAAACATTGAGTAATACACGAACACACAACCACTCGCTGATGACAGCCTCACTCAAACTGCAAGATGCCACCCGCACACGCATTATACAGCTTTGACCACTGACTTCTAGTATGCAGTCGCGCTTTGTGAGCCCGTAGCACAGATAATCTCACTGTATAAGCGTGTAACAATTCATGTTGCAAAATACATTCTTTGTAATCTTTTTGTAACTTCATCCCCTGTTGTCCCTTATGTGGAGTAAAAATATGTCATATATTTGCAAAAATGCCAATAGAGTTGGCAAATGCCATGTAATTTTTAATAGATATTTTAATAGATTTGTGGAATATTTATTATTATTGCATTGACTTCTCTTAAATTTTTTATACTTTTAACCTATACATTAATAGTTCATTTTCTGCAAGGAAAAAGCTATGCAAAACCTACATAATTCGGTTTAATTATTATTATTATGTATACTAGATATACTATATAAAATGTCTTCATATATAAAAATAATAATCACAATCTTAAGCATAATATCAAATTGCATGGCGAGATCCCATTCATGGAACTTGCAGTTCTATTAGAGCCATACTAGGCGGATATCCTTTAAAGTGGAATGGAAATTTGTGTTTGTGTACGGCTTATTCGACAGCGTGGAGTGTATGGAAAAATTGGCAGCAACATTTTCTTTACTGCTGGTAAATGTTGCACATTGTACCTACCCTGCTAACTTGTCACCCGATTCCGACAGCATTGCGCAACAAAAGTGGCTCATGCGCAGAATAGAGTTCGTGCTCATATCTTCCTATACAACCACTTTCGTTGTAATACGATAGGAGCATTATAGCACGGGTGCAAACTGCCGCGTCAAACTGGAAATGCACTCCAGGATGTAAGTGTGAGTTTTGCGGGCAAAGAGCCTGAATTTCAATCAGATTCATGGTGAAATTTCGGCATAGGCAATGGCACGTACATGGTGCCAGCAGTTTGAACAACGTGACTGATGCTGATTGGCAGGGAAGATAACAGACAATGTGCTGGAGGTTGATGCAACGATTCGCAGCAATTCCACAGTGGTTGTCCCGGAAATTGTACAGGAGTTTGTTATCTCAATATGCAGTGCCCCTTCCATCGTCAGAGCTCATCTGGATTATCACTAATTGTGTTCGTGATAAGTTCCTTCTTTGTCACCCAAATACAAAGAAGAAAGGCATTTTGTCTTCTCTGTACTTCCCTCAACGTTATTCAACGAAAAGCAACAATTTCTTGAGAAAATCACACGATGAGACGCGAGTCATCATTTCGGCCCAGAAAAGATCCTCTCTGGAATGGAGACACATCCTCATCTGTCTGAACAAAATTCCAAGTTACACCATCAGCAGAAAGGTCCATGGCCATTGTTTTCTTTGAGGGTGAAAAAATTATCAGCATTTGAAACTTTCGGATTGCTGTGTGGTGATCATCGGTTTGTTCCCAAACCAAACTTTCGCTGACAATCCCGCAATGGCTGCATCACCAAGAAGCAGATTGCTCGAATTTGGATAGAGTAATAGTTATAAAAACTGCTGAGCATTTAATGTAATACTTGTGTTTTAGTAATACATTTCTTCAAAATGGTGTGTATCCTACAAGAAAGACTGTAAGCGGCTTAGTCAGGAGTTTTTTTATTTTACTTTGTTTTATTTAAGGATGCTCTGTAACATCTCAGGTCACAAACGTCCCACTCAATTCAGGGCGTGAAACTGCCGATTAAATTTTACTCAGAGACCTCTGCTTTCAGACTTAAGATTCTTTTTCGTGCCGTAAATCTACGACATGGGACTCACGGCTTTACTTTCCTTCCGAAGGAAGCCATACTTAGGATATTTACGCCCGAAAAAAAAAAACATCGATCCTAGCCGGGTTTGAACCCGCGATCTTGGGTTTAGAAGGCAAGTATGGTTAGCACTACACAATCAGAACCGACTTTATCAGGAATATTGAAATATGCTTTATTAATATGATGTTGATAATTGTAGTTTTATGCAAAAATAAATTGGTTTTTATCCTACAACTAACTGACTTATTTTTATTCTGTCCAAATTCTGGTAGGAGTGGCATTTGAAACTTCAAAATGAGGATGGTTGGGGATAAAGGGGTGAAACACAAAATTAAATGAACATTAATTTTAAACTTTCTCTGTCAGGTTTTGAAATGAGAACCCTATATAAAGAATTCTTTCAGACGTGATACTTCTAATTGTAGCATCATCCTATTATTTAGCAGAATAACAATTTACTACAGAAAAATATTCTATTTGAATATACCAGACATGTTCATTTTTACTAGCTTATATCCTTCACATATGTTTCAATATAGAAAAGCAAAATATTAGATGCGAAAAGCAAATATCTGTTACAAGAATAAGATAAACAAAACTGGCACATTTTATTGGTTGGTTGCCGAATGTATATATGAAGCCCAGGAAATGATGCTCTTGCCCAGAGGCTGGAGTTCATTTCGGATATATTGTACGGACCTTAATGACGAAAACATTAAACTACTATCGAACTACAATATGGACATGGTAGGAGAAGAATGCACACAGAACATCCGTAGTGCGTAATAATAGGAAAATGGCGACTCATACTGTGAAGGACATCGCAAGGGGGCACTCGAGTGGAGCCAAAGAGAGGGGAACCTCGACAGATCCGCCAACATCTATTTGAAATAGAATTTGCTAAACCGTTCGACCCTTCTCACAGGTCCTTAGGAGTTAGAATATACTTTTCGATACAATCATAAGGGTTGATTTTGTTATTGATTCTTAGTCGCCAGATAAATGTGGGTAGTGTCTATGCAGCCTAAAATGCGTATTGTAAAATTTATTATGTCTACTGCAGTTAATATATCCAATATGTTTAGATCTCGTTGAATTTTATGATTAAGCCTTTTTCCGTATAAACTTCATTTTAAATTTCTTTCGTATTTAATTTATTTACAGATACAATACGAGAAGCGTTCTATAACTATTATAGCATACTTTATTTTACCTACAAATTTAATAAGGGAATGTAACAATATTTCATGTACAACATCTATGAATCTTTGCACACTATATTATGTAGTTTCATCTTCTTCCACCAAGTGGTAGTGGTGCTGTTAAGTATCAAATTGGAGCCTCTAAGTGTTTGGTATGATAAAGAAAAACAAGAAGTTATCCTTTGACGGAAAATGAAACCGTCACCAACATTATCATCGAGCAAAATTTAGTGTAATCATCGAAAGAAAGTAGAGACAATCTCAATATTAATGAAACTCAGGAGGGCCGTAACCTGCACCGGTAACCTTATCCTGGAAGATCAACGAATCAGCAGTGTCAACACAGTTATGCCTAGTTAATATGTCCAAATAAGTTCCTTGAAGTCTAACTGCCGATCATAAGGTTCATAACAAAGAACCGACATTTGTTTAGAGGTGCGTGCTCATTACGAGGCTGAAGATGTTCATTATTTGAATGGCACACGAAAACGTGAAGTCTCAGACCAGAAGAAAATTCATGAACTGACGTTACCTGCACAGAAAAATTAAAAACGTTCAAGAGAAACCCTAACCGTTGCTGAAGACCATCTTCTTCTGCGACTCTGAAGAGATTATTTTCATTGCTGAAAAAGCGATTAACTCAGAAGATATATCAAAACATTTCGGAAGTTGAGAAGCAGAACTGGTACATCCATCCTCGCAAAGATGTGACCAATGTTCTCACACAAGTCTATGCATCACTAAACTTTGATCGATTGTCCTTTCTCGCCAGTTGTGCTGTCTGAAATTTTCATCCCTTTGGTCTTCTAAATGCAACCGAGAAATTCGCCAAAAGACAGCCGCAGAGACATAAAGCTCTGACGTGTGGGTGATGTCAAGCCACAGATTTACACTGACAAACAATCTAATGTATTTGAAAGTGGAATAAAAGCACCTTAGAGAGGAAAATATGCGTTGCTATTCGTACAAGGTTTTCTTAAGTAAGAGGTATCTTTATTGTTCACATTTTCTTCATTTTCTATGCAATCTTAAAAATTCTGACGAAAACAAATGGACTTTTTTTTTTGCACCACAACCCGCTGCCATACTTTCATCCTATATGTTTTATGGTCCACCTTTTGCCTTTGTACAAGTAATAGCCTCTCTTCAACACTGTATACAGCAGCTCTTGGTAACTTCATCTTGGAACATGTTCAAATAACGTCAATGTTACTGCAATAGTTGTTGTCAACCCATTTTCAACTTCTTAAAAAGTACAGTATGTTATGAGCCACACCAAACAGTAACGTTAAATCGTAAAGTCCTCATTCGAAAATTGGATGTGGATTATTGGAAGACCAAAAGCTAAAATGATGAGTGCTTATGCTACCGCTGAGATGTAAATGTGTTTCGTTAGTCCATAACACATTATTAAGACACACTAGGTGAACCTGAATTTGAGCTATTTCGTTGAATTTTATCCTCTTCTTTCATTTCGAACAAAATTTGCATTTTATAGAGATACACTTGAGTTGTCTCTGCAGTATTCGCCAACTATATTTAACACCCATTTTTACTGCAGAGGCACCACAGACTGTGGACATAGATGATAAATTGGGAAAGAATATTTTATAAGGAAGGAAAGATTCAGGCCTATGTTTAAGGTACCTTCCCGGGATTTGCCATTTATGAGGACTGAGAAAAACCTGAAAAAAAAACCAGTTCGGGAAGACGGTCCTGGTGGGAATCGAACCCCAGACCTCCCTCGTATGACCTCGGTCACCCATGGCTATCCAAATTGTTGTACTGCTCATCTCCAAACGCCTTGCCACTTTATTAACTTTGAATCCTCTACACTAATTCTCATCAGCAATATTCTCAGTTTGTTGCAGAGCTGCTATGTTTATTTGCACAGTAGCCCCATTCCTTTTCTTTGTACCTGTGACTGTTCAAATTTTGTGAAGAAAAATCAAATTGCATGGATCAGCTCTTAAAATCCATAGTGACAATAAATAAGTCTTATGCTAGTTTGCAAAGATAATACCATTTTTTTCCCCACAAAATAAAGTAATAAACACACGTTTTCTTACATAAAAATCTGTAATTTAAACACAATATGAGAAATAAACTGACTTTTTGTCAAGATGAAAGTAAATGCCAATGGAAAACAAAGAAACTTTGAGTAATGAAAGATAAATCTTACTTTTGAAAAACCCTATATATCTTTACCCAGCATTTCCCATAGTTTAGTACAATAAAATTTCCCAGTAAATTAGACAAAATGTGACGAAAATAAATATAAAATATCTAAATAAAGCTAAAAGATGGATTAAAAGAATTTTTCATCAATGTAATGCCTGGTTGGAAGTTCTGAATTTAAGTCAGAATCGAAAACAATCTTATTACTTACTTCCCAAAGATACTCCAGAAAATAACAAAACCAAACAGTAATTATTGAATTTTAACTCTGTAGGGAACGTTTAGTTTTAAACATGCTTATTTTGTTCCGCTTTGCTTTGCGACAATACGTGTCCCTTGCTAACATTTACTGCCTGGTTTCGATTGGACATCTTTGTTTACATCGCGGTTTTAAAGCTGCAGATATGTCATGTGTCATTCAAAATGGCAATAAAATGAATGGCATAAAAATAGCTGTTTTCCTTTATAAATAAATATGGTAAAATGTCGAGAAAAGCTTCCCCACATTTTTCTCGCGGAAGTGCCTGATTTGCCACTTTCGTAGCCAAACCCTTCTAGAGGAGTATAAACAACATAAAATCCACAGAAACACTGACAAGAAAGACAGACGGACGCGCGGGCGGGACACCTTACTTGAAAATTCCTCCCCTTCTTTCCCTTGCCAACCACTGCCACCTTTTTCGTCTCCTCTTCTGCCTGAGTAGTTTTAACGTCACTCGTTTACGATTCCATTGTGTGTTTTCCTTTGGACGACGGCAAACTCCTTTGCCTTGCATTCGCTTACTTCGCGGCCTTGCTTGATGCTTGTAGCTACACGACATGAGGAAAAAAATAAAAAAGAAAAGATAAAGAATGCAAAAGAAAGAATACAAAAACTTTGTAATCGCCCCACCCTCTCTAAAGTTTACCGGTATTTCCACTTCTGCAACCGAAAACCCACGTCACTCCTAAGCGCCGAAACGAGGAGGAAAAAGATTCAGGGAAAGCAAAAACTTCAGTAGAGTAAATAATGGCAATTGCTTGTTATCTCCTCTTGCTTATATAATACATCGCCCCTTTTTCTTTTAGAGAACAAGAATCGTAAGGAAAAAATGCTACTACAGCTAAGTAACGAACTTTCAGACATGGGGGGGGGGGAGATAGATTTAGCAAGCAATGCCCAGAAGGTATGCGGAATAATAATTAAAATTCATCAATAAATTCGACTTGTACGATCATAAACTTTTACATTCTTTTTTGATAAAATGAACACACATCAGTGATAGAAACATTACGCAAGAAAGGTAACCGGGCGACTGAATAGAAAACAAACTGTCTGTCAGCTTAGCCACAACAATGGATATTGACTGGAGTACGCAATACATGCATTGTCATACATTAATAAGCGAAACAAGACAAACGAAAACCTGTTCAAGAAATACTTATAATATATAGACACAGTTAATTATTGTAGCTGAAGTTTCCTTTCAATAAAATAGGCCACTCAAATATCCTTTTGGCATTTTTGGCGCTTGCAGGCAATTCCTTTTACAAAGCAAAATGCATTTAAGGCAATAGGATAAAAGTGAAAAGCTAAAACAGCGAGTATACTCACAGTACGACAGAGTGATTCTGCTATAGTCTTATGACATCGAAACAGCCAACGGCCATCAAACTTTTCGGGTATTCAGAAAGTTAAACTAAGTTCCGGAGTCGAGACAATTTCTCATAGAAAAACATTGTCCCATTGTAAAATCGAAAGAAATAATTGGTTGTAAATGATTACAAAACCGTTCACTGAAACCAGATTGAGCAGGTTACTTATAAGATTATTAAAATTACATGCTCTACATTATGGTTTTTTAGTACTTGAATATAAGATGATTTGCTAACTACACACATCTTAAAGAAAACTCACCTGAATAGAAGTTATGCAATGTAATGTAATAAGAAAACAAGAGGATCTTGGAACATTTTAGGTTTTAAACTCTTAGTGAAACAAACTATAAAATATGTGATAATGTTCCTTAGATTAATTTCTTTTTCCCAGCCATTAACCCTGATCGGTTATCAAGTTTCAATAAGCAATGTATCATGTATTGCTTAAGATTATGTTGGTTTATATTCTTGCCACATTATACCTCTTTCGTTACCTCAATGATTGTAAGTAAAATTTTAAGAACACAAATACCTTACATGGGTTTTAAGGTGCGTTTAAAAAAATCTTTCAATTTATAAAACATATTATAAAGCGAAAATGTTGGCGTATCTATTATTGCAATGTGAACATATAAAATCCGATACTGCTACAATTCAAGACATTTATTATTAGAGCATGGCTTTTACGTAATTGATACACCATGTATTTATACACAAAGTAAAGGCAAGTGCTTACGAGATACATACGTAAGAAAATTTCCCGTAAATTTTATTTTACATAATTTTACATATTTTGGTATTAATATTACTTTCGCATTATACTACATAAATTTACATGTTTTAATATTATTACAAAATTATTATTTTTGGTACAATATTGCAAATTTCGCACGATATTAGAATTTTCATAACTTAATATTATTACGTTCAAAGGAAAATTACAGAAGTTCGTTGAAGCCAGTTTCGTTTCAAATATATGCATTATTTTCCTTTCTTGTTCTCCAAGCCCATCACAATATGTAACAGCCAGTTGTTAACGGTCAATCGCATCCAAACTGAATACGAGAATTTGTATTGTCAGTACTTTCCTCCCAGATATAGGGAAAATGAAGAAAGTTGATATGAACTTAGTGCATTTTACTTGCCTGGCGCATGCTTTGCAACAGAGAGATCAATTCCAGGATGTAAATAAACGGCAACGAAAAAAATTGTTTTGAAAACTCCCAAAAGTGTGCAACACTACAAGCAACACCTGCTTGTAATCCCAGTCTCCACAATCCGTGATTACAGAAAGGCAATGTGCGATTTGCTATAGTAAGTAATTCGAAACTGTGAAATCGGAGATTTATGAGGATTTCCTTGTGGACATTGAGGTGTTCCAAAGTGCTTAGTTCAGATTTATGCTTCACAGGTCATTTCAGTTGTCTTCTGACATTATCAAGAAAATGGAAACTTCAGACGTGCCTCTTCAAGAATTGACGCGAATAATAGAAAATGCTGTTTAAATTTCGTGCCCCACCAGTTGAGGTTGGAATGGTTTCCACTACAATTTCAACTATGCTGAAAAAGAATGCCGGATATTCGACGTTTCTTACTTTGTGCCGCTTATCTACTAGTGAGTTGATATTGTTGATTTGGTTTATTTATGGACGCTCTTTAACAGCTCGGGTCATCAGATAATAAAAACAAAAATAGTTATAATTAGAACCCATATGAATGTAATTTTGGTAACTTCGTAATTTCAGCGTAAATTATTGGTACTGCAGAAGTAGCTCTGTCATAGTTTATTGATAGCATTTATTCTGCTTAATCTTCATACACTTCGCATATATTTCTCTGATACTCTCTATGACTTTTGACACATTCGTTGTACCACAGCAAACAAAATACACACTAGGTTCATTTGTGGCTTTCCCATCCTCTTATTGGTGTCTTCCAAGTATAACTTTCACACACTCTACATGAATGCTCTGTTTTTCACCCTTTCGCATTCATTCTACACTTACTTTATCTAGTTGGAAAGGTTGGCTTGCATAAGTTAGTCGTCCTGTTTTTAATATAAAAGTTCATTTCGCTATTTAATCAGATACCGATTTTGTCATCAGCAAATTAGTGTAAATGGCTTTGCCACTTGGGGAGGAAAATGATGCTGAGCGGTGGGAAATGTTAGCAAGCATTTTCTTATTTCGTTACCAATTACATCATAGATGTTCAAAGAATCCGACAGCAAAACCATTATCCCATTAATCAGCAAAAACTGCAGGACAAAACCATTATCCCATTAATCAGCAAAAACTGCAGGACAAAACGAAACGAGAACAATCAATCTCTGTGCACGTTTTGACGCCAGGCTTCATGTGTTTACTGTGAGAACTTGAAAATAGAGAGAAGTGTTTTACCAAAACCCTTGTGTTCCTGTAGGTATACGAGGCTGCTGACGGACAGACGGGCAGAATTTGCATGATAATGGAGACATGACGTTGTGGCGCTCAGCTCAGGGGTGTGTAAAGATCCAACTCAGAAAGTGGATTTTCCCTATCCTTAGGTTCCTGTAGTAAATTATTTATTCCGTTAAGATAGGAATTAACTTTTGCAATTTCATTCAGAACTGTCTATGGCTTATCGTAGTGATATAAAGCTAAAAGCGTGTAACTGAACCGATCATTATTTTTGGCCTGCATCCGAAGGCAAGTGCAGTACGTGCTGGGATAAGGTCACATAACCGAGGTCTTTGTGTGCTCCAGTGTCCAGCGACTGGCCGGAACTTGGCCCCTTGCGGCTTGCTTTCGGCTGCGGACGCAGATAGAAACAACTTTGTGCAGTTTAAAAGGTGCACTGGATTTTAAAAAAAAAATTAACTTTTTAACTCATGTTAACACAGTTATTAAAAAGTCTTATTTATAATTTCCCATTTATATTTTGTTAGCTATTATATTCTTAGAGATGCCGATTTAACACGAAAACATCTTTCAAATTTTTAACTGCTATTGCTACCATAAATGTTATTTTATTATTATGAGTTTCCTAAGTTGTTTTATAGATTATCTATGTTGTGTACTTTTTATTTATATCGTATTAGTTGTAGTTGACGTACCGGGATTTAATGCGTAAAACCGCCAAGCGATCATATTGACGGCCGCGTTTTAATAATAAGAATTAGTTATAGCCAATCGCTTCCTCCCAGAACACAGGGTTTCAATTACCAGTGAGAGCTTTAAGCACACTTTTTCCCGACAGAAGGTAGAGGGACAGGTGATAGGCACATCGATTCCAACGCTATCTGGCAGGGAACTAATGCATTTCTTGGGGGTAAAACGGCCGATAATTGTTCATTTTTTTCAAGTATGGAGTTCTTTAACGTGCCGTAAATCTACCATAAGGAACCCATGGCTTAAAATTTCTCCCGGAGGACTTAAACCCTGACAAATCTATCGACCTCGGCAGGGTTTCAATACGCGAAACTAATAATACTTGCTCTGTTTTAAATCAGTTGTTGAAATTAGTTACGGCAATGTATTGCAAAAAAAAAAAAATGCATTCAGATGTTGCGATACGGAATAATGAAAAACTTCTTTCGCTCTCCATTACCGTCTGACAAAGTTTACAGTCGACATCATGGATTAGATGGTAAGAAAATATTGTTCGTTCTGGGACAGAGCATGTTTTTACAATATCCTTGACTGAGCCCCATTAAACAATGTATTATTTTAAAGGCAATAAATATTTGCAAACATATTATCCTGAAACAGTAAAGCTATGCACAGAATACGATATACTGAAACTAGAAATCATACAAGAAGATTACATTTTTGTATTTCTATGTTTTTGTTAGTTTTATCTAAAGATGACCCCGGGAATTATGAGTACATTTTGAACAATATGTTTCCATATTATTGTGCTACATTTAGTATAGAATTAGCAATAACATGTTTAATACATACACATTTAACATTAGCAGTCTAAATGAGCATTTAGGTGGTTCTAAGTATGTTAACATGTTGAGGTTGTTCTATATAGTGTAATCTGCACTTAACATTCAGGACAGAGAATATAAAACAATAAACCTTAATCCGTAACCAGCCAACCTAATGCATATGATGTCGATTATGAATAAAATAGAACAGAGCTATCGACCATCATGCCCAGCTTCATATAAATAAGTACATGCATGTAAAATAGCTTTCTATGTTTATCGAAAAACGATTTGTACTTAATTGCAGAAGGCTTAAAGAAGGGGAAAAAATTTGAATGGCGCTTTACAAAAGACTGAAAGATTTTAGTGAAAAAAAAAAAAGTATGCCATCCAACATGTAATTTATATATACACTGTATTTAGAGCAGTATTATTTTTTTAGCTCGTTAAGCTATTTCATCTTCTAGTTTCTTTGATTTTCATATTTATCTCTGTCTCTGTGTATCTCTTTCTCTAGGAATAGTTTTAAGAGTTAAGTTTACCTTATGCAGGATGTTAAATAAATATTTGTTGAAATATTACTGTGTTTAATGTAGAATACTAGCAAACATATTCTCTTTAGTCCGGAAAAAAATGGCATAGAAACAAGGAGAATAAGCACAAAGAAGCAAAACACTTTTGCAACTAAAAGAAGAGAAAAGAATAGCACCAGAACTACGTGATGTATTTATTTAGCACATTCGTAGTACAGCTTAAGAGGTGCATTCTATAGGTAATGCAACAATTTCATTTCCTTAGCAGTTTATTTTGAAAAAAACATAATGAATGAAAATATAATTTCTTTTAGTGGAAAATGAAATCAACACCGGTATCCAAAACGGCTTTCGAAAATAAATGGGCGAATTAAACACTGTCGATAACCTACAATGATGAAACATGTCGATACTGTTATCCAAAAAGATCGGTGCATAACACAATTTGCTGTTCAATTTGATGTTTTTGTAGGCAGTGTCACTAGTTCGAATATTCAGATTTTTGTTAAATGTGTCTCTCAAAGTCTTCATAAGGAACATTCGTGTTCAGAGTTGCTTGTAGGTTAAGAAACTGAAGGTGACGATTACATTGATTAATAATATTCATCACTTGGAGTATTTAAAAAATAGCTCAAGGCAATATTCTCATAAAGTCATAGCCATATTCCTCTGAGACTCTGAAAGCATTGTTCTCGTAATCAATGTATTGCCTCGTTGCGAGATAGTTTATTCCGAAGCACAGAGAGTTCGCGTTACGCTTGATCCGAGAAAGAGTCGCTCGAGCTCTTCATATATGTTAAAACTGTTCGGGAGCCGAAGAAGCGGTTCGACACGCAAACCAAATTCTTCTTCTTCTTCTTCTTCTTCTTCTTCTTCTTCTTCTTCCTTTTCTTCTTCACGAAAGCTAAGCGACACAGAAACCTGTACAGTCAAGGTTCGATCGCTAATCTTCAGCTTGTCCTTTCTCATCCACCCTGTAACAAAAATCTTGCATTCTTTCGGTCCTCTTTAAGATATGTAGTTTGATGGAGGAGATTTGACGTTGACGAAGAAAACGAAATGGCTGAGGGACAGACCTGCAACGGCACATAGACTCCGATAGCTGGGTGATACAAAGCTACATATTTATAAGCATTTTGTTGTTGATTTTGTTTATTTAAGAAAGCTCTTTAACATTTCAGGTCATCAGCGTACCATACAACTTAGGGCTTAAAATTTGCAAATAAATTTTGCTCAGAGGCCTCTTCTTCCAGGGATGAGATTTTTTTTCGTGCCGTACATCTACCATAAGAGACATACGGTGTTATTTTTCTTCCAAAAGAAGCCATACTTTATTAGTAAGGAGATTATATTGAAGAATAGCACTGTAATAGACAAAAACATGAGATACAATTCAGTGTATTTGAAACTAAAATAAAACAAACTTTGAAAGCGAGAGATAGGAAGTGTCATGCCATTTATTAAAGATCCACCTTAGCTTACTAACGAAGTACACCCGCCGCAACCGAAAAGAGGGATACATTCGCCGCGCATAAAGCTGATACAATTATTTTAGTATTTATATTTTTACCGAAAGCATAAAGTTATACTGTTTTTAAAACTAAATGAAATGCACTAAGAGAAAGGAATAAGGGAAGATGAAAATGATGCCCCTCAGTGCAAGTACATTGCCGGCATCTGCGTAGGAAAAGTCTGTATAAAATTTAATTTTTTTTTAACATAAAAACACGGCGTTTATTCTTCTTGACTGGTCCTGTCTCCCGTTAATTTTAATGAGCTGGAGAACCGTTTTTCTACCTGGAACACGATGCCAGAATATATTGTTGCGATCCGACTTACCACTTCTCTGCAAGAATTCCATTTTCACGTGTTTATCATACACAAAAACTCTTTTTTCAAGAATGTATTTATGTAGTGGCATAACTAAACGAAGAACAATCAGTGCAGAATTTGCACACAATGAAACCACTGGCTGACAAAGCCTCCCTCAAACTAACTTCCTGCTCATACGAACTTGACGACAGACTTCTCCCATTACGCAATGCAATTCTACTGACCCTTAGCTCAAATAACTGCATTGTATTATTGAAAGTTAAAGTATAATTCAAAACACTACAATACTGTAATTAGAAAGAAGAGGACATATCTACAATAATCCAAATGGAGATGAACATTATGATTCCCAATTTTCCATTATAAAAATACGCAGCACTGCCAGCCTTCCAGTACTTACTTCCTAAAGGAAGATGTTCAGTAATTAATATATAAGAAAAGAGTGCTTCTCGTGTCTAAAGAAATGTCGGAGTGTAGCATTGATGAAATCTGTATCATCCTGTCGTGTCTTATTAAACAGAGCTGACACCCAACTAGATTCTTTTCCTTACTACAAATTACACATGATAAAATTACAAATTGTCATGTTTTAGCTGGCACACTTTCATCTAAATGACACAACAACACATTTACTTTCTTAAAACCACCTAGACAGAAAATCCGACACATGTGTTTGGGGATCAAACAGAGCACAGTGCATATTTGACATCTCTTGTGAGAATACTTCAGTCTTATGTGGGCGCTTGCTTCTTAAGAGAACTTGATTACCAGAAGAGAGTTGTTCCGAGGTCGGGAAAGGGTTTATATAAGTGATTAAATAATAACAGGCATCAAACTGAAGTTCTCCCTCACTCCCTCTGGCTGTTATTATTTTAAACTTTGGAGTGCGCTTGAAGGTACACACGAGTATTATGATGCATGAGCACATACGGTCGCGAAACAGTTGTCTGTGTCACTCATCCGCTCAAGTTCCTGCCCTATCTTCTTAGAAACTGCAATTCTCTCTAGTGAGATTAAGTTAAATGCTGTTAAGGAAAATAAAATTCATTATAAGCCAACGGTAGAATGTGCTAGTTTGTTTAAAAGTGAAATAAATACACAAATAAAAAGTGTTTATTCATTTATATATCTTTTGGTGTATATAATTTAATTACAATAAATAGCAATGCATATGTTTTATATTAGCAGGAAGTTTTTAATTTCCCTTTACTCTATAGAATAACTCTAAGATTTATGTTACTCTTGTTGGGTTAGTTTTAAGCATTTAACTTTAAATTTTTCTCAGAGATAATGATGAATTATAGATCGGAAGATCGAGTGAACCTTATAACTCGAATGTCGAACGTTTCGTGAATTGTCTATAGAGAAACAATAGACGCATGTGCCTTAGTAGATCTTGCTGAAAAAAACGAAAAATTACGTTCCCTCACAGCAGTAAACAGCTTTTCAAAAATATATGTACATATCCTAAGATAATTTTTTCCAAAATGTTGGGTTTATTATTCTGTCACTGCTAACTGCGCACACATCACTATTTTTGGTCATAATCTAACCCCTTATGATGGTTAGCTCTGGAGGATATTAAAAGAAAAAGTTCAGGACAAATACACACATCTTAGATGAGCCAAAAAATTATATCAGTCAAGACATTCATATAATTTTTCAAAGAGAACTAATAAGATAATGCGTAATTTCCTAAGCAGATACCAGAAATGTATAAACAGGGTGGAAATAATGTTTGGTTCCCTTTTCATGAAATAATAGTTTGTCGCAAATGAAATTTACATTGCATGTAGACAGTGTATGTACATTATATTTATTCAACATGGTTACCTTCCATTTCAAAACATACTGTCCAATGTTTGAATGCAGCATGTCACCTGAAACCGAATGCGATTCTCCAGGTTCTGGAAATCTATTACTTTGGTTTTGTACAAATGTGATTTGAAAAATTGACAATTAAAAATATCTAAATCCGATGAACATTTGGGCATATTTGAGGAGAATCTTGTCTATCCAGCTGTAGGCTGAGATATTCCGTTACATTCAACGCTAAATGAGAGAGGCGCTCCACCTTTCAAAAAACGGTGTCCATCTGAAATCTCTGAGAAAACTCCTGTTGCACTCTGTATATATTAAACCGCTCAATAGAGCACGGGCGATAGCCATTAATTCCTCTATAGGCGCATCCTATAGCGATAGTTGAAAATTAAAAATTAAAAAAAAAAAAAAAAACTTTATGACTACTTAGAAATGGCTGGCGATCAATAATATAAACTACATACTATATAATTGTCATTATTTCGTTACTTCACGAAAACGGGATCGAAACTGTATTTTCACCCCTAAGCATTGTATTAAACAACACTTTGTGGGTTTAGCCTCGCACTCTTATTGCGACCGCCATGGGTGGCCGAGATCGTTAAGGCGAATACTCGTGAGCGGGAGGTCTGGGGTTCGAATTCCACCAGGATCGTCCTCCCTGACTGAGGGTTTTTCCAGGTTTTCCTCAGTACTCATAAATGACAAATGCCGGGGAGATACCCTAAATTTAGGCCTGGAGCTCTTCCTTCCTTAAAAAAAAAACTTCTTTCCCAATATATCATTTCATCTCATGTATCATCAGTGTCCACCGCCTGTGGTGCCTCAATAGTAAAAACGGGGGGTTAAACACCAATCAAAAAAAGCTTGTTGCCGGCAGGGAAAAAGCGAATCGCCACCCACGAACTACCCGCCACTATTACTTTCGTGGCTAATCTACACAACGAGTATCTAATTTTATACCTTTATAATTATATGCTTGGTTATCATTAACAACATCACTCTCATTTTTAAAAGAAATGTGAAATTAAAATTATGAAAACTGTTTCTGTCTATGGGATGAATTCTAGAATTATAGCTTGCCTAAAGTGTCGCAATATTTCTCAAGAACGACAGAGAGAAAAAAAGTGATTAAATGTTAAATAATTTCAGAAAGAACATCACTGTTTAAAGAAATCTAAAGTTTTCATCAAAATGAGGTATAAATTGTGAAGTTAAATGAGACAAATTAGCGGCTTAAGACAACGCAAAATGTTAACGTTGTAGGGAGAATTCATGAGTATTATGATATTGTTTATCTGCGGATAAAAATATTTACTTTTGTCACGAACTGAGAGCTTGTTAATCTGTGGTAGTGCAAAAAGATGTAAGATGTGAGGATTGTTTTTAGAAAAGGGTCACTGGTATTCTGTCTCATTTGCAAACAGAACAGTCGCCTACATGAAAATACCTCCATTTGCATAGGAAGAAACAAATCCCAGCCAACGGCCTCCCTCAGCTGGAATTAGGCAGTCGTCTGTATGAAACGGAGTCACCTCCTTCCTCTGGATATGGCGGGGAAGAACACGAGCAATGGTATTGATATGATCTCCCCAAGCTTTTCTTTCTCCACGGCGCTGTAGATGGGGAAGACGTTATCTGCTTTGCACTCACTTTCATTGGGCCAATCAGATTGAAGTAGACGGAAGTTGTTAGGAATTCCAGGCACGTCCAATGTGTCGTAGCCCTTGCTTACACTTGTACGGGGAGGAAGGCAGGAGGATATACTTTCGCTTCTTGTTGCACAGAAACAAAACAGAGACAAAACGGCAATATCGGGAAATTTACGTTTATTTTGCTTAAGAGTCACGTGGGTGTTTATGTTCACAAAGCACGGAACTTCCCTTTGGGAACCTAGAAAAAAAGATCAATTGTTAAATTGCTCTGAATGCTGGCACAGTATAAGTCGCTGTGATTCGATGTTATTTGAAATAAAATGATTGCACATTTAGAACATACTATCTAAGCCTCAATAGGGTATTAGTTTCTGCTTGGTATAAAAGTGAAAAATGTAACATAAGGATGTTATAAGAGATTCTTTTTGTATTAAACGAGAGAGAAGGACATTTTTTGAGACCCAACGTGGAAACTGTAGCTTTGTACTTTGCAGGGTGTAACATATAGGCGTTAAGAGGTCAAGGAATAGCTTATGTCCGGTGTGTCTAAGAATCTTTAGAAATGATGTCATCGATGGTATTTTTGTTTATAGGGACAGTAAGGGGAACTCAAACTTAATGAAGGAAAGGTGTAAGAATCTCGTTCAAATGTGCAACGAGTTTCGACGAGATGCAGCCAGTAATTTGGACATATTAAGGAAAAATGGTGCGAGATTGTTTCTCAACATTAGATGTGAAACGTGTCTTAAGCTTCAACACCGGGGGTAAAATATGTGCTCTATATATCACAATTACGATAATTCTTGTATTTATAAATTATGTAAAACATGAAAGAAACAATTTACACTAATACATAAACATGAATAGGTAATATGAATAATCAAAAATATTTACATAAGAAGAAAAATAAATAGAACAAAAATAATACAAGCATTAACAATGACAATTCATAACATGCAAATCATGACAGTGCAAATAAATATACTTGTATAACATAAAAATGAAAAACACTAACAACTCTATGAAGATATAGGAAGTTTTTATGCATGCATGTAGCAATGTATTTATTAACTGCGATTGGCTTTACCAAGGTGCAGTGGAGAATAATGAAAATACAATAACTAGAGCAAAATATTTAAAAAACAAACCAGTTAATTTAATTAAATATATACGAATAGAGGCTTAAATAAATAAATCTATTTAAATACATAACAACTTAATTTTATATACATTAACTTAATTAAATACATTTCGACTAACCAAAAACATGCCAATCCAGTTATTAGATACACATCAACCTAATTAAATATGCATTGTGCTTAATTGTACAATATTCATTTAATTAAATACATTTTACCTACCTAAAACATATAAATTTAGTTAGACACACATCAAACTAGTTAAATTAATTAAATACATTTCACCTAACTAAAAACATGTACATTTAGTTGAATACGTCGAACTAATTAAATACATTTTACCTAACTAAAAACACGTAAATTTAGTTAGATACACATGAAACTAGTTAAATATGTCAAACTAATTAAATATATTTCACCTAACTAAAAACATGTAAATTCAGTTGAATATATCAAACTAATTAAACATTATCAACTTAATTTTACACATATTAATTTAATTAAATGACTTTATAAAATTATTAGGTAATAGTAATAACAATATGAATAACAATAATAAAATGAAACATACAGCAGTATAAAACAAATAAATATCTGCATTTAAACATAAGAAATATAAAGCTAAGGTAATCGATTATTTGTAATATCATTAAATAATTTCTTGTAATGCTCCTATAGTTCGGCAGTCTCTGACATTCTGTGGAAATGCCCAGAGACGGGCAATGGTTATGGTGAATTTTGATAAATAAATTGAGTTTGGTGTAATGTAAAAATAGTACGCCTGGATTCAGAGCGTGTGTAAGTCTATGAGAAGAAGATAGATTTTGAAAACTAGAAAATAGGCTAGATGGAGAAGATGTATGGATAATTTTGAAAAGTATGTGAAACAATGAATATTTCTTCGGGTTTTCAAAGGAAGATGTGTTATATGATTGAACAAACGAACATAGCAGATGTAATGTACGCAATATTATGAACATGCTGTAGTGCAATCTGTGCAGACAAACCACTGTGCGTTGATCGCCATAGCATCAGGAAAGTAAAACCGTACTCTATTATTGAACCTGCTTTATCCTCAGCAACTACTTAGCTGCATTATGAGAATATCATCTGAAGAGATTGCACGAAGAGCGGGTTAAAAAGATGATGCAGAAATTTGCATCAGAAGGGAACGACAGTTGATTCCAGGCAAAATTGTTGAGGAAGGGACTGTTGTATTAGTTGACAAAGCTTCCTGTTCCCGAAATTCTGCGATAAGTGCTCGAGCGATCACGGTGGGAAGGTATTGCGGTCCATTTTACACTGGTACCCCTATAAGATCCAGTCGGTGCATCAGTTACAGCCACAAGATCCGCATCAACGCGCCGAGTTTGCTTATCGATTTCTGGCGGGTATGGTTGTTGACATGTGGCCTTGGAGTACTCGGTGGACAGATGAGAAGCATTTTACCCCCCAAGGTATGGTAAATATATCGCATGTGCTTCACTTTCCCATGTGATGCACAAACAGGCGTTGTAGTTACTGGAGCGGACACCTCGAGGTCCTGTAAATTGTCTACTTGTACAGTATATGGTTCCTTAGCAAGACAGGAAGTTTGGGAATCACTGTTTCCATGCAAGATGAAGCAACACAGTAGGTGAAGGAAATTCTTCGGCGAGGAAAAGTCTCTTCGTTCTTCCCACTTTTAATTTCTGATTTTGGGTTTTCGAGACTGATCGAGTTTATCATGGAGGCGTGTGCATTCTGCCTGAGCTGAAAACCAGCATAAGAGCGTATATCGCTGACATTTCCCGGGAATCCCTCCATACTAATTGACGCTGATAGGGCGCATATTGAATATATGCTGTTAGCTGTAGCTGACTAATAGAATCATGGCTTTCTTCCGTACGTTTGTACTTCCTTGAGCCCACACATGAGCGCGGTGACAACATTTTTAATTAATTTATTTTTCCTTTGGACATATCTACCCTATGTATCGATAAGCATATGCACAATTTTGCCGCCCTATATTCTTTAGAGAGCAGTAAGTAATGACATACAATTGTAACTGCTTTGCATAAACTTCATTTATCTAACTATTCGAACATTTTTGTTAGTACTGATAACCATGATATTGCTACCTCATTATCCTCCACCTATACGATTTGTTTTTTAATTCTTGCAATTAATAGTTTATATATTTATAATTATAATACTGCTAAAACTGTGCTTTAGTTGAATTACCATAAATGAAAAATTTAAATGCTATGATTATAAGATTTGTACTTTAAAAATTACTTTGCAAAAATTCAAGTAAGTAATTTAACAACTATTTAGAATTTCTAAGACTACTTCACTTATGTGACGTCATCATAAAATCGATCAATGAAATAAAATATAATTTTGAATTTTGACCAGTCACAGCCCAATATCGCAGTGAAATTATTGGAAAGTTTTATCAAATCCCTTTACCGCGCGAAGTGTATTTGTCTTCCGGTCAGTGTAGCCAACTCTATTCCCACTATAATTCCTGAGCATGCATCACTGACTGTTTTCAATAATTATGTACATTTAACTAACTCACTGAAACAATTGTTTTTGCGTATTCAGCCAAATGTCTGAAATTATTTTGTAAATTATGTAACAATATCTGCCTAAGCAACCATAAATTTTAATAAACGCGCTCAGAAGGGTAAAATGTTATCTGTTTTGTTTTACTAAGTCGATATTAGTAAATCGAACAGTAGCGATTTTAATAGTCGACTATCATCTATTTCAGTCTCACGGTTTTTGAATAGGTAGGTATTCATAATTAACTATAACATTTTATACAATTGTTAATATTCTGTGCGCGAATTTCAAATATATACCACTTTTATCTTATTCTGTTCATGAAATAGTATTTGGCTTTTCTCTATTGGCATTAATGACAATCGAAATTCATCTGTTGCAAGCTGGCTTGGAAAGTTAAGTATTCATAATACAAATATACAGTTATTGCACTTTTATAAGGCAAGTTTAGGGGAATTATATTTAAATTCTCGTTTTATTCATGAAATAGTCCTAATAAATATCACTCGAGGGTCTGAGCTTTCCAGATAAATCCATGCACCACGTTCGCGAATTTATTGGTAATCTCAGACCCTCTTGTAATATTACTTGATAAAATTGGCTATGTCAACTAAAATATATTTGATTTGATTAGAATTGCATATAGTAGAACTGAACATCGATAGGGAAAATACGAGAAAGTTGGCAGTCTTTATTAAAAAAAATTGAACCACTATATCTGTACATAAACAGCATTCGCAAGTACAGATATTCAGAGGGAATGGGAGATTTTTGAATTGATTAGAAAAAGATACAAGGTCAAAATCACGATAATATTCCGTAGACAATGCATTGGTCCGGAGAGCATGGCGCGATCGCGGTAAAGGCGTATCGAAAAAACAATGATTGTTGTGAAGCTGCCCAGCGGGAATGTTGGCATTATTTTCAACTTCGGCGTTATGATCCAGTTCCGTCGGCTTATGCAATGATGACGCGAGATGAACGATTGAAGCATCAGGTTCTATACTAAACAAAAAGCGTTCAGAACCAAGGAAAACGGTTGGAACTTCAGAAAGTGCTTCGATACTGTGAAGTCCATGACGACATGCTGCACCATTAGCGTTATCTCAGCGCACTTCGGGCAGATTATTGCTTGCACATCTCAAGTTGCACACGTACTAACTGCATTAAGCCCAACAATTGAAAGAGAGTGATTTCAACAAATGACTTAATTTTACTGATCAAGATGAAAAATGCCTGGAAAGCCTTTGGGTGTCTAATAGAGTGCATTTTTTTTTCACTTTAAATTATTATTGTTTTTTTGTTGTTATTTAAATAAGTAGAACTTCAGATACTTAATTGCAGACAAACCTCACTTTCTACTCTAGAGATCGTTAGACAGTGAAAAACACACAGCGTGGTATGCTCGAAGAAAATCATTGGCCCATACTTGGGTTCGCGAATGCAGGTATGTAGGCAGAGAAGGTGGCCATTTAAGAAGGTTATCTTCAAAATCTGAATTCTATTATGTGAGTAATAAATGGCATGGCATTTTGCCGTTCTGGAGAAGTCACTAGTCTAAAATTGTGTTCTTTGAGATATAATGCTCTCTAACTTTAAAATTAATCTACAAATATATTATGCAATGTTGATAAACTGCAACTTACTCTTCAATATTAATAGGTATACAAGCAGAAATAATTACGTTCATTTGGTGCCTTCTGCTGGACGAAAATATGTACAACCTGGGCTTAATGAGGATACAAGTTATCTGTTACACATAAACATACAAGGAAACGTTCTGTTAAGACTATGAAGACCCTTCATATTAATACAATAGTGCTACAGCTAATTTTGAACTTAGTGACTTCTGCTAGAATGACGTCGATATACCAATAAAATTAATTTTAACTTGCATTACTTGTAATTAAAATCTCCCGTTCCTGCTTGCTAGCCTATATTTTGATCAAGGTCCCCTGATTGATCGTTATTTTACTTTTTATTCCAGATAACTAAGATACGCTAGAACGTCTAATTTAAGGCAGCGTGTGAAGTGGATTGTATAGAGTCGGTCCTGGTGGTGTAGTGGTAACCATACTTGCCTCTTACACCCAACATCGTTGGTTCAACCCCGGTCAGGGTCGATGGATTTTTTCGGTGTAAAAATCCTAAGTATGGCGGATGGAAAGTAAATCCGTGAGTCCCATGTAGTAGATTTACGGCACGAAAAAGAACCTCAAGCCTGAAAGAAGAGGCCTCTAAGCAAAATTTGTCAACCATTTCACTCTGGAATTGAATGGCATGCTGATGATCTGAGATGTTAAAGAGCATCCGTAAATAACAACGGATGGCAAGTCTTTCTGTATGTTTCTGTTGTATATTATTCCAGTCCTCCATATATATAAAAGTTAGAACGAAGTTTTAAGGTGTATAACATAACCTGTAGCTCACAACAGAAATCGAATCAGGGTAACACATTAAGAGTGTGTGTTGGTTAAGTTTAAAAAAAAAAAATGACACACAAAGAATGTAACTTCTCGGTGACACCTCATTCCAACTAAACAAAAATGCTTGTGTGAGAAAAACAGAGCACAAAACTTTCTTCTTTACTTTTGGAACTTGGCGTCTCATTTTAACTCGCAGCACGGAATTCAGGTCCAGTGAACCGTGATTTTGCCATTCGAAAGCGACAAAGCAGAACACCTAAGTTCTCTTATGTGGCCGTTTCTGCGCGGGAACGGTTGATCTTTTGTTGTTAGATGGAACTGCGTCATAAACGTTCGCTTTCTCTGTTCCTCAATCGACTGTCCACTAAAACGGTATTTCCAAAACGTTTACAAGCTTCAATTGTGCAAGTCTGACCGTCTCATACTTATCATAGTGGACCATTCTGCTAAAAGGTTTTTCTCCTAGAAGAACACGACTGGAAAATGTGAAATTCTCAATTTCCACGAAAGTTAGCAGTTCTATTATCGTTTCCTTACTTCATGTGCAAGTATTTAGTGATCAAATAACTTGTACTTGAAAACGAACTGCAGAAAATAACAACTATTAATGTTAAAATGGTCCTGAGTAGATTTTGTTATTAATTTACTAAAATCCAAATCTGAAATAATTAACAAGATAAAATTTCCATGGAATTTCTTTTCGAAAATGAATTATTATCCGATTTAGAAGCTTTAGAAAGCCGAATTCCATCAACATAATTATATAATGAATTATTAAAAGCAAAATAATAAAATTGAGAGAATAATACTATTCAGAAAGGAATCGCTAGCTAATTGTGTCACCTCAATGGTTGGTGAACAATAAATAAATTAACATTCTTTGCCAATAGCTTTGTTCTTTAGGATAATGGGTTTATACTTAATAACTTCTGCGCTAAATATCCTTAGAAATAAATCCCTTGAAGTTATCGGGCAAGGAAAAAAAGCTGATACTGGAAGTAGGTCCTCCGCCTTAACAGCTAAGAAAACAGTTCCAAACAGATCAAAAATGCAACTGAAACCTGCAAAGTTAATAAAGGTAATTTTAACTAATCATCTCTTCTTTAGCTTTCAGACGAAGAAAACCAAATAAATAAATTATACATTAATATTCCTATTTATAAATAATGGAAAACCCTTGAGAGAGAACAGCAATTGTAACCCGTTCTACGCTGCAAGCTTTCTAAAAAAAAATGTTGAGCTGAGATCATTAACTAAGCGCTTCATTAGAGCTAAAGATTGTTCATAACACTGAAGTAAGTGTAAATATTTTGTTTTTTATTTAATGTGACACAATTGTCTTAATGGATTATTAATAGTTTACATTATTTGCATCTTTGTGAGGTGATCAGTTCACTTATAATTAACTTACATTTAGTAATAATTACCTTCATTATATTCTAATTTACCACGAATAATTACAGAAATGGAACTACTTCGTAAACCATATTTTCATTCAGCAATGTTTGTCGAAGAACTTGAAATTGTAAATATTTTGTTTCTTTGGGCTGCAAATATTTTAAGGCAATTGACGCTGCAACGATCACACACATGCAAAATAGTTAATTGTGGTCCTGCGCTCTCTGAAGTTCCAAGTCTTGAGAGCATTACAAATGACTTACAGGGAGTTAAAGGATTATCTGCACAAATATCTTCTTATGAGGAAGCTTTATTGTCGTTAGGATCCCACTACCTCTCAGAAAGCAGCAAGAATGGAGTTAGTGTGTAATCTAGATATAGCAGCTCACGATACTTTCAAAGGTGACAAAAGCTGCATTTACCAATACGATTCGGAATCAAAGAGGCAAACGGCAACCTGGGTCTTCCTAAAAGAGGAACCCCAGTGAAGGTCGAAGTGTAGCTTGAAAGTTTCTTCTCTTCAAGTGGCCAGATTACACACATTCCACTCCAGGAACAAAAAACAGGTCACTGCCAACGGTTACTCAAGAGTTCTTCCTCGTGGTCTTCAGAATACTTAATAGAAAGAAAACCGAAGATTGGGTTGCCTCTGCGCATACCACTTAAGAACAGAATAGGATTTCTGTAAGAATCGGCAGTTAAAGGTGAACGACCCGCTGCACAGTCCACATCTGGACTCCTATTTCCAACCGTCAAGGAAAAACTACGGACATAGTTTGGGAGTCTGAAAGCTGCAGTTGATTTGTACGAAAAAGAGGTTGGTACTGTGTGTAAAAAGCAAACTGCTTCCATAAATTTTACCAGAAATGTAACTTTATGTCGATAAGCCAGAGCTCGTGGGTTATGGCCTTTGCTTAGTAGAATCCCAAAAATTAAATATATCGAAATTAAATTTAATATTACATGTAAAAAAAAAAAAAAACAAATAATTTACATGTCATAACAAAGACTATATTTACTATGCTTTGTTGGAAAAAGAATGCCCTAAACATGCCCTCTTTTTATCGAATACACTTTTCTGATTAAATGAACGCTTCCTTTCTGTAATGGTGGGATGTTGCTAAAAGTGGCTGGTGTTTTTTCAGATATTTCAGGTCAATGCCTCACTCATAATCATATCGAGCGTGCAAGGCAGACGTGAATGAATTTCAAACCGGAGTTAATGAAGATTCTATCCTTTTTCTAAATCGGCACTGCAATAACTCCTCGAAAACAAAAGTCTCGCACGAAATACTACAGTAAACAAAACTAACCCCGAGCATTAGTTAAAATAAGATTTATCTTCACAACAACATCGCGAATAAAAGCTGAAGTAAAAGAATTCCATGAAGTCCTTCTGTCGCATGGCAACACAAGGCCGGAAAGACATTTGTCAATCAAATGTTACGATAGAAGCCACCTACAAGTATGTCCTCCCCCTACCAAGTTCCTTCCTTGCATTTATGGTGTGCGGGGGAAGGGAGGAATGGGACGACATCGTGATACTGCACGACGATTGTTGGTGGCGCCACGCTCCCCTCCACGCGACAACTTCCCCCGTTCCACGATCTTGTTTTCTGCTCTTACACTATGGAGAGCAGCACTTAATTTTCCAATAGCCCTGCTTGTGCGTGGCGGTCTTTTAAAGGTACAACAACACTAAACAAAAATCATACATATGCCAAACTTTGGTCTTTAGTGCCAAGAATGTACAGGAAAAAAAGTTTTCCAATAAAAGTAGCAATTATTCCTGTCCCTATGATCACTCTTTGCAAAAGACTGTCTGGGGTTTGCAATGCATAACTTAATTAAAATAATGAAACGGTTTTGTAAATGAAACTGGAACAGTACAATTTGGAATAGTTCAGACCTCTAAAGATATTTAAATACGCTATTACACAACATACGCTTTTCAACACGATACATAATTTATATTTGCACTAATACAGATACATTATTATCTTAAACACACTCACATATCGAATGTATTGCGTACATATAGAAGTTGCGAGCTTCAACAGATTACTCTAAAATTACACATGGCGTGCATGACCCTAAATACTACTAGTAACTTTATGTAATAGAACAGGGGTGGGTAATGCCGAACCAAACCATGGGTTTACTACCCACATCGCTTCCCGTTTCTAAAACAATAATCCCCCAGTGTCGTCATAGTATAACACCATCGAACGACGGGTCGGTCCTGGTGGTGTGATGGTAACCATACTTGTCTTCTAAACCCAAGATCGCTGGGTTAAAACCCGGTCAGGATCGATGAATTTTTTTCGGGCGTAAAAATCCTAAGTATGACTTCCTTCGGAAGGGAAGTAAAGCCGTGGATCCCGTGTCGTACATTTACGGCACGATAAAGAACCTCAAGCCTGAAAGAGAGGTCTCTGAGTAAAATTTGTCGGCCGTTTCACGCCCTAAATAGAATGGGACGCTGATGACCTGAGCTGTTAGAGACCGTAAATAAACCAAATCAACAACAATCATCGAACGATAACTTAATGCGATCCTTCGCTCCGGTTGCTTTGAGAGTATAGAGTCGAATTTGGCTCTGCGTACCAGACTCTGTCACAAGGTTTTCAAATAATATCATGTTCTTAGAAGAGGTAATTTTCTCTATTTCTCTATAGCAATAAATAACATCTAATACAGAAAAGATCGCAATGGAAAATTTATGCAGTTTTGTTTGCTTCATTGTTTTAGTAAGCAAAGCAACAAATATGTACCAACATAATAGCTATAGCTTCTACTTATAGAATGAATTGTGAAGCAATAAAATGTTTTATTGAATATGTTCCTGTGATCTGGTGAATGAATATGATTTGCAACAGTAAATTGCTTTATAATTAGAGATTTCTTGACATATATAGAGGTGTTTTCCACTAATTCTCTACCCTTTTTTGCCTTATAACTTTCAAATTATTAAACCCAATTCAGTGATATTTGACAAAGGATATAGTTAGTACGAGTATATGAAAAGCGAAAAATTCTAGTAGCAAGAGTTGAAAGTGTTTCTTATCATCATAAGAATATCAAAATATTCAGCAGACATCCACAGTCACAGCCTCAATTTCCTGCAGAATGTTCTTTGTAGTTCTACAAGAGTCCGTGCAGGAATTGAAACTTTTGTACAAAGATACTCAGTTACTGTTATTGGTTTCAAAAGTTTGTCCTTGCACATCCGGCATCTTTTACTGAGGTGTACTCTATCGCGGAGTTACTCCATTCTTCCATATAACTGTGATTTTTCATTTATCCTACGTTCAAATGCGGCAATTCGGCCATAAGCGCCTCGCAGTGCAGTAAAACGAGCAGACCGAGCTTGGTCTGATTTAATAAGACTTTTGCAGATTCTCAGATGAAAAGCACACAACTGTGCATGAGTTTCTGTGAAATCAGTTGGGCAGAATCTTCCTAATGGCTGTTTTCAGTAAGACAGAAAATCATTCCTTTTTAAAGGACGCGGCCCTGACCTTAACCTACTAGATGTCTTCCTATGTGGCGTGCTGAAAGGATACATGTATCGCACAAATCATGATCTTTCGCAGAACTGCAAGAAAATATTGGGAGGAAAATAGAGGTGTTACTCCTGATGTATATAAATATCTTTCACATATGGAGAGGAGTATGCAGACATGCATTGATATTAATGGTATCTACTTTTAAATCTTCTATGAGATCAACATGCGTCTCGTATTCTAAAGTATGTTCATGTCACTGTACTTCGTTTATTAATTTGAAAGTTATTAGAGAAAATCTGGGGCCGAAAATAAGTGGGACACTCTGTATAAGACTAATATGGCCTTATTATTTTGAACCACTAGAGAGTGAGGTTATAATAAAACAAATCAAGAGTGAATACAGCATATAAATGGGAACATTATTTTAAAACTCTCATGAAGACAACAGAAAGACAGGAAAACGAGCTAATGGCAGATCAAGAAGAAATAGTTGGAGATGGAAAGCCTAAACATGTAAGGTCGAAAATACTCAAAGAGATGATGGTGAATATATTGAAGAACAGCCCAGCTAGCGATGCAGTATATAGGTGGCTTTCTCACTCCAGATTCGCTTCATACGAAACAAGACACTAATTAACGAATGGCTGCCGAGACCTCAAACCAAACAAACACAAATTGAGTAGCAAAAATATTCATCGTCGGACCGAAAAAGAGTTCCTATCAATTTCCCCATTATTTTTTATTATTTTCAGTTCTCTGCAGAATTGATTTAAAACAACATGGTAGCGAATGACGCGTGGCGATATTTGTTCTTTGCGAATATTCGGCGAGTCGTTCCATTTTCCAAAATACGAGGGACGTGTCAACCCGTGGGAGGCACAAAATGGCTTTTCTGTGGTCGTAGGCTAAACCAATTCCCGACAGCGGCGTCAGTTGTTGATCATGATGATGATTAGCAAATTACACGTACTGCATTTCTACGTTTTCAACATAGCGAGATTATTCCACCATTTAATTACTTCCCAATTACCAAGCGTACATGTGTATATTTTTTCCCCCTCAAAATTTCAAATTATTTTAACGAATAGTAGAGTGAAGGGCTATAGAGCGGGAGGGAGGGGTAGAAAAGAGAGTTTGGATGTTTTAGTGCTGATGATACTATCAATGATTATTTATGATTTAAACTATTCACGTATTGGAGGGAGAGTGATGGTTGCGCGCACGTATTCCATCGGGACGCACTACTGCATATAGAATAATAATTCAAAATAAACAAACATAGGAGACCTAGAGCCACTAAAAACACCCACAAAACGAAACGAAATGCTGAATGGAGGCGCAGTATAGGTTTCCATTACTAAACCTGGGGCAGTACCGCAGCGAAACGTGTGTTACGCGCTCTCGTGCAACAAAGGCGCAAAGCTCGATGTTAATGCTACCAACTTCCTGTGCATTATTTACCTTTGGCTTTGAGAAAAACATAAATAATTACAAATAAACGAAAAAAAATATTGATTCACCTTTGTCTCCACAAAATACCTGAAATAAAAACCATCAAGGATCGCTTCTAGACTTATTGAAATCTGCATGCGTTTTTAAAAGCTGGAACAAGCATTTAATAATAAAATGTATTAATGAATAAAATAAAGTTAGTACCTACACAATATTTAATTCTAAAAGCAAGATGGTAGAAATAAATTATCAAGCTCGAACTCTTAATTAAAATCGGTTATATATATATATATATATATATATATATATATTGCAATTCATATAGGAAACACAACTAATGGTAAAACAAACTTTCAGTATTAGCACGTTTTTATTTGCCATTCTTTTAATTGTATTTCTGAAATGAAAATTCATGCTCTCAAAAAGTGAAGATACTCATAATATATCCGTTTTTTTTATAGTGTTTAACGCCCGTTTTTACTACTGAGGCACCACAGGCGGTGGACACTGGTGATACATGAGATGAAATTATAAATTGGGAAAGGATTTTTTTAAGGAAGGAATCGTTCCAGGCCTAAGTTTAGGTTACCTCCCCGGCATTTGCCATTTATGAGGACTGAGGAAAACCTGGAAAAAAACTCAGTCAGGAAGGACGGTCCTAGCGGGATTCGAACCCCAGACCTCCCCCTCACGAGCCCGCGCCTTAACGACCTCGAACACCCGTGGCCAGTTCCTACATTTCCATATGTTAATTTAGCATAAAATGATGATTTTTATAGACTGCATTTTTTTTCTAGCTAATCTAAAGTTTCGATGAAAAAGTTCTTGGAGTGAAGTATTTTTGTGCGTGTACATATGCTAGTAGAGTAAAAAAGAAACACAAACATGTGTACAAAAGGAAAATGAACCTTTTGCTCATCACTACCTTAAAAGTAAGCCCCTTGGGCTGTGACACTTTTTTCAGCGTTCGTGCCACTTTTCGAAACAGTCCTGCAGTCCATTTTTGGTCACTTTCCGTGGCATTTGTCTTCATCTCTGCGGCCAAAGCGAACCTCCATATTTTGAGCCATTTTTACTTTCCAAAACATTTAGTAGTCAGCAAGATCTGGAGAGTATGGAGAATGAGGAAGGATAGGCATGTTATGCTTTGCAGGGTATACACAGGTTTCGAGCGTCTGAAATCTGGTTTTCTTAGTTATGTCTAACAATATAAACTTAAGGGCCCAAATTGCTCTCCAGGTTAATGGGATCCTTCTTTGTATTTCTTTTTCCATTTTATCATTTTGATAGTATGCGGATTGACTCCAAGTTAAAATACACAGCTATTTGGTATACTGTTATGAGGAGACTGGTTCACCTTTACCTTAGATGGGTAATTTTGAATAATATTTAATTACAAATTATTTTCTTCATCACTATTAATATGTTAACATACTTTGTGACAGTAAAAACATAGATGACATAAAATTTTGTTTGTTGAATATTTTATAATTTATCAAGAATATCCCAGTATTAAAAATAGAGAGAATATGTTTATAGTAAAATGATAAATATTTTTCTATATGACCTATACATTTTATAGTAACTTGTCATCTAGAATACTATGTCTTTCCCTGAACTCTTATATCAATACTGAATATACTGGTGGTAAATCTTACATATAGAGCGTTTAATTTTATAATACAGTATTTAATGTGCAATTTTAAATTGTTCCCTTTTACTGAGGTTGCTACACTGGATAGTCACGGCTATAAACTTATCTATTAAAAAATGACATTCAAATATGCTGGAACTATAGTTTTTTAGTGTGATAGTTTTTTTACCAGTGCCCTTGTTATACATTATAGAATCAACATGTTCTATACATAAATATAGACGTTACTTTATATCAAACAATGAAGTGCATTTATACTCGATAAGAAACAGCAACAAACTTCGCATTGAGTGTACCAGGAAAACAGAAAAACTAAATTCAGTTTTACACACAGGAATCATATTGTATAACACCATGGTGGACATGCTTCAAAACTGTTTTCTATATAAGAAAAATGCTAGACAGTTTTTGTTATAGATAGCGTATTATTTTGTAAGTTAATTTATAATTGAATGTTAGCAGAACACCATCTAAAATGCTTTATCATATTATAGGTCACAATACTTTTGCAGCAACCTTCATAATCATAGACTTAGATTAAGACCTGATGTCCTATATCAATGTATATTGATGAAACGGATGGATAAATAAATATATATAAAAACTATGATACACAAATACTTTATATTCGGTTACTATTAGATTGCAGAAAGCTCGTATCGCTGGGCCCTAGGTTCAAACTCTGCGGACGAAGAACCTGACTAAGTATTTCCGTGGTTTTCCTCATTCCATTCTAAGAAAGAGCAAATGTCGGGTTAGTATTCTTTTTTGCCACGGGTTCACCTTCCATTTCATCTTTCATTAATTTTTATTACGTGTCTGCTTTTTCTGTGTTTGTGGCGGCCCTGACATAGAACTGATAATCCACTCAAGGAACCCCTCAGCGTGCATGTGTATTCTATTTGTGTCCAGAGTAATTTACTCCCCGACAGCCGATTGACCCCAGCATTGATGTGTACCTTGGGGGTGTATATTCTACAAAAGGAGGAGGGTGAAACAGCGAAGTAGGAATAAATATTGTTGTAGTTCCTATAAGAAATGTAACACAATTTTTCTCGGTCAATTTATCTCGGAAAAGTACAAATTTTCATGAATAGTATGTTTGGACTTTCTCACAATATCTCAATTTCATCTTCTCTCCTTAAATGGCAGTGAGGCAATTATTTTTCAATATGGATCTTATAGTGATGTGTGCAACCGAATTTCTTTTTGGCGGAAAATGAAGTCATCGCCAACATTCAAACAATTTTAAGAAATGTGTATGGAGAGAAGGGGTGGATAAAACCTTATTTCAAAAGGCACAAATGCTCCGGGCCAAACGGCTGCACACTGCAAACCATATTCAATGGTGGAATGCGCCCATTTTGGATAATCTGCCAATAACAACCAAACAACAGCCTATTCATCTTGGTGTCTGGCGGTAGTGTCAACACAATTATTCACCAATTATATCACTCAAATTTGCAACCAAAGGTCTTATTTTTCCTATAACATATAAGTATAAAACTT
Organism: Metallyticus violacea; assembly: GCA_030762175.1. NCBI lineage: Eukaryota > Metazoa > Arthropoda > Insecta > Mantodea > Metallyticidae > Metallyticus > Metallyticus violacea. The sequence goes on from CM060833.1 coordinate 139,771,310, forward strand.
CGGTGGATTGTCTCCGCCTACCTTACAGGCCGGTCTTGCAACTTCTGATTTCGAGAAGCATTTTGTGGGAAAGAGATTTGATGATGAGGAGGGGAGGAGGAGGAGGAGGAGGAGGAGGAGAAGGAGGAGGAAGAGGAAGAGGAGGAGTAATTCATAGCTGCGGTACAAATATGGTTGAGGTACAGAGGAGCAGACTGGTACCGCAAAAGCATGCAGGTTATGCCATCTAGATGGCGTATAGTCACAGATATTCAAGACAAAATAGCACTGTATAGCTAAAGAATTGAGGTTTACGAACCGTAAATAAAACACCCTAATGAAGACCGAGACCCTTTAAATCTTTGAATGTTAAAAAAAAAAAAAAACAAACAAACAAACAAACAAAAATGTTCAATTGGACAGTTAAATAAAACGAGAATGGAATACTTCCCTTGGATCTTTATATTGGTCCTTATACTCAGATGTGGCCCTTCGGTTGTAAGTAATAAATGATTCTGAAATTAGTGATGTAGAACAGGACAGTTATCCATGAAATAATTCTTTTTAAATTTTATGGAAAAGAAATGGAATCCAGAGTTTTCTACCTCCAAATACTTTTAATAAACACCACCTTCTTCCTTCTTTCGCCATTTTGCTTTCTCTGGGTGTAGGGTTGAATCTTGGTAAGACTGGAAGAAAATATTTAGGCACTTAAGTCTTTCTTAAGGGCAGATCATTTGTATCTATGATCACAGTGGCGGGCACCTTCGAGAGGAAGAGATGAGATAAAGGAGATAAGAATCCACAGGCGGTGAGGTATGGGCATAGACAGAACCTTTACATTGTTTTCAGATAGAATACCCCGAAAGGTTCGAGCGTTCAGAAGGGTCGCTTTCATACCAGATGCCGGAGCAGAACCTTTCCAAAGTGCTACTACCGTCATAATATATCAGACCACCTCGCCCTGGCACTTTCGACAACAGAACAACGTATGTGGGGAAAGAAAAGATCCACCTCAAGATTCGTTTAAACAACCAGGGAAAACCACGAAAAAATCCAAGGTCAGGATGGTCTCCCAAGAGATTTGAACTCGGGACTCCAGAATGTAACCGCCTGAATCACTTCTCTCGTTTTCCTCGGACTTAAGACACCAATGCCTGTTGGGAACTATTTACTCTGGATGCACATGAAGTACAAATGCTCACCGAGGAGCTCCTTGAATGATTGATATTCCTGTGTCAGAGCCGTCTCGATGACATCACAAACACAGATGACGCAGACATGCACAAATAGATGATATGAAGATGAATGATGAAATGGAAGCTGAATGCGTGGTAGAGAAATACTAACCCGTCAAAATGGGTTGAGAAAAGCCACAGAAAATTCAGTCAATTGAGTCGACTGCAGGATTTGAACTTAGGACTTGCCAAATACCCGCTTGGCTCTACAATGAAAACAATGAAACAAACATTGCATAACAGAAGCAAATAAAAGTTATTGAATATTTAATTTTGCTGTTTTATTCATTCATTTACCAGGGACAAGTTGCTGGGAAGGGAAAATCAACAAGCGGTTCTGTAAAGAAAGAAACACACACACACACACACTAACACAAAAAATTGGAAAGTTATGGAAACGAGACAATACACTACGCTACCACACCAGTTTCCTGCGGGACTTTGCATGTTGTTTATGCCCTTTTGCCCGTCTGTAGGTAGAACGGTGAGGGGAAAGGGAAGGTAGAAGAGTTAGGAAAACCACCCCTATCCCACCCCACTGACGGTATGACTGAAAAACCACATGGCATGAAAACCGCACCAATTTTATCGCTATCAATGGCAATCATTTTAACGAGCGGGGCGTGGATGACATGCATTTGAATTCGCTGGAATAAAACGTGACGATCGGCAGTGGTGTGGTGAGTGATGAGGTGTGGCGGTGCATGGTGTGCAGACAGCAACCCTTCTGCTGCAATATTCATATTAATAGTCTGTGCCAAAAATTTGATAACCCGGCAAAAACACTGCCCCAATGTGAACAGAAAAAAGAAAAACACTTGTATAGTACACCTAGGAAAGGAAATCGTAAGAGTTGGCAAAGAGAAAGACGGAAAGCAAATAAACGCTGAAGACCATTTAGGAGCTTAGAACTTTTTCAATTATAGCTCACTTTATCACATGCATTTATTTTAAATAATGAAGCAAACTTGGTTACTTAGAATCATTTAGCTCCTAGGAACATAACAAAATGAGTTATATCATGGAAAAGTTCGATTTTTATATATCATTTTCTAGGAGAGAAACTGTAGTAATTAACATCTGGAAATTTAAAACCTAATTAGGCATATGTGAATTCATTTTTTAGAATTTATTTAAAAACTGGAAAATAAGAGACTTTAATATAATTATATAGAAAATGGAGCACAGAAACAAATGGATATTTCATTATAAAATTTTTGAAAATACTTATACTTCTTTCTGCACTCTTTATCCATCCTTCTGCAGTCCCAGGTCCCATTTTTCAATTCCCTTTCATTCAGTATTTGAACTATCCTTTTTGTGCATTCCATTCATATACCTTCTGTGGCAGCTTAACTTCTTTACGCGATCAAATCAAGTTAGTTCCTACAAAATAGTCAAACAGGTGATTATTCTCTTCTAGTTTGAAATAGAGACTGAACGACGAAAAGAAAAGGATAACTAAGCCTCCGCCTTTGATTCTAGCATATTTCTAAACCACGTGCTGTTGTGATTTTAATAAATTATTGCATATACGGGCTTTAGTTGTAAATCTTATCCGCTCACCGGTGGTTTCTATCTGGACTACTAAGCGGCTTTACTTCAACTCCGCTTCCAGAAATACAATCTTACCTTATAGATAATGCTGGAATTTACCTTCTCCTCGGCTAAACGGACATTATATTGGGAAAACACATTCTGATTAACAATATTAAGTTTCGATATCAAGTTATCGATCCTGGGGGTGTAGTGGTAACCATACCTTGCCTTATAAACCCAAGATCACGGATTCGATCCCGGCCAGGACCGATGGGTTTTTTCGGGCGTAAAAATCGTAAGTATGGCTTCCTTTGGAAGGGAAGTAAAGCCGTGGGTCCCGTATCGTACATTTACGGCACGATAAAGAACCTCAAGCCTGAAAGAAGAAACCTCTGAGCAAAATTTGTCGCCCGTTTCACGCCCTGAATTGAATGGAACGCTGATGACCGAGATGTTAAAGAGCATAAGAATCTTAAAGTCCATAAATAAACCAAATCAAAAGATACCAAGTTTTGCGCCAATTTTGCTCAGTTTTGCTTGTGTTTAAGGTATATGCCTCCGCTCATTTTTTATATTTTGCATTAAAACGGCGTACTTGTGCAAAATATCGTGAAATTCAGTTGTCTAATCAGTTAATAAGTGAAGTTATGAATAAACCAGTAAAGGTGTGAATAAATTCTGCGATGACTGATCTTGATTTAAAACAATGTTTACACAAAAATGCGTTGCTCAGGAATCAACAGCCTAATCATCTTCAACAGCGAATGTATACTACTGTGAGACCGGTAGAGAAAGGACAAAGCAAGTGACGTTCAAGGACACGGCAAATGGGAAGATAATTTGAAGTATTGACCGGCCTCCGGCTGATTTGGTTTATTTACAGACGATTTTTAACATCTCAGGTCATCAGCGTCCCATTCAAATCAGGGCGTGAAACGGCCGATAAATTTTACTCAGAGGCCTCTTCTTTCAGGCTTGAGGTTCTTTTACATTCCGTAAATCTACGACACGGTACCCATGGCTTTACTTCCCTTCCGAAGGAAGTAATACTTAGGATTTTTACGCCCGAAAAAATTCAATCCTGGCTGGAATTGAACCCGTAATCTTGCATTTAGGAGGCAAGTATAGTTACCCCTACACCATCAGGACCGACCTGCGGGCTGCGGTAAGCGTAGTAAGGTAGACGTAACATACCATGTGACTGGACGGTTTATAATTAAAGACTTAATGCCACAAACTGCTTTAATTTCGCTATTGTTAACGTATTTTTGTTAGTCATTTTATTTATATTTCCTTCGTGATTGCAACTTCTAAGTAAAAATATAAATTGTAGTTATTTATTATTTCGTGCCATTTTCTAAATTGAAAATGTATATCTTAAAAACAATGTATAAGAAAAGCAATATACTAAAAATATTATTAGAAATTCAGGTTGGTAACTACAAAAATGCTTATATGTACATAGATATTCTTAGTATATATTCCCTATTTAAGCACATTTTATTTAATAAAACATATTTACGTAATATATTTTATGAAGAGTGCAGAATTTTTGTATTTAGGAAGGGCAAGAGCAACCGTAGATATAGTTTAGGAAATGCATTGTTAAGTACTTTAAGATAGTGCTGTTTAAAAATTACACAATAATTGTCTCCGTAAGAGAAGACATTTTGAAATACAAGATATTTACCAAATCGAAATAGATTTTAAATCATATAAAGGGTATTTCACTGCTATTCATTAAAAAATAAAAGCGAATTGGAATGGATTTAATTGAAAGACGAAGAATTGAGACATTTTAGGAATCGAAAGCACCAGATTATTTCGTATGACAATAATATACCTAATTTTGGCATGTATTTAAATACTTCATATCAAGACCAAGTACTGACAAAGAGCATATTTTAACATTTATAATACACTGTGGCTATACTGACCCAGTAAATAAAAAATAGTTTTACCAATTTTTGCGGTATTCCAAGAAAACAGCCAGTTTTACAGCAAGTACATAATGTTTTTTTGTTTCATTAAGGTATATGAAAGTATAAGTTTCTGGCATTCAATATATTGCTTTTTATTAGTATTATTTGGAAGTAATGCTACAGTAGTTTTAAAATTTTCAGCAAAATTGTATTAAAATTATGGGTTAAAATAAATAATTAGAGTAGAGAAATTATATTCGTGCTAGAGTAACCATATTATTAACATTAGTACAGAGATGTAATAGCTGGAAATAACTGCATTCATTTCTGTAAAGAGTTAATTGCTTTTCTTAAGGGATATATAATACAAAAGCTTTTAGAGAGCGAGAGTGAGGTTAGGGCATTCTTAAGAACATTACCGATAATGAACGCACTTATGATAAAAGCATTGGTATCGCATCTTCACATTAGCATGGTTCAAGAGCCACTTCCTATGACAGCCTACACGGTTTTTACCCTGCCTGTATCGAGAGCGAGAGAGATGAGGTTGTATATCCGTGTATGTGTTCTACTAGGTGGCGCTACCTATATTTTCCACATATAGCATAATGATGTGAGCAATATAGGGGCTATAAACCCGCCCCCCTTCTAAACTCGTTAGCAATACCCCTATGTAGTGGAGAGCTGATTTCCGAATATGTGTGTGCAAGAGAGACAGAGAGGTGCAGAGTGATAAATTGATTTTCAAAATTCACCCCACCACCATCAGCACCACAAAACGAAGAGTACACCAATCCAGCAGTCATTAACAGAGACACTCCCCTACCTAAAGTATGGGGAAAACCCATCGTAATTTATATCAGCAGCGGGGGTGAGTGAAAAACTACCCCCAGAGTCGACACGGACGCCGCCGCCGGGTCGTCACGGGCTCGTCATGATTTAGAGATGCGGTCCCTGGCGACTAGGTGGGTTGGGAGCGCCACTCTTGGGGCGGCGATGCCCCGCGTCCTATTTGCCAGGTGCTCGAATGCGTCCTTCACGCTAGAGCGTCTCCCTCCCCCAGCAGCCCGCAGATATCGCAGCGAATTCGCTTTTCATTTGTTAGTGGATAGGTTCTTCAAACCGTGGCTCCGAACAACTGAATTATGCATGGGTTGGAAATACGGTAGGAAATAAGCGCTAAGAGAGATCGGTGCTCTTTGGCCATTATCAAATCATTACCCTTGGCTTGAAAAAGAGAAAACCTTATAAAGTAGATCATACACAGGAACTGCGGCGGGAAACAATTACGGTAGTATCAAATCAGAACCTGTTATTGTATGCATTTGAAGATCTGAATAATAGAACAGCTCGAATGGGAAGTCCATATGGCGTTTAGAAATGAAGAACCCCGCACCGCTATCAGAATGAACTATCAGAATGCATAGGAAGATGTACCGAATTAAAATGTACTCGGTCACTAATGAACAATTACGCGTAAAAAATGCATAACTCTGCTTTAAAACACAACCCTTTATAATGTAACATAGAGTTATTTATTGTGTTTTTAAATTGTTCTCAATGCGGCAATAAAGCACATGAATCGCGGTTTATTATGAAAAGGCGTGGTCAGAAATGGGAGTCCAATAACTTTCAGTACTGTGTAAAAAAGGCTTTAGTTATAAATCTTGTCCACTCACGCAGTGTTTCACATCTCGACTATTAAGCGAGCTGCAGCCGGTGGCTCCAGCATTTAAACTCTGCTTCATAAAATGCTACTCGATGATGGAATTGCTCCCCTCATGTAAACACACGCTGTACTGGAAAACACACGCTCATTGACACGATTAATTTCAGTCACCGTAATTGTTCAATACTTTCCTTTACAGTTTGAAAACCCCCACCTGTGCTAATTTGGAGAGTAATTTTGTTAGCAAACGTTCAAATGTTGCGACAATTACATCTGGTTTCTTTCTTTGTTATAACTGTACATTGTTGTTCGTTTTTACCTTTTGCAAAGAAAAAGTATATTTAAATTAGTACACAATATCATGCATTGTAGCATAGGAGAAATTGACTCATTGGAAACAACATTTACATATAAAAGTGCCACCTACTAAGCACCTTCGCAAATGAATGTAAACCCTTTGACAAAAAATGAGTCATCCCAGATTCTATGTGTCGATCGGAGAAATCCTGCATGCAGTGAGTGCACACTGCAGTGGGCACTTTGCCTGTAACGATTACAGTCATAAGCATCTGGAAAGAAAACATTAGGATAGAGTAGTGGAGCGGTTTAGAAGGTATTGCTTTTCTGCATAAGCTCCTGCGTTCAAATACCACATGTCATTTTTGCTTTTTTTAAATTATTGATATCATAAGTGTATATGTAGAACATTATGTTGCCTATTATATTTTAACGTATCATTTGAATTTTATGTTTACACATACAAAAACGTAATCACAAACTAACGTATTCTTTACAAATAACGAAATAAATACATGAACGGAAAAAAATATTTTCTAAAGTGAAAACACACAGAAATAAACACAAATTGATACCATGCATGAGCCTTCAGGATGTACAACTGCCCTCAATCTTCGGAACATAGATATCAGATTTCTACAGTAGTGTGGACGAGAGGCTACAACATCCCAGGTTTCTTGAATATGTGCCCATAAATCATATTTTGTCCTTTGAATGCGCAGCATATTGCATTTAGATAGAATAAATACTGAAGGATATATATATATACACACACACACACAATATGTTAATGTTAAAGCCTGCTGTGTATGGAAAATAATATTACGAAACTGATTTTTCATTATATATTATCAATATTATTAAGATCATGATATATATATATATATATAATATTGTGTATATATATTATGTAAATGAAAATGGTGGCATATAAACCCCAGTATTAAGACTTTTAGAGCACGATTTTCACACACACACACACACACACACACACACACACATATATATATATATATATATATATATATATATATATTATGAAAATGAAAATGGTGGCTATAAAAGTCTTAATGGGTGTGTTTATATGCCATATACGTTTCTGGAACTTGATTGAAATGGATGTAAGAAGACGCAAATTAGGTCTACAGTCTGTGAGGGCCTTGAATTAACGAACATTCATTTTACAGTTCTCATTATTTCCGATTTCTGATTATTGTTCTGACTGAGCGGGGTGGCTAAGAAGGAAAGCCTTGAACTCGTATTCGAGAGGTTCCAAATTGAAATTCCTTCGGGCTGGCCATCCTAACCTTGGATTTTCTTAGGCGACTGCTGGGATGGATATTTCCTTCCCAAGAATTTTCTTTATTCCCATTTCATTCCATTGGTTCTGTTACAGGATCGAGATGGGCTGGTGCGATGTGGCGGTAGCTTGCACTGTGGAAAGGTTTCTGTCTCGATCTCTGGTATGCAATCGACCATTCTGAGTGGCTCAAACTCCTTGAAAGGGAAGGATTTCTTGGCGTCGGAGTGTTCTATCTGGTAACACTGTTAGGAATCTCATCCACGTCCGTGTTTCCCTCACCTAAATCCTTCCTTCACACTGGGAGCATAGGCACAGACGCAGCCCTCAAACAATACTGAAGTATGGAAATATCCCACTCGTCTCTGACAATCTAACCAAACCTAATCTGGTTACTCTGAAAATATATGGCAAAAGCTAAGTTTTAATATGATAGGGCGACGCTCCTATTTAGGTTTGGTATTCATATAGGTTATCTCAGTTTACTCAGTGGTGAACGATTATGACGGCAAAATAACACTATCCAGTGGGGAACCAAATTCAACAGAGATTTGCTTTCTTAGGGTGAGAAAAATATGTAACAAGAGTCACTCAGAATACGAGACAAACAAAACACATGCTACAATGCTGAATTTAAAGTACGCTTCACCAGCAATGTATGCTCTTATATAGGTAGCTATTCCTCATTTTTCCAGTGTCGTGAAAATTATCAGTAACCTCTCAGGATATGTATATAGTCTGAAAGGTGACCTATAACTTTCCATGTACAAGGTGAACAGAAAAGGTTGTGGTTTTTACCTTTCGAAAGTCATTTTTAAACACACCAGAGCAATATTGAACTTTCAAGGTGGAAGTGGCAAAATAAATTCCTTCTGCACATGTTAACACTTATTTTGTAGTCATAATGTTTAGTCTGCTGTAAGGCTTTGCCAGATCTGTTACCTTTTGCTTCAGTCGGAGCGTCATAGCAAGATAACCTGCAGATCCAAGAATCAATTACTAACGTTTTGCTTATATTTTGATACCTGTTTGTTTATTTTTGAATGTGAAACAAATGACGGCAATGCATCTTGAAATGTTGTTCATTTATGGTAACGGGGTTTCTAAACAAAAGAACGCCGAATCCTAAAACACTTGCTAACCTGTAAGCTGGTTCTGGATACAAGAAATTCTGGAGTTAGCTCAAGAAGATCTCTTTCTTTTTATAAATTTTGGAGTTTGCAAACTCTGCTAGGCTTTTATGTTTTACAATATTTATAATAATGTTTTGCACTGTGTTGTGTCTAATTTTGTTTTTGAACTATCTCTTAATGTTTGTCATCCTGCGGAAGGATATATTAACGACCTTTAGTTCGCTGTTTTAGCAGCTGCATAATTTAAAGAAATCAACAGCAAGTAGTTGAATTCCTGCGTTGCAAGGATGTATAAAATAAAGCATTGATAATGTTAGGAATAAACAGCGCTACAGCGAATTTTTTTAAAACAAAAGACCTCATGATAACACGACTTTCTCATGTTCCACTCTGTATAGTGCAGCAGCAAGATCAAAAGTGAACATCACGATTTGAGTGTTCCAAAACCTTTCACAGGCCAAGCTACTGAGGTGGAATAAAATTGATCACAATGTGGTGGATGATTTTTCTATGAATTCATTTTCGTGGAAAACAGCAGGTTGCTCAAAAATCAGCGTAGCTATATAAACACTCTATTGTGTTGAGATTAACATGATCTGGTAAATCGGGGCTTCAAGCTCAGTCGCTGTGCACAGCTGTTTTAATTTTTACGCGTCCCTCTCTCTCTTGCTGTAATATAATGGAAACTAAGCTGCAGCTAGCAGATCACATCAACAACACAGCCGTTGTCCAATCGAAACAAAACCGCGTGGCTTGTCCACCAAGAACACGCAGCCGTGTGCAATACTTTTCCTGTCTACGCCGATCACCGCTAATTTTTTGTTTATTTATTTGTTTATTATTTATGTGTCCCCGGTTGCCGATGTTGTGTAAAAAAAGCATTTACCGTGAAAAGGCGACTGCTCTCCCATGTTATGGATAAGGACGGAAGAGAAGTGTGTGTTGGCTTAATAGTCGCGTATTGTTAGCATCAGAGGGGGAGATGCGTGCAAGTGAATTTGGTATACACGTGTTGGGATTTATTCAGTATTCTGTATGCGTACAATCAGCGGTAATTTTTACACAGGAACAGATATTCAAAGCGCGGCTTCTATCCACACCACTACGTCATTAATAAATTGCGATGGATTCTGAAAATCTGGTTTAGACAACATGTACTCTGCATCCCTCAACACCCTCGTACACTCGCTGACCGCAAAAATATTACCACAGACATGCTTTTTTAAAAAACTTGTATGTCTACAACGTGGGTTTACGTTAATCGGATATATTACCCGTTTGCTATTTCCTATAAATACATTAGCGCAATTTTTACAATCTCATTTTCGAAATCCCTCGCGAGTTTCAGTGTGTTCGTCCTATCTCCGTCACTATTATAAACATGAACTGAATAGCAACAGGATGCGATCGACTGCATTACTAGCCGATCGTGTTTACAAATAACTATTTAGGGTTTTAATGGCACGAGACATCCACCTAAAACGAAACAGAATCATTTTTAAAAAAAAAAGAAGAAAAAGAAAAACACATGATTATGATGAAAATGACTAGCTTTGTTGATCCAAAACAAGAGAAAAATTGCTCCATTAATTAAAATAACGTTCACAGAATAATTTTAAAGCTATTAGATATATTGTCTTTTCTCAACAATGCAGTCATTTTCTTGGGATGGTAGTACGTAGCAGGTGTTTTTATTTCACTAATGATTTACCAAACACATAGTGCGCGAGTCTGGCCAAACCATTCCTGCTCCTATTTACACATAAGAATTGTTGAAAACATATACAAACACTAAGTGTTGTTATAAAATGCTTAGGAAATTTCCTCCTCCCCCATCCTTAAAAAATATGCAATTAATAAGCATCTTTAATTTATAATTACAAGGAATTAACAAGAAAAACTCATAATTCTATGAACTAAAAATAAATTTAAAACAGATAAATACAATACATGATATGTATTCTCTAGTAAGAGATTTTTTCTTACCCATCTTCTTGATAAATTTACATGGTCCCTGCCAATTATTCTTATCGAATAGCAAATTCAGAAAAATACACGGTATCCCTGCCGCGCCGCATAATTTTTAAATTATACACTCATATGAGCATGTATGCTATATTGGTTGCATCTTGCAGGAGTTGTGTTTTAGGGATGATGAAAATTAGTCGTTATATATATTTCTTTTTTTAATTTTCTCTATATTTCCATTACCCAATAAACTACAAAATTAATATGCAATTAATGTCCACGTTTTTTTTTTCTGTACTTGAGTATTTGTATTAAGAATAGTTTATTTTACCTCTTAGTGATCCTGCAGAATTTAATTTAAGGTTCACATGAGTAAAGTATTTACGTAATGACAGTGAAACAAAGGGCAACTTTTCAAAGTAGTTGCAGCACGTTCTCAATATTCAGGCATTGACGGTTGTTATATCAACTGCTGCTTTTACCCAACATATATTCTGGAAAATTATACGGCGATTCTGGTACACAATGTATACAGTGCTATAGAATTATAGAATGTGGATTCCAATTAAGTATATGCATATTTGACACTTAAAAATGTATGTTTTCATTTTTTCTCCACTTCTATATATGCAATTAAATATATATTTTGTGTGCCTAATATTTAAAATCTATTTTTATTATAAAACATTCCATTACGCTATTAACGTTTGTAATAATTAATTCTCAAACTATCCTGTATTATTTTTGCATCAAAAAGGCATTTACAAAATTATTCCCAAACGTTTTAAATTTCAAAATAATAATTTCTCTATTATTATAGCAACATTTAAATTTACAAACTGAATCACAATAGTAAAAACATGTCTATGTATATGTAGGGAAAATTATTTTATGAAATTTTAATTTTGAACACGCTTTTCCCATTATAATATTACATTTTTTAAAAACACAAGATAAATACTGGGTTCAGGTTGTTGGGCTTAATAAGAAGAATCAGAATGAAAAGTTTTATTCAATTAACTTTAAAATTGTAAAAGATCTTTTATATATATCCTCCGACTCTTAGTCCCTAGGAGTAAGGTGGGCTTTGCCTAAAAGTACAGCCTGCAAACTTCAGCCGCATATTAATGAATACGGCTAGGAATCTAAGGTCAACAACAGGAATACTTTTCAGTAGATAGCAGCATATTTCTTTTATATCGGAAGAACTTGCACAACAATATTTAAAAGAAATAGAGCATACGTCTGATCTGTACTGCTATTAACGCACCAGAAGCAGGGATAAGAAAAAAGTGATAAATTTGATAATGGCTTCTTACACAAGGTAATTGATATTGCAATTGGAAACTTTGGAGAAAACAATTTCCATTATTATTGAAAATATATTAAGATGCTTTATTATTATAGTTTTCTTGTAATAAATTATTTTTAAAATACAAAACTTACCAACGCTTAAAAGTCACAATCATGATTGTATTACTCAAATATCGAAACTATGATATTTTAAGATTTTGGCTTATAGATGATGAGTATGAAAAAATATAACATAATTAAAATTACACAGACAAACGGAAATATAATTGAAACAGGAAACTAGAACACACTTTACAAATGACAAAAAAAAAAAAAAAAAAAAACCCGGAAAGTATACAAACAGATAGTGATGATATAAATATTAAGCTTTATAAAATACTCTTTACAGAAACTGAATCCTAAATTATAAAATGCTTTTTGGATATGCATTGGCATTCAAAAGATATACTTTTGATTTTTTGAGAAGGTTCTTATATGGACAATATACTAAACTTAATAAGGACATCATAAATATACTAGTTTAGTATATTTAGTATATATATAGTTTAGTAAAGAACACATCAAACAAAGATTAAACAAAATTCTTAGTTACATAAAAAAAAAAATGTTGGGTTAAAATGTATAACAGAGGAACTTCTGTACATTCAATAAGATTTGAACATCTATGAATCCTCCCGAAATTTATATTGTTTACTATTTATTTGGACAAAATAATTAGAAAACTGATTAACAAAACCCTTTATAAATAAAATGCAGATGACTAAGCGATTTAAGGAAGTAAGGAAAATATCCTTTAAAAAATCTTCTTATAATTAATACGGCGATAGTACAAGCCCCTATCATCTAATATTTTAATAAAGAACTATTACTATTTATCTTTAGTTATAGCTTTCTTTACAACTTGGTTAGAAATATAGACCATTATCCTCTATAGTGAAGTTTTGGATTGACTATGCGACAAACTGTTTCAAGTGATTCAGATCAAATAGTTTTTGAACAAAAGTATATCGCCAAAACTACAAAACTCTTGGTGTGAGGTCACATAACTTGGGTGGGTATTATATTGCGTCATAAAGAGCAGTCCATTCTTGGAATTGCTTGTTCAAGAAGTTCTTTCGCTGTAAATGTTAAAGAAGCACTGCTCTATCCTGTTACTGTGTTACCTGTTCTCGCAACATCTCAACAGAAAGTTTGCCGGTAATCAATCTTTTAATAAAGAACGGCTTTACTCCATATGCAGCACCAAATGGCCAGTGACCCCTTTACTTCAATACCACCCCAGCCACACTCCGTGATAATTTCATATGATTTTCACTAGCCCAGTGAACAAATCGGCCGGTCTCTTTAAAATACTCGTATGTTTCATCGGTCCATAAAATCGTTCTCCAAAAGCCAAAATCAGCTTCATGTTACACAAGAATTGCATTTTCTTCTCTGTTAATAGTTCATAGTCAATCATTTTATGTTCGATATTTGCTCAAATCATTTGTTCACATTTCGCATAGCTTGACGTCTGGGCAGTTGGACCGCAGACTATCAGCAATTATATATAATCTTGTGGTTTTACCTTGTTGTAGCACACAACCTATTGCTATGTGATTACTATGTGTAATTCTAGATAGTAATTACAATAAATACGTGCAATTACTAGTAACAATAGACAAATAAGACACCAACAATGAGGTAGAACGCGCCACTTCATTCCACAGCATCAGTTACAGGATCGGAAGCGTCAGGCGGTGACTTGCGCTCCTGACCCAGTTTCTGGCATGCTCTGTCTGGGAATCACTTTGGGAGACCTCAAGCGTATCGTGGTGGTTTTCGTGGGCTTGCTGGAGTCTGGGGCTTACCATCTGAGGAAACATTAGACACCAGAGGTGCATAAGTACAAAGGTTTTTGTTGGAGTGGCCAGGTAACAGGGTTCTCCTCCGCCTCAAATTTACACTATAAGACTGTAAAAAAACAAATAAAGTACCAATTTCTGATTGTAGGTAACAAAATACAGTGGGTGGAATACAAAGAATGAATTACACATGTCTTCCCAAATTATGTTCTCCCTTCAAAGCGAACCACCGGAACATCAAAGAAAAGAAGATTATAACTGTTTAGAGAACCATTCATCACTTTTTCGAATGTTAGGTAAGCAACGTATTAGTGCAGTACCATAACGTGCGCCAATCTTTTTTTTTTTTTTTTCCTTCCCCCTTAAGAAGTTGGAAGCGAAAGATAGCATTTGACAGAGTGCTGTTTTCTTGCTGAGATGTTAACTGCTAGACACATTTGCTGTCACTTTGCGCATTTGTGATTGTAACCGAGTACTTTGAGAAGTATATTTTCATGTAAAACACGTCATTCGATGTAGTTACATATAGTACTGTAACTTTGTTACTAGGTTAGAACGGATCTCAGTTGCTGAGTTGATTGTTACAATTATCTTTCTATATAGAAACATCTTGATGGATATCTTTGAATTAATTTTGGATTTTATTATATATTAATATACCTAAATAGGGGTAATGAGTGGAAACTCTCGTAGAGGTAGCAACCCTTCCCTGTGCTAGCTTCGAGTCACATCGACTCGATATTACATCGAAAGATCCATCGCAAAGGATTACCTGCGAAGACCTCAACAGATTAAACAATGTGGAAGATGCACTTTTTCTTCAGGGAACAAGTTTGAAGACTCATACCCGAGGGGTATGGGCAAAGTTCCTAATAGCCAAGGGTGGGAGGACAGGAAACCCTCCTTTTTTGGAAAGTTATGATGGCTAACCTAATGCTGACAACACAAGCACCCACCCCTAAAGTACAACACACTTAATGGGCACTTAAATTAACAAAGTTCTCAAAAAGATAGCCAGACGAGTGCGTCAAGAAATCGATACAAGCGATTAGGAAGGTAAGAAATTATAAATATTGAAGTATCAAATCCTAAAAGTATATTAATAAAGTAAAGAAAGGCAAACTAGATATTATGAATGTGAACAATGTCATCATACCAGAAACGAAAAAGAAATTGAAAAGGATGTTGTAAAATAAATATAATATTCAATAGATGTATTTAAGATAAAATAGCTGCTGCAAGAATTGCAATATTAAACAAATAGAATTGATAAATTAAATTCATAGATATGAATTTATTAATGAAAGGTATTTTAATATTAGAATACCAGCACTAAGATTATATATTCTATAGTTCAAAGGAAGGAAAAAATAGAAATATAGAGAACCTTAAAAAATAAATGAACTTTTACCTTAAACTCATTGTTAATGCTATAGTGTATACTATGATTTTGATGTGATGGTGAAGTAATGGCAGATCAAGCAAAAGATGGACAGAGAAATTTGTGGCATGAGACCAGAACGCCACCTATCATGGTGATTTTACTTACAGTAAGTGATATTTAATGTCCATATATTAATATGCCGGTTTAAATTATAAACCTTGTCCACTTAGGCGATGTTTTATGCCTCGGCTACTACAGGCTACGTCATATTTAAACTCTCCTTTCTAAAACATGTAAGAGGATGGCATAATTTTGGTTCTTTCTCCGCTAAATAGGCAGGAAAACATATTCTGTTAGATACGATTAAGTTCGACCACCATTATGATTCTGATTTCATTGCTAATATTTTTAAACCTTCACCCATATTTGTGCTAACTTTGAAAGCGATTTTAATAACACGAGCTCAATATTTGCTCAACTTTTGTAGTCATGTTAATTATTAGACCAAATATTATTAGAATTTTACTAGGTTGAGATGGTTTAGGTTGAATATCATATTTATTAGTTATTTATTATCAAAATAATAATTCTTATAACGCTGGTATGTTGATAGCACTATGATATCGTGTAGGAGATGTAGCTATTCTTATAAGTGCTGCTTGTACATTTTTGCTTGTGTTTGACACTGAATCAGTAAATGTATTATTGTGCACAATATCGTAATAGAATATGGCAATAGTTCTGAATAAATTCCGCATGCACACGACAAGCCGATTCATTTTTAAATCATTAATTTGTTGCTCTAAAGTCAACTGTCTAAACACCTTCGCCAATGAATGTACATATGCTACCCTGAGATTAGCAGAGAACAGGCTCAGAAAGTTCAAAGATATGAAAAACGAGGGAGAAGGGGAGTTGAAGTGCGAAAGCCGTCGCAGTGCACTGGAGACGAGCCCTTGGACGTACAAGGTTTATATAAAAAATGCTATAGAACTGTTACTTGTTTTAACCCTCTCCCACTCACATTAATTCTTTCGATTGCATTAGCTCTTTGCGTGACTATTTAAACCCGTTCAACTGTCAATGCCAATTGCAATTCCCATGTATTTTTGTACTTCAGTTTGTGCTATATTAATAGAGTTCTTGTACAGTGAAACTTTCGTAAAGTGTTGTTTGACTTTTAACAATGACACTCTTTTATGGAAAGTTAATATCTTAGAATTATTAATTATATGATAATATAAAAGAATATTAGTAATTTAAAAACATTAGTAAGATCAACAACACAACTTTGAGTATTAGCAATAGTAAAAAAAAAGTTACTAAGTAAATTAAACTAAAATAAAGCAGAGAAATAATATATTTACCACAAGCTATTTTGAATAAATCTTCCTAAGAAGGAAGTCGTGATAAGGGAGAGAAAAGTCGACAGCACAAAGCATTCACCGGAATTCCTACACACCACCGCCTCTGACCGTAGAAGCCCCCCTCTTACATCTGCCTTTGTAAGAAAATAACAATTAATATTTCCCATGACCAAAGTTTTAAAATCATATGTGTCACTTACGTTTTATTTTTACATTATTTTATAAAATTTTCCACAGTTTTCTAAAACTTGTTATTCTATTATTGAAAATATGTGTAATGCTATGATATTTTCCTAAATATTTGTTTCTAAATTGCGATGCTTTACACTTTTATTGCACAGATAGAATAGTTCTAGCAAATGTTGATATGATGCTAACAACAATAAAGTATTATTATTATTATTATTATTATTATTATTATTATTATTATTATTATTATGCAGTCCGTCTTCACCCTCTTTCTTTTCTTGTTATGACGTCCACCCGAGCTGAATGCTTTTCCCGGTTCGCTACCCGACATCAGCACAGTGAGCAGCTGTCTTTGGGTTTCGGTTTCTGACTGGAGACCGGACTAGCCACTGTCCCGTGCTTTGTGTCAGCATTAATATACCTTAAGAAGACGGCGTCTCTCTGGTGTTCTTACCTCAAACTTTCATTTTTTGACAGCGGTGAACTCTTTTTATAATCGAGTCAGTAACCCACAGTGTGTTAGTTTGTTTATATTGTAATTATTTGTTAAAATGTGTAATTTAGAGAATTCCATTATTATATTTTCCTAAAATCGGGTATTAATTATAATTGTTTTTACATTTATTTTTCTGAGAAATATTTTTGTTCAATTTTAATGCTGACTTTGTTTTAATGTGTTGAATTTATGGTATATTAAGGAAAATATTTCAGTTCCCCTGTGCTTATTGTAATTAGCACTTCAACGTGCATTACCTCGCTATTATATTTGAATTAATGATTAATTTATTACAGTAGTGTTTTTCTTAAATTATGGATTTCTAAAGGCATTGTTAAACAAATTCAAAATCATGGTGTTAGAAAGTTTGTTTTCTTTTTCCGTTATATATGGCACACTTACCTTCCAAGACAAAATCCCGCAGTGTTTTTTTTTTTTTTTTTTTTTTTGTCATATCGGCACCCTTTCTTAAATCAGAAGACACCGCAATTTCTAGGACATTAACGGGATGGTGTCGGTTAACGTCGTGTATTTAATGAAATAGCTCTCAGGCGCTATCGATACAGCACCCTGATTACTAACATAGTAAATCAAGGTAGTGTTTTTTTCCAAGTGACATTGGTGTATGTTTTAACAATTAAACCATAGAATGTAGCCTAAAACAACAATTAAATTGATTTATTAATGAAGCTGGAGTGTGCTACTGCACTACTGAATTTTTTTATAATGGCATAATGAACATTAGACTGTTAGTAGTTAATTCTTTAAAATTTAAAACATAATTTAACGTTGAAATGGAAGCATTTGATATGAAAGGTAAATACTTCAAATTCCTGGATAATTGGAAACAAATTATATATAAATGTGCATTTTTATCATACAAAATGGGGCCTCATATCGTCATATCATTGATACGGTTTATAATGACTTGGTTTTCTTCGTTTGTGAGCAACACTAGCCCTTATAGCAGGCTAGTACACTAAGATAACTACACAAAAATTTAAGAGGAGAACCATGACATGAAGCAAAACAGTGCTAATTATCATTAGGAGCCATTTCACAAACTAACAGTTCGCAAATATGCGTGCGTTAATCCACACATCCCCTCGGCACGCCCTCCATAAAACAGGTTTCAGTTTCACTGAGTACGAGTTATACTTTGCATCTGAACCCTACCATACATACATATATATGTATTCTATATACCTAGGAAAGAGCGGCGGGGGGGGGGGGGGTCCTAATGACCTAATGATACCAAACCGAATACTGCGAAACTGCACACGGAATTTGAACGAACATGAGGGTTGGGGGTGGAGGGCGAAGGGTTGAGGGGAGCGGGGTAGGTACAAACCCAACAGCGTGATTTATAACGAGCAGCGACGCACACACATAGCACAAAGACTGTGTGTACGCTAGTCGTATTGATTTAATATTGGAATATCGAATCCATTCCCACCCTTTCCATATTCAACCAATAACAAGCAAACACAAGGAGGTCCTAGTCAACGAAAATACGGATATAAATGCCCTCTGTGAGCGTGCATGTGTGTGAGTGTGTGTGTGTTTTTGATTCCCCATGTGTGCAGTTTGTCGGTCTGCCCAACCGTTAGTCCCTCCATCTCTCCTCTATCTACCCACAGTAGGAGAGGGGGCCATTTAGCCAGGAGGGCGAGATGGTCCAGTTATCAATGAGACAAAAATGGCGATCATATGAAATACGCATTAAGCTGTCGATCTCATGATGCGCGCTTTTGGTTTTGCATGGCATGATGATGGTAAAGGCTTTTCTTGTTTTACTCTCTGGCCAGCATTTTGCCAAACGCAAAAAGAGGTGGAAATTGATGAGTACTGGCTTATGATTGTGCAATATGAAATATTTCATACTTCGGGCTAACCTCCTATGCGGTAGTTACAGCATCACTCTATGAAACTCATGCAAAGAGCAAACCTTCTTGTGCCAATGTTTACCCTGAGATCCTAAGTAACAAATACTTGGTCTATAAAATTAAATAATTAAACATGCAACATATATGGCTACCGACGAGAGGAATTGTGCACACATGTACACTAAAATGCTGGGGATACAAAGCTAGTGTTATAATTATCTATTGGCATCGGTTGCTATAAGAAACAGCCGTTACAATTTATCTTGGAAATATACAATACTTTGTGTATGGTAAATTTAAGCATTCGCACAATATTTCACTTAATTTGTTCTTCTAGATGACACAGATGCACTTAGATTTCCAAAATGGGACCTGATGTGATGTGTATTAGAAACAAAGATCGATATTTATTTTGCAGGAAAGTGAGAATATCACAAACATTCAAATTCTATACATTAAGAAATGTATAGAGTTGAATACAAACACTGTCAGCCTATAGGCGAAAAGGCTACCATCATCGATCAGTAAGCATCGGTATTCTTAAGCACTTAACACCAAGCTAAGTACACTCAAACTACTAGGTTAAAAACACAGAATGAACACAAGCTATGAGCTACTGCCTAGCAGGTAACCAATTGAGGAATAGCAGGCATAAGGGAGGAGGGTGATTTGTAGTTCATGACCGATTGTATCCCTCCCACCTGTTGTTTACAGTTTAGTACCAACGTAACTTTTATTCCGCTTCATTCTGGTTTTAGTTTACAAATTCCAATGCCACGATCAGTGCAGTGCAGTCACACAAAGATGCAACCTGCAGACATTCTTATTCGCAGCAAACAACAAATCAAAATTCGCTGTTCAACTTGCTATACTATCTATAGACAGTATCATCCTTATCCACCAGTCAGAATATTCCCAGATTTGTGCTAAACGTCTCTCTCTCGACGTCTTAACCACCATTTGTTCAGAGTCGCTTGTTCGTTAGAAGGAAAGGTGGCCATTTCTTGTCCAGTTTTGTAACTGGAGATGAAACACGAATTCATCATTTCAGGACTGAAACCAAAAGGCGATCCATGAAGTGGTATCATTAAACTTTTTCTTATAACAAAGCGTTCAAGACAATAAGTCATAGTCCCATTCTTATGAGACTCTAATGTTGAAAGAAAAAAATTCAAAACTATTCGGAAATTGAAGAGAGGCTCAGGCTCTGACATCTAAATGGGTAAAGCCATAGAGCGGCAAGGAGATTATATTGAAAACTGGCAATGTACAGCCAAAGCATTATTGAGGAAATACTCAGTGTATGAATGTGCTGTAGTACTGTACATCTTAAACTTAATGACTTAATTCTTGCATATCTGGAGAGACACTACAGAAGCTGAATCGTTAACTCTGGTTACCCAACAGGACAAAGATAGGGTTTGTTGAAACTTCTCGGTGTATGAAACACGGTTTGCCATCTAAACAAAAACAATTCTATACGTCACATCCAAACTCTTATTGGATAGTAGGCTAAGCAACGGCACAGTTCAGCTGATCCATGCTTAAACATTGTAAATAAAATATCACACTAGAGCAACATAATATTTTGCAAATAAAAAGAACGATTATAGGTACTTTTCTGTTATCGTGCCGAAAGAAGCCCGTCGTAGACTCCTGTCCCGATGTCATCATTTATGACATTTTTATATTTCAACCCCTTTATATATCTAATTGACTTAGTATCTTTATGGCTGGCTTTGCAAACACAGCAAGTGGGGACTCTTTGGTCTCTTTTACTTCAGAGAAAAAAAAATGCACACGTATGACATTTTGTGCTCTAAGTAGAATTCTAAAGTCTAAACAAAGGATGGTTCCAGTATACGTTAATAACGTTAACATAAACAAGTGAAATTTGTTTTGTCGACAGTAGTTAATTGTTTTGCTGCAACTTTAATATCCTGGTTACTTCCAAGTATATAAGACGTTGATTTGATAATAGCTTGTTTTGATGTTAAGCAGAACAATAAGCTTGCAACGCATTTTACTATTCAACAAAATATTCTTATCTCTTGTATCACCTCTTCATTTGGCTTAAATATGTGACCAGCCAGAAAATATTTAACTTTAGGGAACAGATTGTACTCAAAGAAAGTAAGACCAGGTCAATAGAGTGGATGGAAAAGTATATTCCGGTAAATTGTAAAACATTGTCTTCTTTTTGGCTATTCTGGCAGTTTTTCCACAGTTGATGTCTTCACTCTCTGCAAAAGTGATGTGAGTATTCTCCCGTAACGGTTTTCCACTTCTCCAAGTAATGGAAAAAGATAATTTCTTTTGCGTTGTAAAAAACTGAAGCCACTACCTTTCTAGCGGCTGTTTAAACTGCTGTTTCGTTTCTGGTGTATAGTAATGAATACACTTTTTGCCCAAAACCACAAAACGCCGTATAAAATCGCTTGAATTCTTTGACATTTCCAAACGATTGCCGATGTTCGCATCCGATTTGCTTTTGCTCCGCAGTGAGCAGACGCGGCACTCATCTTGAGCAAAGATTTTTTTCATGAATAGTTCATTATTCAAAATAAAATGAACCCCTCAGTTGAGATACCCGTGGACTCTGTTAACAGCACACTTTCACTCGTCTGTCAGCCAAAACAATTTCATCGACTTTCATGGATAATTTCTATCATAACTTCTGATTTTGGAGCTCCAGAGCGTGGTACATCTTCGATGCTTGTTCGGCCACGCTTGAACTTAATTACCCAAAGTTGAAAGGTTTCATAGAAAAGGCCAATGTAGGCAAAATCTTCTCATGAATTTCCTTTGCTGCTTTCTCTTCCAGATAAAATAAAA
The DNA here is from genome assembly GCA_030762175.1 of Metallyticus violacea. Lineage (NCBI taxonomy): Eukaryota > Metazoa > Arthropoda > Insecta > Mantodea > Metallyticidae > Metallyticus > Metallyticus violacea. Next base: position 139,793,670 of record CM060833.1, read on the forward strand.
CAATCACATCACGAATTCCAGTCTCATTCATTTTTCACTGTCACTCTAAACGCTTGTGTTTATACAACTGCCAAACAATAACTTAAGACCAGAATGACTTGTGATCATAGAATATTAATATATAAAAAGCAAATATAATGACCATGTAGGTGTCACCCTCTATTGGTATGCGAACCAAGTTGCTTATCAAACCACCCTCTTTGTTGTGTATAGAGATTGCGGGAAAGCTAATAAACATGAAAAGTTGTAAGCAGTAGGTTTTGAAAAATTTAAAATGAAAGTATTTTATAATGTTGTCGATTCAAAAGTGGAGAAACAAAGCAAAGTGCGAAGACGTACAGCAAGGCAATACTTTAATAAGTTATTTAACTGAATTTTCGTAGCGTTCATCTGTTCAAGAGTAGGGTCCGTGTATTTGCCTGTGGAAGAATATTAAAAATAAGAGATATTTTATTTGCAAACAATCAAGCGATAATAACAAACTCAGAAGGTGATTTGCGAGGTGTTTTACTGGAGTTAAATAAAATAGCTAAACTCTATAACCTCGATATCAATAAAAATCCAAGCTACAAGGCTTTAAAGGATAATATCCGATAAGGAACAAGAAAGACATCGAACTGGACTTGGTTAAAAATAATGCCAACAGACGCTGACCGGAAGCATGGAAAAATATCTGGCCAACAGCTACAAAAAAATAAAAATGATTCTTATTAGGGTGTAACGCCTACAAATTAAGTTGTGCGAGTCACCGATGCTCTATTTCATGGAGCAATTAACAACGTGCTTTTTATTATGGATTACTTCGCAGTAGGAAAGAAAGGGGAGAAAACGGCAACTTTTCAAACCAATGAAACTCATGTCTCGCTGCTTCATATTAATCTTGGCATCAGCAAATTTTTCCGTAAAAAAAAAATAACCTTTTTAAAACTTCCTTTTTGTTTCAATTTTCCCGGCTCATAATGTAGAAAAAATAAATTACGGAGTTATTACTCTCATTCCAGCTTTCAGCGGCCCCAGCCTCAATTCACCGCCGTCACTCCACCTCGACTAGCACCCCACCCTTCCCTCTTTCAACCCCTTAATCTCCTCAACCAACCCCTCTTTCCACCTCTCTGAATCAGGTGCCTGCTTTTTCTATGTCTGAATTAATGTATTGGAAACCACTCAGCAATTTTTGTTGTGAAAAAAAAAAAGAGGAGAAAGAAGCGAAAGGAGCAATATATACATGCGTGGCCCCCTGTGTATTACCATTCACACGTACACAGTGCCTGGCTTTTCTCGGCTTCCGTTACATTCCAGTGAATACAACCTGACGCCCAGGAGAACAGCGACACATATCCCACATGGCTCTGTAACCACACAGTTTCAGGGAAAAAAGCTAACTCCTTTAACTTTCATTAAAAGAATTAATGTTCCATCTATTTAGTAGCATATTCTAATAAATGTGCTTGTACTGTATGGTGTAGTATGTCAAATAATCATACCACATTATACTAAAGCCTTTAAAGTAAAACTGCCCTCCAACTCCAAACAAATCAGTACATCTCCCAGCTGCAGCCACTATCATCCAGACTTCCAGCCTACGAGTTCAGTCAGATATCTATAACGATGCAACGAAAAATTCAAAGAAAATTGAACAATAATTGAGTACGCTCCGTTTAAGACTATTTTTCAAAAATCTAAAAACGTAGTAAAAACAGCAAATTATGACAAATCAGCCAGCACTATGTCACCTAGATTTAGAAAAACACAACTGCACAGTGAAAGAAGCATGCATTTTACTGTATTCCCACCAATGTGTACATTCAGTGTTTTATCAACGCCTTCATTTGCGTGCAATTTTGATTCCTCTAGAACTGGAGAGAGAGCGAAAAAGACTTGTTTCTATTGTCATTATAAGTAATAGCAAGGAAAATTCCAGACAACTATCATCAGCGGTAGTTTAGTATATTTTTAAAAAAGAAAATAGCAACACGGCATTAATTAGAAAGGTATATGGGTTCTAAATGTAGAATATAAAATTTATCAAGGACTTAATTTTTAGTTCTAAAAATATCAGATACTATTCTGAATTGAAGAAAAATAATAACGAAGCAATAATAGAATGTGTATACTATGTTAAAGTGCTTGATAAAATTGATAAAGTAAAACAATGGAGACTTTTAAAGAGAAAATTTTATTTAAAATTTCAGCTCTAAGTTCAAATAACATACAGTACATAGAAGAACAAAATTTATCAAGAGGATAAGAGTTTACATTAAAATAGTAGAGATGAGCATAGCTACAAAACAATAGCAGCACGTATAAAGTTTGTTAATTTGTTGATAAGGCTGATAAAGTAAAACAGTGGATTACTTTTAAGAGAAAATGGATAGCCCCAACATCTCAGAGGAGCTACAAAAAATTTAAAGTAAAACAAAAAGTGTTTAAAAATAGAGAATATATTAAATAATTACCTAGAAAATAATCAAGGGGTAAAACAAGATAGCAGTTTTTCTCCCAGTTTGTTCAAAATTGTTTTAAAAGAATTACTAACAGAATTGAAAAAAATTAACAAGCTTGGGAAGTATGGAGTTAAGAAACACATTAAAATAGAAACTAAAATATTTAATATAGAAGACGAACTAAAGGGAATGTCCTCTGATTATTCAAATTATGTAAAGAACACAATATAGAAATGTCTACAATAATAACAAAATTTATGGCATTCCAAAGGAAATAAAAAATTTAAAAATCCTAGAACAGAATATTTTAAACAGTGAAAAAAATTAAATAATTCGGCTGTGATCTCTTATTCATTCAAGATCGAGGATGTAAAACAGAAGTGTAAATGAAGATCGGTTGTGCAGAAATAAAAAGAACGGAAATAGCGAGATTCAATAAAATACGAGTACCTTACAATAATGGATGTTCCATGTTTAATATACACCTCAGAAAGGGAAGTGTTTGTGAATAGAATAAGATCATTAAAAGTTTCAAGACAAAGCCTATCAACAAGGGAAAAGACGCGGTATAGATAAAATAATGAGTTTGGTTGAATTAGGAGCAGGACCAATTATCTAATCCATGAAAGTAGAAGAAGAACTTTAACAACAAACAAGGTAGACCTTAGAAGTCATGTCTGGGATTTCTGCTGCGTCAGTATCCTTGTCTACTGAATATTATTATTACTTTCGCTTAATTATATATATTAAATAGTCAGCATGCGTCGTTTTGCGCTGTAGAATGTGTTTGTGGGACATTCTGATTTTATCTAAGAAACGTTTTAACCATTTCAGCCAATCTTTTCTCAGCTCTGTTCAAGATTCCGGTCTCTTTATACATTATCTTTGAATTTTCACGATTTCATAAAATTATATAATTTTTCTTTCCTCTTCTTATCTCAATGCTCTTTTAAATGTTTCAGATTTTTAAAATATATTCGGTTAAATTTTTATGCCATTAATTACACAATATCTAGTAAAGCGGATAGTTAACATTCTAAACTTGTTCAGTACTATTACTATTTATTAAAGATGTTCACAAAAAGCAGACGTTTTATTTTGTCAGGTACTAAATTTAAATTTTTCTAAAACTTGAGCATTTTTTCAATACTTAATGAAGTTGCAATATGGTCAACAGTGATTATTGTAATGCTCAAATTTTATACTTTAGGACTTAGTCATCAACAAATAAAATTGCACATACATCGGTTATGTAAATAAAGATAGGCGATATGGAATACTCTTTTTAATAACTATTTTGACTAAATTCTTACTGTCAATACTGATGACACTAGACTCTTCTCGTCGCAATAGCCCATCGCGGGCCTAGGCCTTCCGCAGCGATCGCTGCGTCCTCTGCTTACATCTTGCGACATCATTGGAAGAAGGCAGTATTGTGGTGAGCATGCAATCAACACACCGACACCCCGCCGGTTGCCAACACTATTCTACATGCTTCTAAATATTTCTGTTAAATATAATGAAATATTTTTCAAATAGTGTTATTAAATGTCTTACTATAATCAATAACTAATACATAAATCTTATCCGCTCACAAGATTACTCTCGGCTACTAGACAACCGCAGTCGCAGTGCCCGTTTTCAACGCGTCCCTTTGGAACATCCTTGAAATCGCTTTCTTACTCTATTATTGACGGTCTAACGGCAGTATACATTCACTAGCAAAGATGCTTAGGTAGTCGACTCATAATTAATGAATTTTTGTGTGTAAACGCTATTTTAAAAATACGAATCACCTCGTCGTGTGCGTGCAAACTTTGTTTAGAACTTTTTTTTTATCCAGCGTTTATTCCAGAACCGTAATTCATTATATATGCACATATTTGAATGTATAGGTTCAGTGAAGATGTACAGCTTTATCAAAGGTAAAAAAATCGATGAAATTGGCGCAAATTTTGAACATTTGCCAGCAAAATCTCTCCCGAAATTAGTAATAGCTCAGGTTTTTGGAATGAAAAGGAAAATATTAGCAATGAAATCAGAAACATTATGTCAGGGCATACTAAATCGCGTCAGTCATAATTTGCTCTCCATAAAATTTTAATACAGTTTAACCGAGAGAGGGCGATGATTTCAGTATCTTCTACGAGATACGTTTGTACTTGTATATATGTTTTAGGAAGTGGAGTGGAATAACAGTAATATCTGAGACGTAAAACACTTCTTGAGCGGACAAGATTTATAACTTAAGTTCGGTCATTGTATTAAAGTGTTATTTTACTCTAGCTTGTCTATTTGTTTCATTGTTTCAAGCAGAAATTTTCTCAATACATTTGTGCTTCCGATAACACAAGAACACGCTAATTCACTGGTGAGTAACCATTAATTGATGTTCGTCATAAACTTTCATTATCGCGTCATGAACTATTTCACTCAAGGCAGCGAGTAAAATATGCTCATATGCTGAATTCCACCGCTACATTATAAATTATAGCAAATAAAAATCAAATATTGACACTGGGGAGCGTTATGAAAGGCTGTCGCTACAAGTGTCATACCATCAATAGCAGCCCACAAAGCGAGCAGTCTGTAACATCCTGGATTGTACACGTGCGCACGCTATATTAACAGCCTTTTAAATGGCTCTCCATTGATTTATAATGGATGCTTCCCCTACCCGTGGATAGGTAGGTAATGTGGCGTTACGATCACAGTAACGGCCGTTAGGGAGAATACGTCTAACAATCGATAGCAACGGTTTTTATACACTGCCTGGCAGGTAGAAGCTGCCGGCTTTTTGCAAGGCAACTTCCGTTTATGACACTCATCGTCATTGTTTCGAGTTTGTATCTCATCAACAAAAACAGCCATATTTATCTCACTTAACATGTTTATGTACGTACTGATTCTTTTTAATGTGTTATGTAGCTACTGCCTCGTTTATTTAAAGGGCAGTAAGTTGTCCTGTAGTGCTTTAATAACATTCTTATTCGTCTTTATCGTTTTATGCCAGATTTTTATATTTTGAGAACACTTCACAATTAACTTATCTAATCGCTTATTATAATATGAAGCCAAATTGCGTCCAGTCATTTGCTAAGCTTTTGGTATAATTATCATCAGAGACTGCATCGAGCGAAGATACAGCCCTCTTGCCTTTCAAGGACGACCCTGTTCAATCCCAGTAGCAGAAGAAGTGGCGTCAGAGCAGGTATTCTGCATGTCTTCTACACTATCATCATCTAGCACAATATATCCGACCAAATTCTGGTGTGCGGCTTGAAAACCGAATCTCAGTAATGCCTTCTGTTAGGCAAGTGCGTTGAATTATAGACAATTAGGTGCAATAACCAATAAAATGAATTGACAGAGTATTATCGATAAAGATGTTCCAGCAAGTCACCAACTCCTTATTCCAGCTGATAGTGATAAAATGTAAACACTTTAATGAGAATTGATGACTTCATTGCATTATTTGGAGTCCTAACTAATAAAACAGTTAACAATAGGGACATAAATCTGGCTTAAGTGAAGCACAGCATGCCCTCATAATATACACCTTTCTTCTGCTTTCTAAAAGGTTACAATACTACATTAACAAAATGGATCAAGCATTAATGCTTTATGCTATTTTGAACATTCACAAATAACGCCGTGTGTTTCAATCCCTGTTTTTATGTGAAAATAGATTATTTTCATACACCTCGCCGTTCATTCGCGCCAAGGCCTAAGCTATCCAAGTGACCCTTGAGAATGATGACACTAGATGTTACTTGAACACTATTCGTCACTATTGTAATATATAGCAAGCTGACTTACCCCCCTTCCCCGCATAAGGTAACAGGCATATATTAATAGTCAAAAAGAAACCGAACATGCATAGATACTTTTATTACACCCCCCCCCCCTTTCAAAGTAAACCCCTTGAGCAGCGACATACTTCTGCCAGCATTTGCACCACTTTTCGAAACTGTAAGTACTATAGTTCATTTTTGTCACTTCCTGCAGAGCGTGCGTTGCACACGTCTTCACCTTTTAGACTGAAGCGAACCTCCACCTTTTGAGCAAGTTTTTTTTTACTTTCGGAAACAGATGATAGTCAGCTATAGGAAGATCTGGAGAACACGCAGCATGAGAAAGGACAGGTATATTATACTTTCAGAGGAGTTCGTTCATCTGGAGCGAAAGGTTTGCTGGGGCGTTGTCGTGTTGGTAAACCCAAATCCTGCCATAAATGAGGCACTTTTATCCCACTGCATCATAAAAGCACCTAAGAATTCCAACATGCCCCTCTCTATTGGCAGTTTGACCATTAGGAATAAATTCAAAATGTATCTGACTGTATACTATATTAATCACATTCGATCAACTACTACTCCTGCATAGCCGCAGTCTATCATACACCCCCGGAAGCATATAATGTAATCCGCGAAGGCAAGCAGAGTCAAGCAATGTGAGGATTATTTTTTACTCAGCTAGTAAAAGGACTATGAAGAAATGTAATACATCTTGTTAGTCCAAGGATTATATTTACGTTTCATGAGGATTTATGTAATAACGAATATTTATTTAAATTATATTAAACAAAATTGCTTTAAATGTACTCTTGGTGAGATATCTGCCTTAGCCATTGTTATCACACCGACGAACATGTTAAATTTTCCGCACATTAGTAATCCGCTGAAATTCCTCTAATATTTGCCTGTTTTCCATCCTGCTTTTTCGACTGACAGGAGAAGTCCGTAATGCATATATAGGGGACGGAAAGGTAGCCAATACCTAGTAGCCTTGCGCCTGAAATAGTACTCCAGGAAAACATTAATAACTTTGAAATTAGAGTATTTTCTTGCATATATTAATTTGCTCCTTATTATCTATAAGGCTTTCTAAAATAAATATGAACATCCTTTATTTTTCGTTTATGTGATCATAATTTCTTTGACTTTCCAATACTCCAGTCTCTTTCACGAAATCCTCCAGCAATTAGACCTCCAAAGATCATTCACTTAGAAGAAACTGATTCGTCGAATTCTGAGTGAAGTAATCGCACAAAAATCTTGAAAATTTTCTCATTCAAAAATACAACATGCAAAAACAATTTGTGATAGTTCAGAGACAAACAATGAGCAGAATTCAAGGCAAAAAAAGGGGGGGGGGAGCTAAAAGTTAGATACTGAATTTAAAGGTAATACTTGGGTCCTGGGATGGCTGGGAATTGTAATGAATATCAATTTGAAGGGTGCAGATGCACTATAGTTACCTTCATGCATGTTCATACATTGGCTGCTGAGAGAAATGAAAATCTTGAGCAGCCACAAATGCAATAGTATTCTTCTTCTATCAGATACGTGTGGCACCCCCCTAACATTTCCAACCTTTCTACTGGGAGAAACGCTCGCTTTAACCTCGTGCAAGAGTGAACCAACAGAAATTTATCCCGAAAAAAAAAAAAACAAACAACTTCTTAGTGTATCGGGTGAATATACGGTAGGCATAGATTGACGTCCTGCTCTGGTCAAGTGCCTCAGCGAGGACTTTTCTTACACATAAAGATTAAATGCTAGTCAGGCACCTGTAAACTAATTAATGCAACATGTTTCTTTATTATTAATAGTCTTAAGTAGCTTCATATATTTGTACATTTAAAGAAAGAATCAGTAGAACATTTCAAAAGAAGAAATCTAAAAAATCAGTAGTTGTAAAAGGAACAACAAACACACTTCCCGTATACATCACACGATATTCACGTAATGAATATTTAGGAAATAGTAAATTGATGTCAAATAAAAAGTGAAAAACTTTCAAATGTTTTATTTGCATTTTTAACCTTATGGTATATCTACTAATTATTATAACTTAATTTGCTTATTACAAAAAATTTGTACCTTACAGTTTTGTGTTCAGTAAAATAAATATTCGTTATTTATACAGATATGCAACTTTGTAATAATTAAACTTTATTCATGCACATTTTGAAAATTACTTTTATTAAAGAGCGAGTTCTATTATTGAAAAATTTAGCTGTAAATACATAGCAGTCTAAATATAAGCAATGCCTTCTTTAGGTTATCTGTTTAACTCAATGTTTACAGGACAGCTATAGCTAAGGCCACAAGTAAGATTTACTTGGAACACTCTACCGGCCCGCACACATTTTATACACCTTGCTGTAAATAGTTTTCAATTCGTGAGTAGTTGTTCGTTGCCTAATCATACTTATATCTGTGGAAGCTGGATATAAAAGACTGATAAAACAGTTGCACATTTGAAAAACAATATTTTAATATACAACAAAACAAAAAGCACTAAATGAAATTAGTAAAAAATTGAATACTTCAATGAAAATTATAACTGAAAAGTAGGTAGTATTTTATGAAGATATTTGAGGCTGCTTATTTACAACCAGTTTTATAAGTCATCGCCTTCTTAATGGAAGAAAGTATGGCATAGGTTGCACCTGTTTTGCTAGCTTTCACAGTAATACAACACTTTTGCGGTCAACTATGCATATCTTGAGAATTTTGCTCTAAATAAGAGAAGATTGTTGAAATTGCAATATTTGAATATTTATCTTTTAAAATGATATAATTTTTGTAGATTAATCATTTCCATTTTATGGAAATACCAGCACTTTGGATAGTATTAAAGAAAACAAGGAAAAGAAACAAAGAAAAGGAATAGACGAAAGGGTGCGCAAGTCAATTTGTTTTATCCTCTCTATTAATCTTATCTTATTTTTATCTTTTCACTAAATCTAGAATGAAAGTTACGTTGTTATTGAACTGTACACAACAGGTGGGAGGGGTACAAAAGTCACCAGCCACAAACTGCTCTCTCCCATTACGCCTATCATACATTAATTTTTGTTTACCTGCAGAGCGATGGCTCATAGCTTTTGTTTAAGTGTATCTAATTTTATGTTAAATGTTAAAGAATTCTGATGCCTACTTATTACAATATTTAAAAGATATAATTATAATTTCGATTGTTTAACTGTCTGCATGTAGATAAAGGACAATTCCTCATTTCAAAAAACAGTATTTTTTTTTTCTAAATGCAACACAACCTCTTCAGAACGCTTTTGGCAAAACAGTTGGCGAATCTCCATATGGCATGGCAGCCCTTCAAATTCACTGCCCAAAACCCGAAGAATTAAGAAGAAGAATAAAAAGAGGAACGAAATGACGAATGAAGTCCACAGCTTTACACTGTCTTGAGCACTTCACACATTAGAACAAAGGCACTGTTAAGTTTGCAATTTTAGCTCGTCTGAGTACTCGTCTTTCAGTTATTTTCATAGTGTTGTTACATATTATCGCCAGAGCGCCATCGGTAGCCAAAGTCACTTTTTTTTTTTTTTTTGAGTAGTGTTTAACGCCCGTTTTCACTACTGAGGCACCACAGGCGGAGCCAAAGTCACGATTCTCTGGAACGGAAGTTTGTATTTTGTTACAATTCATAATATCTCCTACAGCAGTAGTTCCATGAACAAGAACCATTTCCATAAATAGTCACTTTTCGTGCTCTTAAGCCAAATTTGTATCATATCTTGGATACCATACTTTCGTCAAGAGCAAGTGAAAAACACCGAAATATTAGGAATACTTTCTGTAGTTGTTAATTGTCAACTATTAAAGTTAATCTTTCAGCCCCCGTGTTTTTCGAAGGGTGGTGCACAATGGTGAGATATGTTGTAACAGGAAGTAAGAGTGTTTTATTTAATAAATAAATTACAAGAGCTGAATATGCAAACAACGACAACGTGAAGCTGATCCAACTGCTGGAACCGAAGAGCGGCAAATCGCAGCGTAAACGTTACCTTAAACGTTACCTGAGGTCTCGAAGAAATGAACATGGCCTTGTGATAAAAGTTGTGCTTAGAAAATATACAAATACATAGGTAAATAAGACATGTCCACATAAGATAACAAAGAAAAATTTAGCATGCGTTCAGAGAACAGAAATGTATTACTCAATGAAATCTCAATGAAGATATCTTCAGTAATTATGACAGCTTATCAAGATTAACAGATATATAAACTTTTTTTACCACTGTTACTACTACAATTACTCACAGGGGTTGCTTGTAATAGTCGCCTTTATTATTATTTTATATTTTGTTTTCTGCATTAACAATTTGTTTACTCTCTAAAACGTGAAATCTATAAGTTTATATTCCTGTTAAGTAAAACATAAAATTCATATTATAGCATTCTTTCAATGTCGGAAATTCTTAATCCGTGTTATGGGATCTTATGCTGGAATTGTTGTTTTTCCTCGGCTAAACAGGCATTACTTCAGAATGAATGATTTATTTATGGATGCTCTTTAACAGCTCAGGTCATCAGCGTCCCATTCAACTCGGGGCGTGAAACTGCCGACAAATTTTGCTCAGAGGCCTCTCTTTCAAGCTTGAGGTTCTTTTTCGTGCCGTAAATGTACGACACGGGACCCACAGCTTTACTTCCCTTCCGAAGGAAGCCATACTTAGGATTTTTACGCCCCGAAAAAATCCATCGGTCCTGGCCGGGTTCGAACCCGCGATCTTGGGTTTAGGAGGCAAGTATGGTAACCACTACACCACCAGGACCGACGCATTACTTCAGGATAATATTAGCGATATTATTTCTAATTTCATTATTAAATGTTTTCCTTTGCATTCCGAAACCCCCATGGTGGTAAATTCAGGAATGATTTTGTGAGCAACCTTTCAAGATTTGTGTCAATTTTGTATAGTTTTCCCTCTATTAAATTGTACGGAATTTCAATTCTGAAACGAGGAATTGAATTAGGAAAGCGCTGAATAAATTCCACTCGCACGCTAGTAGTTTTGTATTTAAATTAACGTTAACACAAAAATTCGTTGTTCAAAAGAGTCAGCTGCATAAGCTCATGGTTAATAAATGTATACTATCGTGAGACTGGCAAGGAGCAGAATCAGAAAGCGACGTTCAAAGATATGACAAAGAGAAGATAACGGAGTTACTGCTGTGAGCTGCGGTACGCCTAATAGCCGACCGGCTTAGCTGCAACTTGTATAGTAATAAACTGTAGTTCTCCTCTAATTTAGCAGCGAATATTTGCATCCACTCTGCTAAACATTAAAGCAAAAAGAAAGGGGAAACAACTGATGATACAATTCAGATTATCGTTTCCGTATTCAGACTTACTAGAAAGGCTCATAACATCGCCATGAATCAACAGCATAGCAGATGAGAAGGGGTGAAAGGGGATGATGCCGAATGTGTGCCACTCTTTCATGTAATTGGGAGGGGCGATGGTGGATATCCGTGTCAGCGCGATCGCGGACCCCCCCCCCACACCCCCTTCACCCCACCAACATCGACTGGAAGTAGAGGAGACGGCGACGACATCCAAAATCGAATTTTCTAACCCAACACTCGTCTCCGGTTTACATAAAATTGCAGCCCCCATCTCCCCGTGCCCGGTGCCTTTCCTCGCTGTGGACAAGAGTCGCTTATGTTCTCTACGTGCTGTTCTTAAACGATTTTATCCAATAACTTACCAAAAACCTGTATTATTCTTCAGCTTCGTGCCAATTGCTTTTAAATTGTTTAAAGATAAACAAGAATCCTAACTTTCTCTTTGGAAATATAATTGAAACTCCTATTATGTATTTTTATTATTCATTTGCTCTATAACATTTATTTTATAATATTTAAGCTGTACATTTCTGTTTTTATAGCTGTTCAAATTGCTTGTTAATACTCATAAATACATTTTAGAAAATTTATGATTGCGGACTTGAACAACTGAGCTTGGTGTGTGTGTGTGCGCGCGCGAGGAATTATGTGTCAAGTTAGGGTAAGGTTTATGGCTCTGCTGTTGCTGCTAATACAACCACCCCTTGTTGCTGAACACTGATTTCAGTAAATGTGCATAACAAAACACAAAAATTACACATTTCTTGATACTTCTAAAATGCGATATTAATCATTAGATTGTAGCAACAAGAAACTAAGGCTGCCTACTAAATCTCTAGAGTAAATTGCGGGCAAACTGCTATAGCTCGCTGTTGCTCTGGCATTCTGAGCGAAGAGGGACGATGAGATAAGAGGAAAGAGGAAGGGAAAAAAAGACGAATAGCAAAAGAAGAGGACGCGAAAGGACAGAGGGAGAGAAAATAAAACCTGATGCTTTGTCAGCAGATTCGGTTTGGTTTTGGCTCACCTGTCCACCACATTACTCTAAATTGAAACCTGCTAGAGAGGGCGGACGACTTGAAGGGGTCTCACACACACACACACATACATATGTGCACGCACACACAGTGTCTCTCGTCCACCAAACAAACAAAATTGGATTTTGTACTCCGCTCTGGTCCAGACAGCCTACAGGGCGCGGGAGATGATAACACATGGGGACAAGGGCTGATCGAGGTAGACACTGGCGAAGGGTTTATATATCCCATCCACATACCATTCAAGGAAAGGAGAGCTAGGACAGTAGAAATAACATAACATTTTTAAGATGGAACCACTATTTTTTAATTATTAAATCAAACTGTAACTTCCTTAGAATCATTCACGAAAAAGACAGTCGAGTTCAAGCTTATATACTCAACGAAATTAGACGAGAGTGTATTGAATGATAAGAGTCCGGAAGCAAAGAGCCGTTATTATCAGTTGAAGAGCAAAATCACTTTCGACTCGAAACCTTTAGTGAAGATCTATTGGATGAAAGGATACAAACAGACTGGATCGACCATTTTCTGATGCATCCAAAGCCAGGTTTCAAATGTATAGAAAAATAAAAGTGGAACTATTCCATGGAGGGTACTAATTCGACTCTTGCACATATTTTACATATTCATAAATCGGAATTTGCGATAGTTCGGATATAAACGCCATAAAATCTAGCTTAAAATTTAAAAGGCGGATTATGTTTGCAAAATGAACGATTATCAAGTTGTGAATATGACTTTTGTAAGTATAATTTAAAAAATCAGACGATGGAGGAAAGCATTTTAATATAAATATACAGTAGCTGATATAGCTTTCATGAATAGATACCAAAGAAAATGCAAGAAGATGACAAGCAACAGAGTCATTAAAACATATGGCGGCCGTAGCAAGTTGTCTGGCTTTCGGGCGACAGGTAAAATAGTGCTGGATTATGAACCGTGCTTTAGAACAGATTAAAGTTCCTTCCGCTTTTATACTCGTTTAACCTTGTCAACTGAAATTCTGCATATTTCATGTTCAATATTAGCCTGGCGTTCCTTTAAAGCGTGGGGATAAATAGACATCGCAAGTCATTAAATCAGGACAGCGTGAGGGCTACAAACAAACACTAATTACTCTATCATAGAACATCTCACTTACTGTATTTAATGATTCTTGAGGCGTACGTCCGGTTGAAGATTCTGTTGCAACAACTGTATAATTTTTCCTCTTTTGGCAACTGCTGAAGAAACGGGTTGGTGTTTCATACCCATTTGTATTTATAGTCTCATTTATTACTCTCCTTGCACTTTTAATACCCAGACAACTTATCGGTCATAATGGGTGAGTTTCATGCAAAATGACTGGTTTTTCTGGAAACAAATACTGACAATTTTGTGTCCTTGTGAAGAAAAGGAAACACACATGAATTTCACCGCTCTGAATAGCATTCAGAAGCCAATTGCAATAATCCGTTTTTTGAACAGGTTCACTTGGGAAAGCATGAAAGCATGTATGATTTTAACTTTATTAATCTTGCACATTTCTTGCAGAAGAAAGAGAAACGTTTATTTGTTGTGCAAGTTTGGCTACTGATGTTTGTGGGAAAGCTCTAGACTGGTTTAGACTTTATCTAATTTTTCTTCCATTAAAAAGTGCACTTGTGATTTCAAATTTGTTAATAGTTTTTGTATAGTACTTTTTGAAGAGGCGCGAATTGGATAAAGTTGAAATAAATTGTGTTCAAGCAAGAAGACATACATTTTTATTGTAACTTTTAAAAAGAAAAATTCGTTCTTTGAGAGTCAAATGTTACGTCATTTTAAATATATGTGTAACCAACAGACAAACTGAACTATGACCAGCTATGTACCAGGCATGTATCCCAGTCTTAGCGCGGTTAAGTCATGTCGTCTTGGACTGTCCTAAGATTACACAGTTGAGTAGGGAAGACCTCCTAACTAAGTACCGACCAATGCAGTGGCGTTCCTCTATGACGCATATGCTGTATATGCGGCGGCCATATAAAATATAAATATATATTATTTTTATGATCCTACAGTTCGTTCTAACCTATATATCAATGAAGATGGCGCTATTGAGACTGATTTCGATTGAAACACATGTCCTAACAAAACTTCGTTTTTACACTCGGGATTTATGTCCAGATAATACTGCCAGATATTAAATATAATTATTATTTTATCTAAAGCTTTATTGGTAGTTAATGTTCTGTTTACTTATATCTTATTATTTTTACGTTGATTTATTTATTTATATATTTATTTGAACCGAAAAAAAAAACGGAAATTAACAAATAATGGTCAGAATCGATGTCAATCCTTCTGTAAGCTCTAGTGCCATGCCCACAACTTTTAAATTCTTGTTTACTATAATCTTGAGTTATTTTTGTCTTCGTCCGCAGCTGGGCGCAGCGCGTACTTAGGCAAGGTCACACAAGGTGCTTGTCATAACAACAGATAGTTCTTGCTCAGAGGGTTAGACGCAATTAACTGTTGTGAGATCAAATACACTTTCCGTCTTTCTGTTGTTATAAATCAGCTTGCGGTAAAGAGATAGGCATAGCTCAAATTATTAAGGTTATTGGTTCACCAGTGATATTAATTACGGTGTATTAGTGAAGTAAACTTTACTGTAGTGTATTGTACCGAAATATTATCGCCTTAACAGGGAAAAACAAAGTTTACAGGAAGAACCTATACTGTAGGGAAACTTAAAGAATATTTCAGTAGAATTGAAAGAATTATCGATGTAGAGCTGTTGCAAATATAAACAAAATTCCTAAAAACAGACTAGCTCCATTAGAAAATATCCTGTAACATAAGCTATAAATAAAATCAATTCTGTGCGCATTATATACATTTAAATCAAAGTTGACCGAGTAGAAATATCATCGACAGCAAGCGGCTTGCTTTCAGTAGACCGACAATAACTCTCTGTATAACGAGATAGTCACTTATTGATTTTTTAAGCTTCTGCGTGTTACTTTCGAATTTCCTTCTTCAGGGACACCGTTGAATAGCCTCTTTTTATTCTTATCCTTAAGAACCTCATGCTGTAGCACCAATAATTATGAATTACAATATTTATCAGTTTTCTTGATAAATAGTGCGGTAATCCTTGTAGAAGTTTTCTTTTATTGTTTCATTCCGCCGTAGGTAATCACTTGTATCTATAGTCTCTGAATTCTTTCGATTCCTTTAATATTTATTTAGTTTCATATGTTAATGCTGTATTTATAACGTACGTTTTCAATACTTTTTCTAAAATGTTTTTCTAATGAAAGGTTCCAAGGATACTTTTTTTATACCTTGCAGTTCCAAGCTGTGTTGATCTTTTCTGTTGCTTTGCTTTTTCGCTGATTAATTGTCAGCTTTGATTGAACTAAAACTTCGGTGTTCTTTTTACATGACGTGCTGCCAACTCCTTGCATAACCTTAAGCGGTGTTTTGTATCATGCTTTTCTTTACGTTCACCATGGTATCCTTGTAACTCTAGGCTGAGCCCTTACCAGGCATCACCTTCGTACCAGGAACCCCACTTTTTTTCTTTCCTTCCTTTAATCTGCAATTATTATTATTATTATTATTATTATTATTATTATTATTATTATTATTATTATTGGCATGTTGATCTTGGCCAACTGCCCGTTGCACTTAGAGCAAATCATGACGGTAAAGGAAATCAAATCTTTCGCGAGAGCGAGTACAAGACGTTTAAACCATATCGGTGTCAAACTTGCTCACAAACTTCCCTCCTAAGTCTCCCAAATCCGATAAATCAATGGCTCTTTGTTCCTTCTCTTCGACTATGAAACTTTCATTGGTGGTTTCTGGACCTATTGTCACACCTTTATCTTGCCGGAGCTTTCAGAAAGTTTAAACTTAACCGATTGCCATTAAAATCGCTCACAAGGGAGCGCTTAAGAGTGAGAAACATAGAAAGGGAACGATGCTATATCCTTTATTGACAGGAGGAAGGACGAAACACAAGAATTGGAAAAGACTACATAAGAACTTTTAACTAGAGTAGTCGAGTAGGCGAGAAGACATGCGATAAAGAAACTGCTACCCAACTACTATTTGTTACAACTGTTTGAACACTTCAGTAAAACCTGTTAGCAATGTTATTCATATACCCCTTGCCAACAGCTGCGGTTAAGTATTCAATGCTTTCTGAAAATATAAGAAGGTTTACCTACTGTACTGGCGCTTTCAAGCGGTAGTTTTTAACCACGAGGTCAAATGCTGCTTCGGAATGATGAATATATTTGAGTCATCTTTGTGTTTTATAAAATTCAACAGACGGCGTATGCCCACTGTCCTTAATATGGGATCTGGCCAAAGTGTGCATTTAATGAGGTCCTTCTGTTATAAAGAATTCTTAACAGTTAATTAAATGCTGATAATGATAAGCAATATAGTCTTATGCAATGGTTGATGCAACTGGAGCATTTTTCAAAGAGAAACTTTTGGTATAATTTATTTTCCTGAGATAATAGTAAATTTGCCGTTGAACTGAACATCCGGTAGTTATGCTATACAACAAAAAGTCTGTTCAGAGACTATCATCCATAGAAAGTTAGCTGAAGCAATATAATAAGCTACATATTACCTTTTGGCTAGCTTATACATACAACTTTAAAAAATCAAACCATTTTTGTTACCCTTTGTCGAAAAATGTGCACGCCAATTATATTCGTATTAATTACCAATATGAGTTCTGAAATTTTTTGTGTAATATATTCTGATTCAAAGTCGTTATTGCAGTTTTTCCCTTTGAGTACACTTTCATTATCCAATAAATAGAACTTTGGTTTGTAAATTATAATATTAAAATATAAAATTAATAGATTTTGTTGGAAAAAGAAATTTTCCATCTTTGTGCTAATTTAAGCAAACGGCAAACTTTACTTTTTCAAGTTTGAACTTTTACCATCATGTGTTGTTTCGTTATTTCCCCTTACACAATTAAAATTAAAGCTACTGTTCCTTGTGCTATTGTGTTGCTTAAATTTTGTTATGACAGCATTATTATCCAAATTGAGCATTTCTTTGCTGGTTGGAAGATAGGCTTGAAACATAAAAAAGCGATCAGGTATAACTCTGCATAACGGGAGATTGCAGAAGGATGTAAAGATAATCTTGATGCAGCTATTAAACTAATTTAAATGAAGACAGAAACTGAATAAATTAGTTCCAAGAGGAAAGGACAACGTGAAAGAAAGAGAATTGCAACAGCTAAAGATTATGCCTATCTCATCAGGAAAAATAAAATGGGTTCCCTCAAAATAAATTTGACCTACAGAGGAAGCTTGCTGAACTGCAGGTAAGTTTATAAATCGAAGTTGGGTGTGTTGGTCGAAAATCTACATAACCAGCTGCTGACAACAAAATTGAAGAAGCGGATGAAAGGAGCAAGAAAATACAGAATTTGGACTGTTGAGGACATTGAATCTCAGTTTTACGTTCAGGGTGTTATAGCGCAGCAGTGCGGAAGTATGACAGTGGAAAACTGTTACCCCAGCATCAGTCAAACATTCAGATAAGAAAATGTTGTGGGGTTGTTTGACATATAACAGTGTTGATTGTAATGAACAGTGAGAAGTATTTACAAACACTAGAGGGCAGATCGACAGAAAATATGTCCTGAGTGAGGCATCAAGCTGGTACTGCTGTCATGCTCCCAAGAAAGTGGAACATTCGGGCAATTCGTTTTCAATTCGCCAGGTAATTTTCCTGAAATAAATTTTATCGAGAACTTATGATCTGTATAGTAAAGTTAATTGCTTAACTAATGAGAGATATGATTTGTAACATAATTCATGTGTGCTTTCAGGACAGAGAAACTAAAGAAAAGTGCAAAGTGTGGCGAAATTTATTAAGGCTAAAGAAGGATAAACCAAATATCAATAATTCATTAAATTAAACCTGGGTTCATAAAATGAGTGAAACTTTGATAAATAAATCAATTTACATAAAACAGTGTTTGCTCAAGGGTGTACATGATGAGATGAAGATTGAGAGATCCATTCTTACATATGTAATATTTTATGATGTTTCAAGATCCCTGAAGTGCGCGTCCCTTACTAAGTCCACAATTATTTTATGCCTGCGTGGGTAGTGCACTATCCTAATGGCAACGAGCAAAAATTGTGACCATCTCCGTAGAGAAATGGACCTTGAAATCGACAAGGAAAGGCTCAGAGGAGTGGGAGTCATGAGGTACACGATGTAAACCAGGACAGAGGCGAGTAAAAACGGAAGAAGGAAGAATGGTGTGGTGAAGAGGATGGAAAGGAAAGGGAAGGCATCTCTTTCGATTAGAACACAGAAAATGAATTAAAAGTTTCCAGGAGGAGTAGAGTGGTAGGGGAGGAGAGACGAAAATTCAACGCTTACCAATCGAAGTACCAGCATTGCGACCATTGTAAAAACACATGTTCGATTCTTCTCCTTCCTTCCTGTGTTGGCTGCCACTGGACTTTTAAAAGGGCACAGTGGTTGTAAGAGATGGAATCCAATAAATCGCGAAAAGAAAAGACGGAAGCATTCCGCAGGAACTTAAAAAAGGAGAGAAGGAAAAAAAAACCAGGGAGGGAATGCTGATATACCCAAACTAGTTATGCAATTCTGTGAATTTCAGTGGGTGAATAAAAATGCTGTCCACCCTGCTGCAGAGAGGAATGCCTGTTTATGAAACAAGCAATCTGCTTTGATGAGAGATTTTCTGGCGTTTTTGCCTACAAAACCTGAGGTGGAACTGATTCTTTAACCTATTACATCTAGATCTACATTCTCTTTCTGTAAATATCAGCACATGTTAACTAGAAGATTAAACACTAAGCTTAAAAACCAAACGTTGATATTAAAATGCACAATTGAAAGTACCCGACATTATTACTAATGCATCCAACAGAAAGCACACACTCGCCAGGAATATGTGCCACAAAACATCACATCACCTCTGACTAGATACGATGATGAGTTTTGTGTTTTTCTTAGCCAACTGTGAAATAAAATTACAGCATTTCATTACGGAAACTAAAAATTAGTACTGATAGTATCAGAATACCATATTTTGAATGTATTTTTTCGCAGTTATAAGTGGCAAATCGCTTGGAAGCGCCATGGGTAGGGAAATGCTCAACGAAAGGCTACTAACATCCAATTTTTTCTCTTTTTCCAAAGTTTAAATAGATTATCTGGAATTTCATAGAGTTGGATTCTGAAGAAAATAAGCAAATTCCGAAATTATTACTGTCTCTGGCATTGAAAATGCTATGAAAAGTGCGCACAACCCTTTACGTAGAAAACAAGAGAATTTGAAGATTGGGAATTGTGTAAAGATATTATACCAGATATGGTGGAAGATAGAGACCCAAATCCTTATAAAGCGAACAAATAATATTGAGGTAAGTTGATGAGTTAAGGTAACGTTATAAACCAATAGACACAATTACAAATTTAAACACATTACAAATATTTATATTTTACGCTTAGATGCTTAAGCATATATACTTTTACAAAATCTAAATTGTATCTAGCACAAGAAAAGAATTTTTCATAATGATTTAATTTATTTTTATGGGAAATAATGAACAATATCTTATACACTCATAAATGATGAGAATATGTGACACGAAGACGATGTATTTATTTAAAACCGTTTATCACGTGCACATAAAACTAAAGCAGCTTGCTGAATTCTGTGAAAGCATATCGTAGTAATATCCTACGCTTCACTCAACGTCTCAGCTACGGAGAGAGTAAGTGGAGCACTCTGTACAGCTCTGGTCCACACGTCGATACTCGAGTGGTCAGCAGGCAGAGCGAGAGGGTTTACTTTATGGGAGTGTAAATGTCTCATTGAATTCAATTCCGGAGAACTGAGATCTCGTACTAAATTAATCCCTTTCGTTCCGTCTCTCTCGGCAGCCGGATCCAATCCCCCCTTCTCTTCCGGACCATCTCCGCGACCACTTGGACGAGAGTATGAGGGTAGAAGGACTGGCCACTGTCCCAACTTTCGCTGGAACAGCAAATGGGTCAGTCTCGTCTACATCATCATTTCTGTGACATACGTGCACCTCGTGCGTAGAGATGGGTGGGCCCAATTCTGTGATAGTTCTGTTCAAACAATTTAGCCCTCGAACATAGATTAAATTGATCCTTTAGAAAGATTTTGGCAAGAAATGCTTACTGTCTTGACCAAAATATAATCTTTTTGAATAAAGACAATCTCTGCATGCTTTCCAAATATTATATAATTCAAAATATAGTAGATTCTCCAACCACATGTGGTATAGCGTGTATTTGGGCCGCAGTAATGCACTTTAAATGATAGCAAATCATTGAGCAAAGAACAACAGAGAATTGAAGAGCGTGTAGAGTGAATAACGGGAATTTAAAGACGTTCTCGTGCTGGTTTCTTCCGAATTGCCGCAGATGTAGATAGCCATTCATTCAGTGAGCAAGCACATTTTTAATAAACAAATTATTTCTCTTAGATTACGAGCCTTGAAACAAACCTATTTGGCTTAATAATCTTAAGATCTTGACGTTCAACTTTTTTGCTTGCGTGCCTTTATATACACTTAAGCTTTAACTTTGTACTCCAGACAAACACTTAGTCTCTGAAATAGAATAATATGATGACATACAATCTCCTAGATCCTTCAGCCGTCTGCTTGTGCAACGCTAGTAATAAATGTTGTCCGCACTTTCGGCGTTTTAGGTCCCGGCTACTAGGCGTACAGCTGCCGTTGATGTCTGTACTTTAACTCCGCTCCTCTCTCCTTTTCACATTCTTTAAAGTCGCTTTCAGAACCTGTTCCCTGCCAATTTCAATATATACTGATTCCCGAAAATGATTAGACAGTTGACTCAAGGGCAACATGTCTCATCGTTGTGAGCTTTCCTGTCTCCTTCCAGAACTGTAATTCACAACATTGTGCAGAAGTTGGAATTTCCTGGTTCGGTGCAAAACAAAAAGCACAAGCGAAAGCGTACGGCTTTAACAGAGGAAAAATTAAACGAAATTTGCACAAATCTTGGAGGTAAACCAACAAAAATTAGCGCTTCAAATCGAAAATACTAACAAAGAAAGAATAGGAAAATACTAACAATGAATCATGTCAGCCAGTGTATGTTTCAGCTTATAATGTCTGTTTAGCCGAAGGAGAACATGTTTTATAAGGTAAAACTATGTATAAGTACGTTTTAGGAAGCAATGTTGAAGTATGGAATCCGGCGGCTGTAGCACACTTAAAACCTGAGACATATAACAGCAGGTGAGCAGTCAAGGTTTATAACTAAAGCTCGATATATTGTATGTGTTTTAATACAACTATTTAGTACAGAAAGTCATTAACCAATTAGTAATTATACTTGTGGAGCAAGTAATTTAGAAATGTTTGCATGCTTCCAGCAGTATATACACTTCTTAAAAATATTCTTCTGTTTAGGTTGCAATGATTTTTCTAGGAGTACATGTCTCATATTAAGACGTGAAACTCGTATCACCATGGAGCTATAGTGAAAATCCAAAAACAAAGCATATCGCTATATTTTCGTTCTCATACCATCTCGTCGTGTGCTGGAAATAATTGAATAAGGTCAATAGAGATGCAGTACTTACTTTTGCAAATGCCATCATTCCCAGCGAATATATATTTATAGCTGTTTATATTTCTATAGTTTTCGATTGTTTTATAGTATCGCTAAAAGAGAAGCTAACCGTCACTGGTTTGGATATTTCCTAAGAAGTATTTGCCAACCAAAACTTTTGTTTCTGAATAGAACAGAAGGGGGGAAAGGGGGGATGAAGTCAACATTCTGAGCGTTACTACAATATCCAAATTGTGCAAGCTGTAAATGTGCAGAGTTCCTTCTCTCAAGATGTTATTAAGTAATTTTAGAGGATCGTTGCTAAATTTCAGGAGGAAATATATATAATCCTCTTTTCCGCTCAGGAATATTACAAATTTTGCAATTACCCAGTTATCTACAGATCGTTCCCAATCTGTAAACTTTATAGCAGCAGCCTCATCGTTCAGCAAATCATTACTGAATCATTGTTGATTTGTTTTATTTACAAGCGCTCTTTAACATCTCAGATCATCAGTGTCCCATTTAATTCAGGGCGTGAAACGGCTGCTTCTTTCAGGCTTGATGTTCTTTTACGTGCCGTAAATGTATGACATGGGACCCACGGCTTTACTTCCCTTCCGAAAGAAGCCATACTTAGGATTTTTACGCCCGAAAAAATCCATCGACACTGGCCAGGATTGAACCTGCGATCTTGGTTCTATGAAACAAGTATGGTTATCGCTGACCATTACTGAATGTCCGCAACACGAGGAACATAGTAAGACATGCTGTAAAATATACAACTTCTTTTTATATCTGGAATGTGACTTTTAACGATGTGAGCCAGAGTTGTGAACAGTAAACCGTCTAAGACTCGTGCATAATAAATGTAAACGTTACCACAAGCAAGAACATTTTCAATGTACAACCCCTATGTACCAAATTATAGAACTTCAGTCATGGTAGTTATTGTCACCTTAAATGAGCATGTCATACATACAAATAACAAGCAAATGGACACAAAACAGTATTGGCATACATAAATGTTTTTCATTTCGTTTCGGTATAGTTTCGAGATTAATTTCAAAACAAGCTGTTAAATATTTTACAAATAAGAGAAACATATTTTTGGGGGACGGGCGCTTTAAAGCTGAAATGGTATCGATGTCCTTAAATTTGTTAATATACCGCCGAAATTAATTAGGATACCAGAGACACAAAGCGAGTTAAGGCGGGCCAAGTGATCATTTTCCTTTACTGTGACAGTTTGTGGAAACAGTGACACACCTACTCCTCTCTTGCGTCATGACAGCCCTAGGCTCCCCTTTTGCTTTCTTGTGCATAAAACCCTCTTTCATTTGCACCTTTCTTACAAATAATAACTCCGCTTTTCTCACCCCCTTTACATTCAAACATTTCTTTCAGCATATAATCATCTTCTTTTGTTTGATTTCTCTCACTCAATCTCATTTTCAGTTTCCTCCACTACCTTCAACCCCTAATAAAAACCACCCCTCTCTACCTTACTCCTAATCCTCTAGCAGGAGGCGCTAGCAGTAGCCCCAAGGGAATGGAAAAACAGTGGTGACACCTCCAAGTGACATCCAATTTCCAACGCGTCATCCGAACACTCATCTCCACACCGTTGACAAAAGACTGCTGCAATGCCGCAAGGGCTGGAGGGCCGGGATTCATCATCTGTGAGGGGTGGGGGGAGGTGAGACCAACAACAGACACTGTGCCGCACACCTTGCACAATTATACTCATCCCTCTCCTTTTCGTTAAAAATGCCACACAAAGGCACAGAGCTACCCTTTACGGCATACTTCCTGCGGTGACAATGGGCGTCCCGCTACTCCAAAGGCTCACAGCGCTTTCTTTCACGTGTTGAATCATAATCAGTCTTATGCTCATTTGCTATCTCTGCCACAGAAAAAAGAAAGAAAAAAAAAGTATGCCAAGATTTTAATTGGCGATCAAGAACAAAACCTGTCAGCCAGCCCGGTTAAAACACAGCAACCAGCTCCGAGCAGCAAACGAACAGTCTTAGCAGCGGCTTTTATGCTGAAAGCTTCACAGAAATGCGTACAGAACCCCAGGGTAAATGACCTAAAGTATCGGAATTCATGCCAATTAAACTGAATAAAGTAAATAAACAGAACCTAGAGTCAGGCATATGACCAGTAAGAAACAAGAGACGTGGAACGTATCCTTTTATTCAGCTAGATATACATGAAAAAAGTACTTTAAGTACAGAACAGCTATTTTGACAGAGATATTAAAAGAAAGGCTTTATTTTGTGAATAAGAACTTTGCTTAAGAGGCCTGAGGCAATTTTAACATGTATATCATACTTCTTACTACAAATCATTATTTATTTATAAGTAATTAGTTATTGGAGTAACTAATGTATTATGCTTTTAGCCATTCTTAATACTATAACACACTATACATTCGTTTGTCGATTCTTTGAACAGTTTATTATAATGATATATCACACAACAGGGGCATTGAACGGTGCAAGTTAAAGAACGTTCGCAGTGAATACAGCGAAAATGTGTAATTAGCCTATTTCCAAGAAAAGGAAATATTCGACACTACCGGTGAATGCCTCGATTATTAAAAGTTGCCTAAATGTAAAGAGAACCAAGACATCAGCAAATATTAGAGGAAGAGGTACACATAAAGAATACCATTTTTTTTTTTTTGCACGCCACTTTGAGGAAAAGGTTAATGAAATACTACACAATGATTTAAAGAGTCTATGGGGATATGAATTGCGTAGCATAACTGAAAGTGTAGAAAAGACATATTTTTTTTAAAAAAAACTGCATTTTCGCTGTTTTAAAAAGCGTCGTACAAACATTGAATGCTGTTGAACGTTTAGTTTAGTTTAGTTAATACTATTTATTAAAATGACGAAGTGAAATTTTTTGTATGAATGTAATAAGAAAAACA
Organism: Metallyticus violacea; assembly: GCA_030762175.1. NCBI lineage: Eukaryota > Metazoa > Arthropoda > Insecta > Mantodea > Metallyticidae > Metallyticus > Metallyticus violacea. Next base: position 139,818,868 of record CM060833.1, read on the forward strand.
TAAACGTACTCTTATATTTCCAATATTATTGTTAAGTTTTCTGAAAGGGCAGGAATGAAAAAAAACTTCAAGGTTCTTTCTAAGGAGTAACCTTACCAATCTTGTAAGTGCTTTTGTTATATAAATATACAAAATTAGGTTATGTTATATTTGCTGTTTTATAATAATGTATTTTGTTTAACAGTGTTGTTATCCGTCTTCAAAGCAACCATTGTGTCAGTGTGTACAGAATAAAGCAGTTGCCGAATATGACCTGTTACAGAGAGGATCCACAGAATACAATAAAAATTAGGATATGTGGCATATTTAGAGTTAGATTTATGCTCAAATATCTCCATAAAGAATTATAAAAATAAGGAAGGTAATAGAATAACTACTGTAGAAAAACTGAACATGTTATTAGTTTCAGAATCGTGAGTATAACCAACATTTACAAAGTATCAAAAAGTTCTCCAAAAAGTGACACAAAAATTAACACTACTTTCCAGTTATTGTGTATCATATTTAAACTTAACACGAAGAAACACCATTTCCGGAAAGTTCGTTTCTCTACTTTAAATCCTTTAAGTTCTAGTTTTATTGCCAGCAAAAAATATCAAGTTTCGGATAAAATCTAATAGCGGACCAATAAATGTTACTAATTTTTCTTTGCATGTATTTTATTTACGCTTTTGTTGTTTCTCTTCAGTTTGTTCGCTATTAGTGATCTAAGAAGTTGTATTTTTTCCACTACTTATAATATTTAATTATTATATGTTAATTTGTTTGGATGTGATGTTATCGAATGAGGTGAACGAAATTGACGGGAAATGTAATTCATGCTAAATATTCCATAAAATGCATATGTAGTGTTATAATAAAATTATTTAGTTCAAAGTTATGGTATTGTATTAATAACATAACAACAATTAAATTACATGGACACTAAAAATGTTTATTGTTCGATGACTCACTTTCAAGTTAATTTTTATACGAGACCAATCCTCCGTTTTTTTTATTTATTTTTTATGTGCATACACATCAACCATGTTTCAAATTATTTCTTGATGTTTTATTGAAAGTTTTAGCGCTCCTTTCTTTATAATGCTAGTACATTATCGAACTATTCAGTTGCAATGGACAATTACGTAGAAAAAGCGGGAAAAACTAATGCAGACCAGCATCACCTAGCTTACCAATCTGTCATTCGGTCTAGTAAAAACTAAAATACGAATGAGGGAATTCAAAATGAGTTGTAAGAAATAGTGTCAAAGTAAATGACATTACTGTTAAAAGACACAATTACACCATTCCTATGACCACAACATAAGAATATTAATATTTTAAAATGATATAGTCCGCATCCTGGTCAATCAGGCGGGCTTCAGGCTCTACAAAATTCCAGAAGAGGGCACACATAATCGAATAGATTGAGACCAAGGCTAGTCTAACACCACGAAAGAGCCCTTCACTTTTACGGGCAGACATGCTTGCAAAATCTTACTACGCTTGCGCAAGGCAGGCTGAGCCTTGGACTGTATTATTGGTAACCATTTTTCTACATTAGACGGCGCAATAGTTCAAATAAGGAAGTGTTTACATTCGTCAGTAAAAGTTGATACATAAGAGCCAACTTGCGAATTTTGGGTAGGCTCATCTTTGATGGATGCTTTGCCCCTGCTTATAGTTAATATATATATACTTTATAAGTAATTAAGATAAATGGATGATGAATTATAATTGCTTTTGTAGCATTTTGCAGAAATAGAAAGCATAGTTGCAAAGATTGGAGAGATAATGAGTTTATATTTATCTACAGTTGCTGTTAGACCTCGTACCTCAGCAACTGAAGAATTATGCGCTGGCGATATGACTCCCTCTGCTTTCTGCACATCTGAAGTACCTCCAGAAACAAAAACCCAGTTATCTACATCCCTAAGTGGAGTTATTCTTGCAAAGCGGCTTTAGTGAATGTTTTACATTGCAGAAATGTAGAGTAAAGGTAGAGCTAGAGCCCAACAGATTTATTGCAAGCAGTTGTTGCATCCATCCTATGAACTCGTCCCACAAACCCGCTCGGGCGCCGTGAAGTTTGGATTTGATCTGGTTACCGATAATCCACATTGAAAGCAGTTGGTGGTTTACTGGGGGACGAACCTTCCCTTTGCCCCACCCGCCCCGCCAGAACTTCCAGGCAAGTATAAGGTTTAGAGGTGCGAGAAACTGTCGTTCATGTTTGCCCAACAGCTTTAGACTTGAGTTATATTTCTATCCTCCTCTCCAGCGATCTCACTCCGTTTCTATGGCTATTCTGGATCTGCTCCACCCGAAATCCTTCTGTTATCATCCCGGCTCTTCGACAGTTGGAACATTTCTACCTCTGCCCATACGGTAACGATAACAGTGTGATGAGCAACTCCAGTAACTGATTTCGAGTCAGGCAATCTACAAGTAGGCGAGTTTTTCTTTATTTTTTCGGCAATGCAAACTCTACACAAAAACCTTTTGATGATAAAATATAATATTTCTAATGAGATTATATAAATACTCGAAACTTTCTTTAGAGTTTTTTATTTCGGGAAAACAACAAAAATTTGTTTAACATATCTAGAGGATATGAATTATACTGGAAAGATAGAAAAATTTATCAAACGAAAGTTAACTTTTTTTAAAAATTTAAATTAAAATGTTAACATTTTAAAAATATATTTATACAAAATGTTTATTTACAGAGTTAGTTAAAAAGGCCTGCGGAGTTTTATGTTACTGCATATGAAGTTATCATGAAAAAGCACCAACAAATATAGCTAGTGTGAACGTTTTGATCTATTTTAAATTATTCAATAATTATTAGGACTATGTTGGCAGTATTGTTGTTGACTGCAGAGATCAGCACAGGTTAATTTCCTCTTGCACAGACAAAAATAATATTTAACTTGCGCACACCTTACTTACTCCGCTGCTGTGGCCACCATTTTCACAAAACAACTTCTCGCGGTCACGAATCAAACTATATTCATCAAAAGTAGTATAAACACACATTTCCAAAGTTTCTTCTTCACGATATATAAAATACACCAAGAATAATTCAATGTTTGGAAATTCTGATTTTTTAAAAATCCAGAGGTGTTTTGACTAATCCTGTATTATTTATATACCATCAACTTGTGCAGAACAGTTTAATTAAATCTGCTCTTAAAAGCCTAGAATAAAAAGGTTATATTTTTGACTAGCAGTTAAGCTTAAAAGTATAATTTGTTTAAACTATTTATTCACTGTAACATTCTGAAAATTTAAATACGAGGTTGATGCAGAAGTGCGTGGCGTTTCGTTGGTTCCCATAATAGAGCGTTGCTAGCTCAGTGTTGCCGTTTGTCATCTGTCATTCGTTATTTGCAGCGTTTCGCTTATAAAGTCTTGAAAGTTGCAGATTTGAAGAAAGTTTGCGCTTTTTGTCAGCTGAGAAGATGCCAAGTGGGGGAAAAAGAAAGAAAAAATAAATAAATAAATAAATAAAAAAAAAAAGGAACACACATTTCTTTTTGAGTTTAATAGAGGAACAAAGGAAGCGCAGGCGGCTCGAAAACACTTGTGTCGTCTAAGTGGAGAATGCTATTGGTTTTTTTTAATTAGTGTTTAACACCCATTTTTACTACAAGGCACCACAGGCGGTGGACTCTGATGATGCGTGAAATGGAATGGTAAATTAGGAAAGATAAAGGTAAAGTAAGAAAAGAAAACGTTCCAGGTCTAAGTTTAGGGTATCTCCTCGGCATTTCTATTTATGAGAATTGAGGAAAAAATGAAAAAAAAAAACAAAAAAACAATCAGGAAGGACGGTCCTAGTGGGATTCGAACCCCAGACCTCCCGCTCAGGAATCCGCGCCTTAACGATCTCGGTTACTTGCAGTATGCTACTGGATAAAGCACGGCAAGAAAATTGTTCTGTTTGACGTGAGCCATTCGCTAGTTCAAGGAAGCCATTGGACTTTGATGAAGACCTTCTGAATTCTTTAATCCATGATTATCTCTGTCAGTCAAGCGGAAAAATTAAAAGATGCGAAGAATTGTAACCGGTCAACCACCGTGCGACATTTGCATTCCATGGGCAAGGTTAAAAAATTCGATGTATGGAAACCGGACGCTTTAAGTGAAAACAACAGAAATCAGCTGGCGATATTTGTGCATTTCTGCTTGTTTGTCATCGGTTGTTCGTTCACCATTATTACAGGTGACAAAAATGGTATCTTTATGTCAAAACAAAACAACAGAGGAGATAAATTGCTTCTGGTGGGATAGAGAAGACATCATGTACTACAACTTGCTTCTCAGAAAAGTAACCATAACTGCTGGAAATGTATTGTCAACTCAGACGCTTGCGACCGCAATTGAACAGAAGACTGCATCAGTGTTGCTGCAACACGATAATGCATGCTCTTTCCACTAACATGACAAGGAGCGTTGGGAGAGAGTCACAGATAATGGAGGAGAATATATTGCTAATTAATTTCTGAATGTTATTCATCTCAAATAAATACTTTTATAAAAAATCACGGAATTGCGTATCAACCCAATAGCTAATGCTAATTAAGATTTTGTTGGTGTCATTTAATAATGTATTTGTGTCTAATAACACATTCAATTGTTTATTGCTTTCTAAACATTGGTATTAACATAGCATGATTGGGAGATTTACACCTTCATCAAAGTTCTTAGGCTTGCAAGCCCGCTGTACAGTAATTTTCGGGCTTGTTGACCATGGCCTACTGGACTACTCCTTTTTCCCATATGTTTCGACTACATCTACTGTAGACATCTTCTGGGCAATAGGGAGGTTGACGTCGGTCCTGGTAGTGTAGTGGTTACCATACTTGCCTCCTAAACCCAAATCGCGGGTTCGATCCCGGCCAGGACCGATGGGGTTTTTCGGGCGTAAAAATCCTAAGTATGGCTTCCTTCGGAAGGGAAGTAAAGCCAGGAAGGGAAGTAAAGCCATGGGTCCCGTGTCGTACGTTTACGGCACGAAAAAGAACCTCAAGCCTGAAAGAGAGGCCTCTGAGCAAAATTTGTCGGCCGTTTCACGCCCTGAGTTGAATGGTACGCTGATGACCTGAGATGTTAAAGAGCGTCCATAAATAAATCAATCAATCAAAAAAAAAGGGGGGGGGGAGGTTGACCTGTTCGAGATTTTCCGTCTACTGGATACAACGGCCCACAAGTCCGAAAATTAAGATACCTAGTGGTTTACACCTTGTTAGAACTTCATATATCCCTCTTCTGCTTGGCATACAAGAGACTTTAAGCCATTTTGAAGATAATTATGGACACATTGCAACATAGGAAAGGAATGGTATTTGATAATTCGGAGAGTATTTGTAAAATTTATTTCAATACATTTTCTCACTGTAACTTTTGGAGCTTAAAGCGCACTTTTTTCTCTCTCTTTTTCTAATTATTTGTACAACACTTTAATTAAAATAATATTCAACATTTATGTATAAACAGCCATGCAATATTTGGAAGATATTTATAAACGAGAACTCCCCCCATCCTGAAATAGGCTATGCTGCGTTTTAACCCGAAATTATAAATATGTTCGTTTTTGCAAACAAATAAAAACATTTTCAAGAGAAGAAGCTTTCGTCTAAGCATCAATCATTTTTCACATTTTCATAACAGGAGATAATCCTATAATTATAATACAGAACTTTATCATAACGATAACATTGTAGTATATCTATGTAAATGTTCTTTTGAATTGCTTCAATTTATGTCAATGGATCTTTGAATCCGCAAGTCAGTATTATTTATTCACATAATTTTCTTTTATGAAAACAATATTTCAGTTGATCAGTTGTACTGCAGTTCATAATTTAAAAAGGTTCCAAATTTTTTCTTACGCATATAACTGCCCACTTGCACAAATATTCATATTTTATTAACTAACGTTCTGTGCTGATTGCATTTTTTTATGTATCTTGATTTCTCTGAATTCCATGTGAATTAGTTATCATTTGAAAAAGTACACTATAGCTGTGGTTTTTATAATCTATTTTGACAGGCCGGCCATATAGCAAATGTTGCTTAAACAACACTTTTCGTTAAGTTATTCGAAAAATATCAATCAATATCTATTAATGTTTTTAAAAACATAAGTCGTTTATGAGAGCATGTCGTGTAAATAAAGTGATAACAAATGTTATCAGTAAAATTGTGACTTCAATTTCACGAGTGCTCTGTAAATATTTTTCCTGAAACTTTTTGCAAATCTGCAATCCAGCTTCAAACTTTGTTACTAAAACACGAGAGGCTAGAAATGTAATTTTGCAAGAGGTCTTTTCATCTGGCGTCTTAATTTTTGGATGATCTCGTAAATCAGATATCATCTACAGCCTTCAAAATATTACGAGCAGTAGGGTGAATGTATGACAAAAGCATTTTTTTTTAATTTGGCAAGGATGTCTTTCATCTCGTACTCTGTTCCCAGAGGAAATGGTGAGGTGACATCTTTGAAACAAGGTTGGCGGCAACATGAAATAAAGAAGCGTCGGAAAGCAACCACCAACCCCCAGAGGGTAAGGTATTCTTGATTATTTTCACGGCTAACCACGCTGACACATTCATCCACCTCTCAGCGCCCTGGGGGATGCATCTTGTCTGCAGTGAACAGATTAAAAGCGTGCCGCGCTCAGTACAATCTAGCAGCATAATCTCAAATCAGCAAGAGCTTATGTACAAACAGGTACCTGTCGCGAAATAAAGTTGAGATCAATAAACTGGTCTTCTGTAGCTCACAAACTTAGTTTCACTTTAGATAAGTGCATATTTAATTTTTAATATCATTTAACCAAATTGGAAAAAAAAAAAAAAAAACAAAAACAATTGTGTTAAGGAGTAAAGTTTTAATCTGACAAGAGAGAGTACCTTTTTAAAACTTAAGCAAAGAATGTGTTCGTCTCTTGCAATTTTATTTTAACAGTGTGTATAAACGTCAGTGGGGCTATAGTGCTGGGCAAACCTTAATGACCTCGCCTTATCCTACCACTTCTGTTATCGCTTCTGTCTGAAACAGTGCCTTTCAATCTTTTTAAAGCCCAGGACACGCTTTGAAGGATATTAAACAGCACGGGATCCATAAATTGTATTAGCAAACTTTAATACAAAAGGTAAATAGTACTCCAATTATAATCAATAGTAAAGTTTTATAAAACGTTAGCATTTATATGCGTTCCTTGTTCTATCGGGAGATTTCGCGACCCACAAAAAGCCCCGAGCTCAGGACCCACTAGTGGCTCGGGACCCATAGGTTGAAAAACGTTGGTCTACGTTCATTCAAAATTCTTTGCAATCAGTCTGTCCATTGTTGGACAATAATGTCTACAAAAGTATAACTAACACTAGGCAACAATGGACTTTAGTTATAAAAACATACATAAGTGCAAGTTGAAACTTCCATAGTCACTGTCAGAGTGTGTTGAGTATAGTCCTATGTCAATACCTGGTAAAAGAAAACTTTCGAATCTACATCTTCACAAGCTATAAGCTAGGTGAAAGAGTGAAAAAATCCACGAGGACTTCATGGTGATCAATTGTGTTCATTTGAAACCATTGCAAGATGGATAATTTAAGGAAGTACGAGAGACTTTGAAAGACAACCCTCGCTCTTACTGACCTCGGGAAACTGAAAAGGAGAGAAAAATTCAAAGAGTGAGGAACTTGATGGAAGATGTTGAAATGCTAATAATGGAATTGGGTACCAGATTGACAGCATTAACAGTATACTCCTACATTTAAAGCTGCAAAAAATGTGTGCTAAATGGGTTCCACATTCCCTAACCAATGAAGAGGAGAAAGGAATGTGCAAGGGAAATTGCTGATCCTGTTTCCACCAAATTGTCCTAAAGGTCTGACAGATAAATACACTAGCGATGAAAAATTGTTTTATTATTATAAACCCTTAAATAAAGCTCAGAACGCGTATAAGTGAATGAGAATGGCCCAAGATCAGTTGTTCTTCGACAAATTTTTCATTCTCGAAGGGAATGTTCAGTTTTCTTCAACTATGAAGGACAATTAGTGTTTGGTTATGCCAGAAGGAATGACAATGAATGGAGAATACTATGGCACTTATATTTTGGATCCGTTATTTGAAAGCTGAGGCGGCGGCGCATAAAGACAGGAACTTCAAGATTGTTGCATCCCCTCACAGAACAGCTGCAAATATGAGGAAAGAATTCGCCAAAGTCCAGTTGCTTAACCATCCATCCTACAGCCCTGACCCTGGACCGTGCAACTCCTGGTTGTTTCCTCGAGTTACATTTTGCATTGCCCTTTTGCAAAACCTTTTAAACCATGCAGGACCTTACTCAAACTATAAATTCAGCTCTGTTGACAATATATCAGACAGAGTACCATAGGGCTTTTGACAACTGGTTGCAACAAGTGTGGAGAGAGATGGAGAGTACTTTGAAGGAGTGTGAAAATAAGATTTCGAATTCAGCCCTTAGTTCGGACTTTAAGGTGACACTAGCAAAACCTTTTGAATGTCCCTCGTAAACAGTAATACTTATTACGATTGCTGGTATTTCTCCAGCATTGTTTTTCTGGGCGAGCTCTGATGCATTGCTTTCGTCACCTGCATCATATCAACATAACATAACAGCTGAACAACTGTGATCTTACTTTCATGAAAAGGATTGCCCCACACTATAGCAATAATGACAAATAAAGTACTGTAATATCTAATCCGTGGTTTTACTTTTTTAAATGAAGGAATGCACTTTTTAGCACAAAAGTTGAAAGAAGAATATGTAATTGCCACATACCAAAAGAAGAAAACATTGCAGATAAAGTTAACAGGTTAGCGAAAAATTAAGATAACAATCACGTAAAGCAAATAAATGTATAAGTTTATGGAGAATGAGAGTCTCTTATCTTAATTATTATATAACTATAAAAAATATAATCATTCAACAATGCTGGGTATTCAATACGAGTGTGTTTAGAGAATGCGATAATGAATCAGACCATTATTTTGCCAAATAAATCATTTTATCGCGAAAAATGGTTGACAAGGAGGCCATAGGAAACAACGATCAAATAAAAATTTAGAAGAAAATCTATTGAATTGATATAACAATCAATATTTTATACTAACGTACTAGAAAAAGACAAAACATAAACCGGAATGCGAAATCATGAACACTGAAATCCCCTTAAGCGAGGACCGCAGCATGTTAATATTTCTGGTACATTTCTTCATCTTATAAACAAGAGGCTTTATTTTGAATAAACATCCTTAAAAGTACAAATGTCCTAGGTATTCAAACAGAAACATTATTACTATTTAGTCCACGACATGTTAATATGTAAATAAGTACTAAAATATTTAATATGTTAATATGTAAAATTTAATCTCAGTTCATTCATGGACGCGTACTCTGGGCTTTGATCTTAATCCCTTAAAATCGTAGGCAATTGTAGTGGGACACCAGCGATTGCTAAGGACCACAGACATAGGCAATATTTTTTTCATTTATATCAATCAAAATGTAATTTCCTTCACTGATTCTGCGATAAACCTTGGAGTTATTATCGACAATAATTTATGTTGCTGAAACTTGAAGGAGAGTTCCACATCTTTAAAAAACCTTAAAAAAGATCTTGGTGCAACCCCTGGTGATGCCTCACTTCGACTACTGCAATGATCTGCTAACAGACTTAAACTCTAACCTAACGCAAAAACTACAGCATGTTCATAATATGTGCATAAGTTACATCTGTTTGTTCGATAATATGACACTCTCTCTCATATGATTCTGCTTGAAAGATCAAAGAAATATTCACTACATCACACTAATTTTCAAAATAATCTGGACATCTCACAGCCTTAAACACCCGCTCTGAAACCCGGCACGAGCTATTATTACCATTGCATCATCATCATTCACCGTAACCACTGCCCGTCTCTGGGATGCATTGCCACGGAATATAAGAGACTGCCAAACTTTAGGAGCATTTTATTTATTAATGTCATTAGAAATAATGGATTACCCTGGATGTATGTTCCTTATATCACATTGAAAGTATTTATTTGTTTTGTTCTGTATTGTTAAGGTTTTTTATTTTTTATGTTTTACTAGCATATTAATTGCCACTTTTATGATTTATATGCTTTTATGTGTATACACTGTCATTGTTAGTGCTTGTATTATTATTTTTCTTTTTCTTACATTAATGTTTTTCAATATTCATTTTCACTATCCGTGAAAATTATTTATACACTTTATCCACAGGCTTATTTGTGTACGAACATTGTCCTTGTAATATTGTCGCTAAAACTTAATGTAATTATTATTATATTGGTAGAGTGGAAGAAAATCAACTCTGCAGAATAAATAAATACATTAATTTCCCCATCTTTAACATTTATTTATAAATTTGGCGAGAACCAAATGCATTTTCATTTTACCACGTTCACTATATCGGCTCCGGGGAAAGAAAATCTTAAAATAAATCTAATAATGAGTTACTACAAACCTTTGTGAGTGTCGGTCTTTGGGTTTATTCTTGGTAATTCCTATCTACTTGGCAACTGGAGTGCTTACCTGTAATTATAAAAGAGAAAAGTATATAAAAATATTTCATAAATTCAAATAATATAAAACCGGTTTACTAGGAAAAGATCTTATTTCTAGGTACAAAGTATACTCTTAATTTAAAATTATTTTTAGTGATAGAAGAGGAAACGATCATTTTTACATTGCAGAAGTTTGTCAGTCAAGTTCATGTTATTGCCTGAGAATTTTCCTGTGAATTGAAAGAGAGTCGAAATACTGCCAAAGTATTTTAAAGCTTAATTGAATTATTCTGGGATAATTAAGACAAAGCTAACGGTACTATATTGCTATTGATCTGTGGCCCTACTTAAAATACAAAAGTAGAATAAATATTGACATAAAGGTATGAGTAAAGAAATAAGCATTTCCTTTTCACTAACAGAAAGAGGAAGGGAAACTTGAATATACCGAGAACCAATAACTTGATTAGGGGACGTCTGTTATAACATTTGCAAAGACTTTACTACTTCTGGAGTTAAGTCGCGTTTTACAAAACGCTATAATTATTACAATTAGAATAATATGCCTAATAAATAAACCTGGATCTCTACTTGAGTCAAATCCTCTTAAGGCTAAAGATGTAGACATTAAAGCGACTTGGATTGGAGTCTTGACGCTCTTAAGAGTATAGACTTTCCCTTGTGAAACACCTTATACATGTTACACTGTACCCAACATCACTAATAAGTTTTTATCTGTCCACACCCCCTCCCTCCTCCCTCCAAAAGGAGCTTCGCTCATACACATAAATGCACTCTGGAATGGAATCCATTAAAGTTACAAACGAACATAACATTGCCATTCTAGATCCTTCGCAGTTTCCATTGAAATTGGTTTAGCCCCCGGGTAAAATATGAAAATTGTGATTATGGCCCACTGATGTTTGCTGCATTCTCCCTCTCCTCCCTGCCCAATTCTCTAAAAGTGATCCAGTTATGCCAACATCACACGGCACCAAAGATACTGATCATAATAACACTAACAACACCACCTCACTTCCATAGAACATCATGGGAGTGAGAAGATGTCTGTCAGACTGAAATGACGAAGCAACAGCATATCCATTTTATGTCAAAATAGTCGCATTTTCAAAAATTGAATTATGGGGTCACAAAATTACCAAAAATAAAATTTGGACAAACAATGAACACAATTTTAAATGACCTTTAAAAATATTTTCTAAAGAGTTTTATGTCAGGAGTTTAGTGATATAATTATGAACAAACTAAAGAAGTCAAGAAAAAGATTTTAAAAGCACTGTAAAGCAAAATGTAGTCTTACCATACTCCTGAGTTTAATTTTACGGGAAAAAAGTAAAGACTATATGTAAATCATTAACAATAAATCTAGAAAATATATCGATAAATAAACATGCTAATTTCACTCAAAGTAGCAAATAACGCAGCAAATAACGTAAATCTAACGCTTTTAATTTGTTTTAAATATTGATTTAATCATCGTTAAGCATACATTTGGAAAAATATAAAAGACACTGTCATATACAGGGTGTTTCACTCGATTTTCGCCTCTGATTTTTCCTTAATTACTTAAACTAATGAACATAGTGATAGTGAAAGTTGAAAGACATGAGAAGCAAGATGGCCTCATAGCAAGAGTCGAAAAATGTGTATTAGCATCGAAACATGCTTGCACACACACTAGAATGCCTCTGCTATTTGAAACGTTTTCTACATATAATTTCTCCTTCACTAAAACGTGTGATAGAAGGAAATCTAATAGTACAGTTATTGTTTTAATAATCAGAGTGAGATATTAATACAACATATACAATAATAATGATAATAATGATCACCATACCTGTATTAATATCAATTACAAATTCATTTATAAATGAATTATATATAATGTAACTAAATTAACAATAATTAGAAAAGCAGAAAAGGATAAAACAATAAGAAAAAGTCACAGAGGTGGAATCACTATATTTCGAACTACTCGAGTTCTTCTATGGCAAGAAGACAAGTGAAGGTAGTAAAAGTAAATATTGAATATCGAAGGAAACGTTATGCATGGAAACAGATGAAACTAGCAACAGGAGTGCGTGGGGAAAAAAATTAATACGTAAGATTTAAATATATATAAGACAAGCTTCTGGAACATACTATTTCAGGATAGGTAAATCAGTGTTTGCTATATACTATTTATTTATGAAATGATATATACATAAAATTAATATAGAGAGCGTTCAAAGCTTAACGGAATTTAAAAATAAAGTAAATAGTTCTCTATTAACGCGCTAAATAGCATACGCAATGACTATGTCACAGGCTGTTGTAATGTAATGAGGTCGTTTTGTGCATCAGAATTCATTTCATCGAACTGTTTCAAAATTGTTTACCCGCAAGTCAAGTTTAAATATAATAAAATAAATTTTGGGTTTAGGAATAATAGGTTAGCCTAGGATAGGTTTAGCGCTATCGATACTGAATTCGTGAACTGCATTTTGATGTAATCATTTTCTGTATTTAATGTCCAGGGTTTTGGTTTTTATTGCATTTTTTACGACTGGCTTTGGAAATGGAGCACTCTATACCTCAGTTTGTTCTCTTATATGATTATACATAGAAATACATAAAGTTTTAGCTAAGACAGAACTACTTAACAACATGGATTGTCCTTTCCCTGCTTTGAAGTGATTTTCTCTTTAACATTTCTTCGATGGCCCAGTGGAAAAATAAGATTTTCACGTGAAGTTTCCTAATGCTATTGGTAATGCTGTTCTTGGCTATACTCTTGAGCATGTCAAGATATTCTATAAAAATTATGACCATTTACTGTGTAGAACACATGGAGAATAAAACAGGAGTAGACAACGTTGTCAATTTAGTCCAGTATTATTCAGTCTTTATGTTTGATATCCTGGACGAGATTCAAAGAGAAAATCTATATCTGCCAATAATAAATAAAAGAAACAGCACGGTTGCTTTTTGCAGATGATGTAGTAATTGTGTCTATATCTAGTGGAGGATTTAGAAGGGCATTGAAATAGTGAATATTTTTTTGTAATGAATGGGGAGTGAAAATAAATAAAAATAAATCAAAGATGTTATAAAGAGTTATAAATTGAGAAGGGATGGGTAAATAGGAGAGAACTATGAAATGTAAACGTAATTATCATAGGGACAAGATTAAGTTCTAATAGAAATTGAAAAGAACAGAAAAAAAAAAATGAAAAGCCTGTATTAGTGTTATGAGAGCATGTTAAAGAAAAATTCCAGATATAAGAGTAAATTGACTTTAAAGAATTTACACAACGGCAGTACAAGTCATAATGTTATATGGTACGTAAGTATAGTGTGTGGAAGATGCTTGGAAAAATGCTGACTATATACATATAACTTGTTGTAAACATGTTTTGGGACTACATAGCATCGTCAAATGATGTAGTGCAGTAAAAGCTAGGTAGACATTCCACCATGATAAAAATCATTACAAGAATTATGAAATACACCATAGAATTACCACAATGATAGGGCATGTAAGTAAAGAATACTTCCACATCAAGGGATCATGGTATCTCAAAGCGCAGGAAGTTTTGCAACAGATAGGCGTGGGAAACTTATGGACAAAGAGGAACTATCTAAACTAGCGATTGCAAATCTGCGACTTCTTAGTATTTTATCCTTTTCTGCTTTTCTGATTATTGTTAATTTAGTTACATTGCTAATAGTGTTACATTATTTTTCATTTATATTACATATATACATATAAAACTATGTGGTAAAGCAGATTGGGAGGGTTTGTACGGGACAAAACTAGAGCTATCAATATTAAACGTTTAAAATATGATAAAGATTTAGAAAAATACCCAATGTAGAAATAAGCAAGAAATTTCATTGTTTATTATATTTTAAGTAAAAAAAGTTATGGAGAGAATAGAATTGGCAAAAAAAAAAAAAATTAGATGGGGAAACATTAAAAGTTTTAACTGTAATGGGAGCAAAGAATATAAAATGCTAGGGAACTATTTGCGCAAAGTTGGAGAAAAATGGGTAATAATGATTAAGAGGAAGATAGAGGAAAATGTAATTTTAGTAGTATAATTGGTCAGATAAATATACATAGGAATAGGATAATACAATAATAAATGTGATGGTCACCAAAACCCTAAAAACTTTAAGTTGAGCTTATTGGAACTAGAATGTAGGCAAGTAGCTTCAAAAGAAAATATTTAGAAGAGATAAGTAGTATTAATACTATTTTAGTTTAGATCTTATTTTGTACTATATTCAATAATATGAAAATATAATCGAATGATGGTTGTTGAATATAAATTAGTGCAATAGTACATTAGTAAAGAGAATATTTATTAGTAACTGGGCTCTAAGTTCTTGGAATTCCAATGGAGAACTACAGCAGCAGCTAAGAAAAAGTTTACAAAGGGTATAATTTGGTGTTTTATGTATATTTAAGTGCAGTTTATGTAGAACAATATCTTTTTCTGGTCAGAGCATGTGTGTTATAGCGTTCTTGGTGCAATGATGCGATGTGATAAAAGCGAGAGTATTGATTCTTGTGCAAATAGTTTGTATGTACCTAGATTTATTTGCACGCGTCTCTGAAGTTCAAAGGCAGTTAAAACTTTCACGACACTCAGAATTGTGAATAATAAATAATTCTCTAAGTATTATGTACAAAATAATGGAAGCTTGAAATTAAAATCACACACAGAGAGAATACTTCAGATGTTACCGCATTTCTATTGGAAAACTCCGCCTTGAGAAAGGGCGTTTCGTGCAATGCAGAATAAAGGAAACTCAAACCTTATATCTAAATATTGGTTATAGTATAGCATAGACTGGCATTATTATTATTTTATTTTTTTTTTTATTTTTATGCGGGATTCACAAAAAGTAAATTTAATTTTGCTTTAAGCAAAATTAAATTCCAAAAGTACTTGTTTTGTATTAAGTTGGAAACAATCCTTTTTGAGTATGCTTTTAATTTTACGCTTCCTTTATTTATACATAATGCTTAGCATTGCTAATTCATAATGCAGTATATCTGAGAGTGTAGCCTGTTCCTTTATCTTATATTCATCACATCGCATCAATACACCAAGAACTATTACAGACCACCCGAATTCTAAATATGGTGAGAGAAATGGCTTCATTATATTATAAAATTCAGAACTATAAATTCGTAAAGAAAAATTGTTCTCAAGATCAAACAGAAGGATGGAATGAAGCCTTAGGCTTAGGTAACACAACTCTCTGAGTGTGCTGTATCACGGATGTAATTTATTCTACTCCTGCCTGGAGAGTAAAGTAGATTTATTCGAAAAAATATGTATTTTATATTATTATTTCTTTAAAATATGATCATGCAGGTTACATTCGGGCACTAGATCTGGAAAACGGAACACATTGAATAATGAAAACAGTGGAATATTGCAAGGCGGCGAGGGGGTAGCTCCTTTAATTTGCCTTAGTGTTAAAGTGCATCAAAATTTGCCACCGGCCTGTGTTTTGAAGTGACTACATTTGCGAGTTATGTGTTTTAAAAATACAAGCAAAATATCACCGTACGATATGAGCGTTGGATGTGCTTCCTACCTCCCTACCCCTTTTTTCCTCCGGCGCTGTGTCATTTGGTTGTATGTGTATAGCAATGATTATAAAACCTCTAACAGTCATTCGGTATATCACTATAATAATTGCGTGCAAGGAAAGGAAGGGGATAGCGTGAGAGGGAGACAGATAGTGTCGGAAAGAGATGGAACACAATATTTATAGACGTACTACATGAACGCTTCCCGTCTCACCGACTCTCCCAGTTGTTTCACATCAACATGAACATTTTTAACGATGTGAGAATGTAGTGCTCTCCATTATTGCGTCAATATGTTAGTTACCATGAAATCATTAAAACAAGTGATAAAATGCGGTCGTTATATCTTTTGTTTTCTCACATGTATTAAGTTCTTTCATTCTACCCCTGATCTCTTTTATAGCAATGCAACTAACGACTGGAGCACTTGAAAAGAATGGCAAACAGCAAATTTGAGCGAAAATAAAATGAAAGCGGTATTGCAGGAAAGTACAGGTTTAATACAATCATATCGGAATTAATGTTTTTTAAATACAAACTCATTCATAGAGGATTAAATACTTTCAAATACACTCGACTCTAAAATATGGCAATATAAGCACCACGCACTTGAAAATTATTCCATGGGTAGTTACATTTATAAAACTAATTATTGATATAACTTTCGAAGTTCGGAATTACAGCCTCCGGATTCTTCCCCTCAGCTCTGGAAGTAAATAAAAATCACTGGGAGCTAAATCGAGAGAGCAGTTTAAGGAAACAAAGTACTATGCATTGGAACCTCCTGCCAATGAAAAAGAAATACAGAATCTTTCTTTTCTTTTCTTTAAAGTAATCACAATGTATAATAGTTGATATTTTGTTCCATATAATCATTAAAATAATTTCAACAACTCAAAATTATAGTCATAATCTGCCGAGAGGATTGGATCCTGAAGATGCAAGGTGGCAGAGTTTCTGATGCTGTGGAGTTTACAAAGAGCGAACCCACTTTCATCAACTACAACAAAGGGAACCAGAATAAACTTGATACGTTAACGGTTAAGCATTACCAGGCTCTGAAGAGGTTAGGGATCGGAATGTTCTAGTCTCATATAATAATATATTATTTGTAGTTCTAATTTAACCATTAGAAATCCCTATTATCTAGTGGCTAGATATAGTTAACGGATGATTTTTTTTTAATCGTCAGAGTGCACACAGACTACGATCAACCAGTATTTTTTGCATGCTTAGAATTTTCTTTCACATTTGAGCTTCAAAGTCAAAATGTAATTATTTAATGTCAGCTGTTGCAATTGCTCTATGTCCAGGGTGTTCTCTTATAAATTTCAAAGTAATTGATGTAATTCAACTAAATTTGACAGGGTCATACCTTGGTATATGGAAAGTATGGTCTTGGAAGGATACTGGTGGCAGTACTATTCTCTAATTTGCATGTCACGTACTTATGCTGTAAAGGCTGATTTGCTAATTCTTTATCCTGATTGTACAGAAGTCTTCGTGTCTTTGTGGGATGCA
Organism: Metallyticus violacea; assembly: GCA_030762175.1. Classification (NCBI taxonomy): domain Eukaryota; kingdom Metazoa; phylum Arthropoda; class Insecta; order Mantodea; family Metallyticidae; genus Metallyticus; species Metallyticus violacea. The sequence continues at coordinate 139,836,558 of CM060833.1, forward strand.
AACAATACAGTACGTACAGTACAGAATGAACTGTTACACAATGCTTATTTATAGTCCGCAAGTACTGAAAAACCGCGCCGATAAAAGCTTTCAAAACACAATTTATGTGTAGTTAAAGGTTTGGAAACCACCGGCAAAACCACCATTTAATATCTGGTGAAGATACTGGAAACCACCAAGAGATGGTTGAATGTCCATCCCACAGTGCTAGGAGCTACGATACGGGAGGTAAAAATAGACTGCATATTTACTTATAGAAATTATCGCGTAAACTCTCACAAGAGATTGGAGTTTTCACAAGCACATGCCAACGAACTGATAAAAAGCGCACATGAAGTGTTACTGCTGAAGCCTCATTTTCGACATCGAAAGAGGTTCAAGTGCTGTCACTGGCTCCAGTAGTTTGTCGTGTACATCCGGGAATTACAGACTACTCGTGATTCTCTGACAAGACATGGTATCACCTAACTGAACAAGTCAATTCCCAGAATACCTACCTACTTGGAATAGTTGAATCCTTCGTGCTTCAGTCACCTATTCGTGATGAAAAAAATGTGGCGTGGTTGCCATGTCGCGGCGCCGCATCTCACTTTTGGCCTCATCTCGTCTATATGCAGATCTTCCAAGAGTATATGAATCAGAGGAAATCCTCAAAAATCTACTCAGTAGGACAATGCATTCTGTCCAACTACAATGTCAACATTCCTCAGCATTTTTTCTCTGTTGAAGGACTTTGGATGGATAGATGGATGGATGCTCTGGGGCCGAGACTTTTTGACACTTGAGCCGTGCTCTTATGTCTATACTCCCCTAATGGGGGTACCTTCGGGAGGAAAGGATTTGTGAGGGGGACACCAGGCGGCCAGGAGTCCTTAACATGTTTCCAGATAAAACATCTCGATGACGATGGAGTCCTCTCCCAAGTTAAACGTGCCCCTTGAAAGTTTCGTTTCCATTTCAGACGCTGGAATAGAAACATTTCCAACCGCAAACCACCATAAAACCGCGCCAACCCACCTCACCATGGAAGTTTTCATTCTGTAATAGAAGCAACGGAACGAAATGAGAGAGCGCAAAATTCGTGGCATGTAAATAACCATTTGCCCAAGTGACCAGGGAAACCACGTAAAAACCCAAGATCAAATCGGCCAGCTCAGCGGGAATTGAACCAGCGATCTACAGAATGCGAGTCCCAAGTGTTACCGCTTGAGCTACCCCACTCGGTTGAAGAACTTTACCCTACCACATTTCTTCATATGCGGGCATGCTAATAAGGAAAGAATATCGCAACAATCACGAACTGTCGTGGTCTGTAAGAAAACATCCAGCAGAAAAATGCAAGCTGCCTTGACGTTAACGTCTATCAACATTTGCTTGAGATTATCATGCGTTTCACACTATTGTCAGTTAATAACGTTCATTAATTTGAAAGTTATGTGGAAAAATCAGGGGCCAAAGACTAAAAGAACTAACGCTATATGGCATTTTCTCTTTATAAGAGGAAACACCTGAAAGTTGCAATTAAGTAGATTAATTCAAACACGACTCGAAAACACGCCTAAATTCATAATTGTGTATAATAAACTAACGATATTCTTATCGTATTGTTTTATCTTCCGGCTATATTAGGACTTACAAGTTAATGTCTTGGTCAATCGTGTATTTTGGACTCACACTGAGGGGGCTGTCTGTATATGTACCATGTCAGAGCCACCTGAAGACAAACACAAACACAAAAAACGCAGAGACATACATAGTGAAAATAAATTATGAAATGGACGATGATTCCGCGACAAAGAAATACTAACCCGGCATTTGCTCTTTCTGAAAATGGATTGAAGAAAATCACAGATATATTCATTCAAAAGTCAGCTTTAGGATTTGAACGTGACACCTCTCGAATAAGAGCCCAAAGCTTTACATCTTAGCCAAACCGCTTGCTACCTATAATAATTAACCAGAAAGAATGTAACGCAGTGTTTGTTTTCGAAGGATATCCGTTTTTTTATACCTATCAAGATCTTTAGAGATGAATAGAAGGATGAAATGATACGCAAACGATTTCGGAGTTCTTAGTGTCTGATATTTTCTGGCATCCTTCTTTTCATGGCAAGGAAAAACTTCGGAAAAAACTTTTCCAGGCAACATGTTCCACTGGGGATTGAAACCAGGTCTGCTAGTTGACAAACTGAAGCGCTATCATCTGAGTCAAGTCAATGTACGTCCAAGTTTTTAAGGTTAGGTGAGTTACACATCATTCATAACTTTTAATTCATTCATTTTACAAAACAAACAGGTGGTCATGTTGCAAAAAACTAATTGCCAAGCCTTAATTTTATTTTCTACAACATGAAAAATCGAGAATTTATTTCGAGAATCTGCAGCTTGAGTCGTATTTAATTTAACTATTTAGTAAATAAAATAATTAAAAATGAAATAATATATCCATAAAATGCGCTTATAGTTACGAATGTGCAATTTGACTTTTAATTGCCGCTAGCAGTCGTACGGATGAAGGATTGACGTTGAACGATTTACGTGATGCATTGTTTTATTGTTCATTTAAACTCTTTGATAAAAAAAATTGAACCTACTAATTAAATGTGCAATTATCAAAAACACAATTTTGAAAATCAAACGTCATTACTTAAACAGGTTCAACATACTATATCAATTTAGCTTAGAATTTTTTGACTTTGAAATTTGTGCATCTGAGTCTCATTAAAATGTTTTCAATTGCCCGCCATGTCAATCACTGACTTCCAGTATATACAGATGTTTAGCTCAAAGAATCTTATGGATGGTTTAGCACTCTGTATTGACGAATTTGCATAAAAACAATTGTAGGTGCGACAAATGAAAGCGATAAAATAGCGGCGACAGGAAGACGTGAATAGTAGGAATTCGTGATACTCTTACACGGGATTGATCCTGATTCATGAGCTAAATAGTCAATTAATAATGAACAAGTTTGTTGTTGATCACGTCTTTTATTTCTCTCTTCGTAAACACACGACTATACAAATACATCCCTTTGTACTAGGTTTACATATTCCTTAATTTCCTGATTTATAATTAATATCCTATGCCAATTCCTTACATGTTTAAACTATGCAATTCTGATTATAAAAAATGCACATTTTTTTCTCATATGAGGCCGGAGACGAGAAGTGAGTGCTTTTGTTATAAAAACAAAGATAATAATACTTTTAAGATAATATTAAAACTAGTAGAAAGGGATATTTGCATATGCAAGTTTCCCAAAATACCGAAGACTTCAAATGAAGCAAACTTGGCCGCAGGAAAACTCTGGTACATATAATCTCCATTTAAATAAAATAAAATTATAACTAATATAACTTATAACTAATTCTATACTAATTAAATCACAAGATAAGAGAAATCAAATCAACTTTAAATACTATTTTAATAAATTCAATAGCATTTGTTCTTTTGGAATAGTAGCATAAATAAATCTGATGGAAGAGAAACTCCTGTGATCTAAAGTAACTATACAATGTGAAAAAAATGCTCAAATAGAAACCAAATTTTACTTTCTCTATAATTTTAATATTTAAAATGCAGATTTTTTTAAAAATATTTTTCTTTTCTTTCTGTTGATTATCTCACTCTTATACGTTATGAAAATTCTTTTACGTGCTTACTTTAAAATTTGAGAGGGAACAGATGAAAATATCTTTAGAAGTATGTTCAAAATACACAAATTCAGAATTGCTGAAGAGTAACTATAAACAGATACAAAAATAAACAAATAAACGGCAGTTAAAACAGGACCATCTGTTTCCAAACGCGGTGTTCTGTGACGCCTCTATATTTGTATGTACTTGACAGTGTGCACACACTCTCAATTACTGGCATGGGGCAACACACAGGCTTATATCCTAATATTTGCCCGCAGGTCTCTGTTTATATATCCCACATGTATCATTCACAAGCAATCAACTTGTTAGGCATTCCACGCTCCAACCAGCTATTGTTTCTTTATCACGAAAAAAAAAACAATAAAAAGAGCCGCACAACACGTTAAAAATATTACACTGATATGAAAGCAAGTAAAATGGCGGGACATTAAAAAAATACAATTCCATACATGCTTTGACTGTCAGGGACAAATGATTTTATTGCCCTTCAGTCAATTTGCAGGCCGCCTCTAACAATGGCAGGCAGCCTAGTGGTAAGCGGTGAGGACAGGACAATCAACTCAACGACTTGATGGTTACCAGGCAACCATAAAACAAGTAATTACATTACGCTGTGCTCACCCCGGTATGAGCGGACTGGGAGCGATCAAAATTAAGGTAGTTCGCCAATTAAATGCTTTCCATATTCCCCATAATAACCGCTCAACATCCCCTATGCTCTTCAGTAATCATTGTCGCCACATACATACGCGTGTGAACAAGTTGTAGGCAGCTAATGCGACCTCTTTACATGTACACGAAGGTATTAATGCTGAAAACGTTTTACAGAGCAACGCTGAACAGAGAAAGGAAAAACTTTTTCATAACGCAATAATATATTAGAAGAAAAACCCATTAACACGCTGTTTCCTCTTTTTCTGTCGTAACTCATAACATAGGTTTATTAAACCCAAATAATGTTCCTATTATGCACATTTGTGTACTTTATTTGATTTTTATTCAGTCAAGTGTCAACACTTTAAACCCACTTTCAAGCATCCATTCTAAGATAATTAATTTTTTTAAATGTTAGTGCGTAAATTTGCATTTCTCCCAATTCGTGCCTAAGGAAAATCTTTAAAACTCTCGTGTCTAGAGAAACCAATTAGTTACAACATGCACTTCCATTCGGTTAAGCACAGAAAATTTGTAACTTTGAAGTATAAACTTCATTCAGTAAGAAATTAATAATTTATTTACATTATCATGAAGTAAATATTACGTAACAGAAATAAGTAATAATAGGCTGTGATCCCATGGTCACTTATCTTTATTCCTCTCAATTTTATTCATATTTTCTTTGAACTTTACTGCATAAACCTATTGCACAATTATTTATATATTTACTTCGATTTTTGGCATCAAATACGAGAGAGCAAATTCAACTGCCTTAATAATTTTCCATTTCCAATATCTGACAATACGACATTGTAAAAATTCTTTTATTTATTTGGTTTATTTAAGGATGCCCTTTAACACCTCAGGTCAGCAGCGTCGCTAACAATTCAGGGCGTAAATTTTGCTCAGAGCTTCTTTCAGGCTTGAGCTTCTTTTATTTGTCGTAAATCTACCCACGCCTTTACTTCCCTTCCAAAGGAAGGATTTTGAATCTACAAAACAATTGTAAATATGACTTACAGTGTACTCGAAATTACCGCCATCGGATATAGTATTCAACTATTAATAACCGCTTCGTTTAAACAAGCACAAAAATGAAACCATAATAAAAAGGCTGTGATTCTTAATGCTTCTTAGTTTAAAAATCACAAACAAACGGCTATCTTGATGACAGGTTTAGAGAGCCATGAATTATAGTCTCATAGCCTGTTCTTCTTGAAACATTTATTTAATATCAATTCTGTGCTGTCTTTAAAAAAATCAATTTAATGATATGCATTCCTAGTTTTTCTTTCTTCCCCTCCCCCCAGACTCGGTTTTGCCTAGCTTCTTAGCTTCCACTCATTCAAAAAACGACGCTTTAGGAACTTTTATCAAAAAAGATTAAGTCTTACTTAGCACGTCGGATCTAAATCAGTCGTAAGTGGGAAGGGCTCAGGTTAACGGTACTGTTTGGAGTGTAACTCCATTCATGGAGCTAATATCAGGCAACGTTAGCGTCTGTGGTCCCCGGGATCACATAGCACAAGTGTCATTCAATTTTTATTAACATTAAAACGTTTTTAAGAATATTTTAGCACATAACTTTAATTATTAAATGTCTTATTTTTTTCACTGTTTGGACTTTATAATCGTTCCGGCTCCAAATTAATCTGGTCGTTTGTTTCTTCCATGCTCTGTCCTGGATTTTATTTAAGACTGATACTGAAAGGCTTTATCAGATATTCCAGTATCTGTAATTCTGTCTACATGATGTCGTAAAATCTTTCTGTTCCCAACTCTTGTAGGAATTAGGCATGTTTATCCAGTTTTATATATTTCTCTATAGTTCTAATGCATTTAATTGCTAGTGCGTATATTTAGAAGGCATGTCTTTCAGTTATTGTACACGTTTCTGATTCACAAGGGTGGCCAAAGCCGGTAAGGCATGGACTTGTGAACAGAAAGGCTTCGGTTTCAATCTCGACAGGCCCTTCCTTTCTGTCAGATTATTGCCCCGATTTTTTTCAACAATGAAAAGTCGGAGATGCTTGAAACTTAGGCTTGAAATGTTTTCTTTCTCAACTTGTCATTTCATCTTATGTATCATAGAACACAGCAGTAAAACAGGGAGTTTAAAAAATAAATTAAATGTCTTTACACTCCCAATTACTCATGACCTTTCCTGTTAGACCCAGAAACGTTCCTGAAAGTCTGTTTTAGACTTATGTGCATTGGTTGTGCCTTTTTGTCTAATTGATGATATTTGGAGTTGTTATTTTATATTCTTGATCAAATTAAATGATGCTGGTTTTCTATTGCTCTGCTAACATAAAACAAGCGAAGTTTACAAGTAGGAAAGTTACCTTATATTCGTTCTGTGTATGTTCATTCAACGATCTAAGGCACTTTTACAAGACAAAGTAAGTATATTACAAGGAAGATGAACATTCTTCAAAGTGTGCTGTAACTAAGATGAGAAAATAACACGGCCAATTTCATCACTCCTACATATTTCCTATATATAGATCACAAAGTAAATAGCAACCTATGTGCGAGAATGGCCTGTAGTTTCCAGGCACAGATAGAAGCAGACGGATTCGTTTGCCTCAGCTAAGCTTTTATTTTTCTTGAGAACCGTAATGCCCAGCGGTCTTAACACAAATAAAAAAAAAAAAAAATAAAAGACTTTGATCAAAATGGAGAAGAAGCAAGCTTAAAAAAAATCCTTCGTCTCTACTCCTTCGCACTGAACTTTTTCCTTGAAAAATATTAAAATTTCTAAATAAGAGGTTGGTAGTAATAACATTCTATGAATAACAGCCGCAAGGCTTCAAGGCGCATTTAGGTATATAAGGGTTATAAGGAAGGGAGAACGGCGGATTTTAACGATGGTAAAGAAATAGCTGGGGAAGCTGGTACAACGACTGAGGCTCAAGCACGTTATGGATGGGCCAACTCGGAATTCAAATGACCATCATATATTGTTTCAATACAGCCCTGGCCTCAGTGATGGCAATAATATTATAACAGAAAAACAAATTGCTCATCAGGGATATATTTATGTTAACCACTGAAGACTGAAGGAAACGTATTATGTGTTACACAAATGCTGCTCATTATAAGAGTCGCCATTAGCAATATGTGAATTAGGGACATAAACTGCGAACAGCTCTGGGGGTTTTTATAACAGCTATGATGCACTGATAGGGTGTCCAATTCTCTGCTTCGGAATATAGGTACAGCTTTTTCTACCATTTGCAGTCGTGAGAGATGTTGCAACTGCTATTACATTTTCGTTCTTCAAACTTTTCCTGTCTTTGGTCTTCATGTGCTTCATTTCCTTTTTGTTTATTTCCGGTGTTACTGTGGAACATAGTATTTAAGGTTGCGTAACACTGGAATGGGATATATAATTAAGGTGTGCTCAGCAAATGAATATGTACAGAGATATTAATTTATTTTACTATCATTTTAACATTAGGCATAGAACCCAGAAATAATTTTTGCCACTCCCCCTTCCGTAGTAGTACAAAATGTAAACAAAAACTTCACTAGGTATAGGAGGAAAGGAAAGTAATATCCCATTAACATTACTAGCAAATATTACGATTTGGATCATTCTGTTATGTTTTTATTTATTGAAATACAGCCACAACACTAAATATAGGTAATTGTTTTATCATGTATTGAGCTTCCAGACTGACGCATTCATTGAGCAATGTACTTAGGACGTTTTAAAAGTTCTCACTGACCAAGAAATTACAAGATCTAAGAAATTTTTTTTCCCACTACAGTCACCTTGTAAACCAATACAGTTAATATTGAAAAATAAGTGTCTATCTCAACTTCAACTTCATTATTTGATGTGAATCTTAATACATTCAGCCATTTCTTCAGGTCTGGAAATAAAAAGTAATCGCTGGAAGCGAAATACGATAAAAATGGCCAATTTTCCAGCACTTGGAAGGTCATGCAGTTTTGCAGCAACAACCCCAGATGTGTGAGAAGGCGCATTATCGTGATGAAAGAGAACTTTCTTTTTCGCAAGATGTGGACGTTTAGCCTGAATAACTTCCTTCAGTTGGTCCAGTAGTGAAACATAATACTCCCTGGTGATGGTTCTGTCCTCTTGGAGGCAGTCTATGAGCACTACACCACGAGAATCCCAGAAAACTATAAACATGCCTTCTCCTGCAGATGGAACCGTTTTTGCTTTCTTTGGTGCACTTTCACCTATTGCTACCCTCCGTTTTGACTGTTTGGACTCTCCTGGTGTGTAGTGGTGAATCCATGTTTTATCTACTGTTGTGAAAGCGGAAAGTGTTCTCATACCCGAAACTTCTTGTAAAACATGTGGACACTGCCTAACGAGGTCTTTGCAATGTCACCCAACTAACATGCCTTCAACCAACGATCACTGTGTACGGCATTGTGAATTTCTGTCACAATCTCGTCGGTCATAGCAGTTTTAGAGACGCCTTGAGCACTCATCAACTTGAATGGATGTATGACAATGTTTAAATTCAACATCCCACTTTTTAACCGTCGAAGCGGAAGAATTCTTTAATGTTGAATCTGACTACTTTTGTATTTCTGTTGGGATTTAACCCTTCAACACGAAGTACTTTATCACAGTTTATATTTATGTTTGATTCATTTTATAAAAAATGTTAACACTAGTTTGTTTACATGATCGTCACAAGCAAGTGACTATACTCATGCGTCCCTACTAAAGGATGATACTTAAAAACTATCTTAGTAATTTGGCCATCTTCACGACATCTCTGGATCAGTATGAGAATTTTTAGTATCTCCTCGTATACTGTGTACAACATGCTAGTATTCAATACAGGGATTACATGTATTTTGAAATATAAATACAAACTGCATTTTAAAACAAATTATTGAAAATGGTTTCCGTTCATTTCAATGCAGTCTTCATACTACGGGAAACAGTTAAGCGTCTCCTCTGAAATGTTGCTTGCGATTTTCCAGTTCTTCTATTGCTGTCGGATATTCAGCACACAGGACTGTTTTACAGTAACCTCATAAGAAATAATCCAAAGAACTTAAATCAGGCCATAATTCTACGGTTATTATCCCGTTGTCATGAAATTCTTCCAAGGATACTATAGTACCTGCAGAATGTAAAACAGCACAATCTTGCTGGAAATATACCCATTGCAACTCATTATAGACGTCATCTACGAATTTCTTCCGAATGTCTTCTTTGTACACCATACACTCACAGTTGCATCGTAAAACGTTATGACCCTTCTTCGTGATATGGCAGCCCCAGGCTCCAATTTTCTGTGGATGCAATGATGTCTCAACAAATTCATGAGGTTTTTCTGTATCCCGTATATGGAAAATCAAATTGTTCACACACTCAGAGAGACGAAATCAAACTTCGTTTTTATAAAAGGCCACTTTGTGCGGGAACATTCTTAATTTCTTCCTGAGAATTGTGTCCGCAAGAAATGCTAATTTCTGCATCTAGGTTTTTGCTTGACATTTCTCTTTCTTTCTGTATACTCTATTGTTTACCAGATTAATGACATTCCTATATAATAATATAATCACAAAACGTACCTTCATACCTGGAAACGATGAAGAAAATCCTGTTCATATAACATTGTATTATAAACTATCGTACATATGGTATGAGTACGTTGAACTTCTGATTAAGCAACGTTTGCAAAAGTGTCCTCAGCAATTGCAGCACATGCCGTTTCAATTTCTTCCCGAAGTGCTGCCAGTGTAGCTGGTTTTCTGCAGTATACAACATTCTTAAGAGTTCCCCATACGTAGAAGTCCGGCGGAGTTAGATCCGGAGAACGCGGTGGAAACTCAATCGGAACTCTTCGTCCTTCGTGCTGTGTAAGGTCTACCAGATCTACCCTTGTGAACATCGTATACGGTACCATGAGTCTCAAATTTGTCTGGAATGCGTGCAATTGTTATTTGTGTTGGTGGTTCTGTTCTGTACACACATCTCCATTGCCTTGAACTTCAAAAACATTCTCGTTTTCCAATACCACTTCAAAATTGCTTTTCGCTGTTCAAACGATAATCTTGGCTCCATTTTGTTGTAGCAATGCTAACACAACGTAATGTGATTCACATATGTTTACAGAACATACGATAATCTTGACTTCATTTGTTTATTTTTGATTTACCTGTCACGTAACAACGCTATCATAATGTATGTGAGTCACAACTGTTTACAGAACATCATACTACACATTACTGTTGTTTTTCGATCCTTGAAATATATTACATAGATATTTACATAGATATCTATGTGAAAGCGTATATACATTTTTGGCACTCTCGGTATATATATATATATATATATATATATATATATATAATACAGTGCTTTCACAACAGACTGATATTTGTCTATCGTAAGCAGCAGCTTACTTCACTTTCTGCCTTCAAACTTGTATGATGTACGCAACCTACATTAAGGTTATGCTTTTCTTTAATAAGCACTTCAACTGTAAATGAATGAATGGTGTTTTAACGCCCGTTTTTGCTACAGAGGCACCACAGGCGATGGACACTGATGATACATGCGATGAAATGATGTATTGGGAAAGGATTTATTTTTAAGGAAGAAATCGTTCCAGTCTAAGTTTAGAGTACCTCCCCGGCATTTGCCATTTATGAGGACTGAGGAAAACCTGGAAAAAACCTCAGTCAGGGAGGATGGTATTCGAACCCAGACCTGCCGTTCACGAGTCCGCGCCTTAACGACCTCGGCTACCCGTGGTGGTATTTGGACTGTAAAGCAGATGGAAAGCTTTTCTTCTGACTCTGCAGAGTTTGTGAGTGAATTCTTGTCGACATTGAGCCGTTCCAAAATGCTCATATATCACATGTCATTTCAGTTGTATTTCAAACATTATCAAGAAACTGGAGACTTCAAGCAGGCATCTTCCAGAAGCCATGGGAATAATGGAAGATGCAGTTCAGATCATTACTGACCTGGGGGTTTACTTTCCATTAAAATGTAAGCTATACTGAAAAAAAAATTCGGATATTAAAATGTTCTTACTTTATGTCAAGTGTTTAATGGTGAAACTGTAAAACTACCTGGGAATATTATTGCTGGCACAGTTTCTCTTTATAAATACGCACCGATGACAACACCGAAGTCGTTCATTTTTTTTCCGTGGTATAAAAATATAATATTTATGAACCAAAACATTTGGAAAACAATTATTGTTTAATTCTGCATCTCCTTCAAATGTGATATATTTCAGTACTTTTGCGTTCTAATTTATTGACTACCAATTATTTTGAATTAAATGCATAAATTTCTCAGTTGAACTAGTTGTAACTGGAATTAAATTAAAAAGAAACCTTTTCTAATAACCTAATTTTTAGTTAATAAAGAAACTAAATATTTTATGTTACATATAATTGCTTCATTACACATTTGTTTATATACTTCACAACTTTCGGCTACACATTTCTCAAATTGATGTTAAATAAAGTCAGGGCTCTAATCTTAACAGTAACTGTGGAAGCAAAATTACTTATTTATTAAAATCACATAAAAACGTATAAAATGCAAGGAATGTTTAGAAGTTTAGAAGTTTGTCTTTCTCAAATTATATTGATTGGTAGAATCTTTAAATGAAAATCAGTAGCGTTGAATGAATTATATTTTATATAAAAATATTAAAAGAAAACTTAAAAAGATAAAAACTGTAAACGGCTTGAATCATGCATAGTTCAAAACTGGTTCTCTGGCACACACGCGACAGTGTCTAACGGGATGTAATCCGCGCGGCTATTCTGTCTTGTGCTGTGTTTGTTGGGAAGGTGTGTGCGCGCGTCAAGCGGCGATGCCACAGGCAGGGGCAGAAAGCACAAGGGCAAAATGGCAGCAAGGAAGGGTGAGATGAGTCGGGTGGGGAGTTCCGGCAATCAACCTTAATCGATGTTGTAATCCATCACACAGGTTGAGCCAAGAAGGGGGAAGTACATACAGCTAAAGAACGAAGAGGCTTTACCTCGCCCATGCACGTCCATTCAACAGCACCTTCTGAGAAAGTGTATTTTCTCTGGATCTCTCCATAGCACTCAGTATAAATTCCCGATTTCCTCATTCACTATGTACATATCTCAGAAGCTTTATTCATTTCTGTAATTATCGCTTTAATCCTATGTATTAACTGACGGATCCAAGGAAGTACACCAAGATTTTTGTGTTTTGTTACCCTCTGTCATTCTTGTTCTCATTATCAGTTCATATTCCGTTCTTTTAACTGAAAGATAAATTTCTTGTATGCTAAATCGTTTAATATAATTTTTAACTGTTGTGCATACACTTATCTAAGAACGCAATGGATACTTCTCTCTAAAGAACCGAGTGAAGTGTCTCAGGCGATAACGCTAGGGACTTGCATGCAGAAGATCCTGGGCTCAAATCCCTTGGACCCAGCCATCCTAACCCTGGATTTTTCGTCATTAGTCCTGATCTTTATTTTCCACGAATTGTAAAAACTTCGGGTCAACCTCTGCTATCTAAGCGATGCTCTATTTGAAAAAAAAAAAAAAATGTGTTACTACATCCACGCAATTACCGCCCGTAGATTCTGGTCCACCGGTGCCTCCCTCAGGCACAAACGGCCAGCCTTGAGCAAGGCTGAAGTATCGATGTGTGCTCCTCAGCTAAAAACAATCCAATCTAAAGAACGTAATGATGGATGATCTGACAGCATGCTCACTCCTATCTAAAGAACACTGTGATGATCGCAGTTATGGTTTTGTCTAAGGAATGCAGCGATGATCGCATTTTGATCTTGTCTAAAAAAAAAACGCAGTGTTGAGCACATTTATGATATTGCCTAAAGGAAGCAGTGATGACCGCATTCACGATCTTGTCTAAAGAACGCAGTGTTAAATACATTCATGATATTGTCTAAAGAACGCAGTGTTGACTGCATTCATGTTATTGTCTAAAGAACGTCGTGTTGCTTTGATGACCGCATTGATGACCTTGTCTAAAAACATAGTGTTGACCGAATACATGATCTTGTTTAAAGAAGGGGTTATTGACGGGATTCGTGATCTTGTCTAAAGAACGTAATGTTGCAGTGTTGACCGCATTCGTGATCTTGTTTAAAGAACGCAGTGATGACCACATCGAAGCGTTGACCGCACTCATGATATTGTCTAAAATGCAGTGTTGACCGCATTCACAATCTTGTCTAAAGAACACAATATTGACTACATTCACAATCTTGTCTAAAGAACACAATATTGACCGCATTCACAATCTTGTCTAAAGAACACAATATTGACTACATTCACAATCTTGTCTAAAGAACACAATATTGACCGCATTCACAATCTTGTCTAAAGAACACAATATTGACTACATTCACAATCTTGTCTAAAGAACACAATATTGACCGCATTCACAATCTTGTCTAAAGAACACAATATTGACTACAATTCACAATCTTGTCTAAAGAACACAATATTGACTACATTCACAATCTTGTCTAAAGAACACAATATTGACCGCATTCACAATCTTGTCTAAAGAACACAATATTGACTACATTCACAATCTTGTCTAAAGAACACAATATTGACCGCATTCACAATCTTGTCTAAAGAACACAATATTGACTACATTCACAATCTTGTCTAAAGAACACAATATTGACCGCATTCACAATCTTGTCTAAAGAACACAATATTGACTACATTCATGCTCTTGCCTAAAGAACACAATGTTGACCACATTCATGATCTTGTCTAAATAACGGAGTATTAACGCCATTCATGATCTTGTTTTTCCTATCAAAATACATAAAAATGAAGAGTTATGTCCGCAAAATTATGGCCGAAAAACGTCTTTAAAACGATTTCTCTGGCTTTTTCCCAATAACCTTAAGAATTTTGAAGGAAATGCTCCTCGTTCCCGGACGCATATGCGCACGACGTATTGTGTTCAAATAGAAGGAGGAAAAACAAGCACAGAACGTTTCTACAAGGTGACAGGAAGCTGAGATTGCTAGATTTATTATACACTAACAAATTTTCAATGAAATAACACAAAAATCTAAAAATAGTTTCGAAGTGTTCATCAATTAAGACACAAATGCAGGTACTTGTCTCATTATCCCAGGATCACCTGTTCAATTCCGGCCAGGGCGTAACAGTGGCTTCCTTCGGAACGGAAGTAAAGCCGTGGGTCCCATGTCATAGATTTACGGCACGTAAAAGAACCTCAAGCCTGATGAAGAGGCTTATGAGCAAAATTTATCGGCCCTTTTACTTTCTGAATTGAATGGGACGTTGATGATCTGAGATATTAAAGAGTGTTCGTAAATTTCCAAATAATAACGAATATAGATACAAGCGCATGGTTTTTCTACTCGTACCACTAAAGCAGTTCAACAACTCTAGGAAACAGCCATTTGCTGGTAAACCAACGTTTTTGGCTCTATTAAGAAAATAAAAATCCTTTTAAACCGCTATTTTTTGTATATACACGTTACTTCGGAGCGCAAATCAGTTAGAACGAACAACAAGGGAAATCTTTTCTACAGTACTGGCCCAATATTCAGGCACCATTGTAACAAGTTTGTCGAGTGTGCATATTTAAGAGGTCAATAAAGTTATCGCCATATTCTTCTAGGACTCCGAAGGGATTGTTTTGATTAAAGCGTTGCCTGGTGATAAAGGAGCTCCGAAGCACATGTATGTCAAAACTGAAGAAACTGTTCTGGTATTTACATCTTCACAAAATGTGATCAATGGTCTGCTTCACAATAACGTGAAGCCGAGGAAGTCAATAAACGTCGGTGGGCCACAATTCCCCACCCATCCTACAGCTGATCTTGCATTTTCTGATTTCCTTCATATAGTCCGCGGGAAATTTGACGATTGCTTGAGAATGGACTCGTGATGACTTACAGGCTTTGACATGTAGATGGCGTGAAACCACAGATTTGCGAGAGAAGTGTATTGCAAATAGCACTGCACAAAGAAAGAATTGATTAACAATTCAGTACACTTGAAATAGCACATTACTTATTGAATGCCCCTCGTATTAGCTGATTACACGCTTAAGTACGTCTGCTTATATATCCATGTATATAATATTTTAAATGTTTGCAAAATGATACGAGTATGTCTTGACTTTGAAGTTAAATCCTCATGTAACAACTGAAATATCAAGAACATTTTCTCTTCACCCTCCTTTCAGTTGGTAGGGTATGCTCTTGGCATTTATAAATAAACCGTTTTAATAAACGTACTCTAAATGCGAAGGGTGAATCTTCCTCCCTGAGGTGCAATGCATAGTTAACTCACCTTGCCCAAGTATGATATGCGGCACTTCCTCAGAAAGAAGGGGAGGAGATAGGCCTTTAAAGTTGCCATTTAGATGTCTACCTAGCATTCAGCCAATGTGGGTTGCTTTTAAAGCAAATTGCAGCCCAAATCAGAATCCATTTCCCGCACCATCAGGAATATCTGTCACAGATACGTGGGACGCTGAAGAATCGTAAAAGTAAAAGATACACGCACAGAAAATAAAGAACTCTAACTCACTTTTTCACAGAAATTAACTGTGTGTCTTTAAAATGAGGTATTTATTTCAAACAAACGGGAGATCACACCATGCTTGGATAACCATGATAATCTACTTAGTTTAATTTCTTATATTTTCTATTTTCACACATTTTATTGTATCCATTTCTACCATTTATTCTTTACCGTAACTTTTAAATTGCCTCTTCAGAGGTCATAAGGACACATTCAATTAATAATGGAAAAAGAAATCGTAAAACAAAACGATTAGAATGTAAATTATTTATTTATTAATTTTACAATTTTGTATACGCAATTGCATGGAAACATTGTGAAGTTATTTTGTACATTGGGTTCAAATGCTGACATAATAATATGACCAGAGTTTTATTTTCTACAAACCTTATTTGAGACTTTAGATGCACATACTGCTATAGGTCATTTATTAAGTCAGAGAATATTATTTTAATTCCAATTGTATCCAGAACGTGCAGATTTAAAAAGGAACAGAAAAATAACTCTTGGGAACATAACATATGATTTCACTTCTTCGTATGTTCAAAACTTTTTCCCTCTTCATTTGTTTTTAACTATACTGTAGATAATGTATTAAGAAGGTAATACTGTCAGGGGGAAGAACAGGAAACAGGAAATGAATCGTAACTAACAGTTTAAAATGTTTACGAACGAGGAAAGTATTTTTGCTGTAAAGATCGGATACCAGCGAGGTTTAAATGCTGTACTGAAGGAATGGAGAAAACGTTTCGAGTCAGATCTACCACCACATAAGGCTGTTTATAAAGTAATTCACAAATTTGAAATTGAAGGTTCTGTTTTGAATCTGCCACATAGTGGACGACGTGAACATCGAGGACCGAGGAAATTGAACTCAATGTCCATCTGGCTGTTACGATTAGTTCAAATGAGTCCACAAGACAATTAGCGGTAGAATTTCCAGCATACCACGTCGGTCAATCCAAAGGACATTGCATCAGCAGAAGTTCAAAGTGTTACGTTTCACGCATGACTCACGGTTTGATGGAAAATGAGCTAGACATTTTGTGAGGTTATGTTCGATAAGTATGGACATGACACCAACTTCTTTCAAAACACAGTGTGGTCGGATGAGGACACCTTTAAGTTATCGGGATATGAAAACCGATATAACAGTATTTACTGGTATACGAAAGCCATCATGTTGTTTTGAAGCAAGTTCTAAATCAACCTGGCGTGGGGTGCGATATCCGCACGTGGCATAATTGCGCCGCTCTTTATTGGAGGTCATCTCGATGGTGATAAGTATTTGGCTATATTCAAGAGGTTACACCAGGAATCATCACGAATTTGCACAACTTTGATCAACTCTACTTCCAGCATGATGAAACTCCTGCGCATTATGTTACAGTTGTTCGAACATACGTTGATAACATTTTAAATATAAGGGTACTTGGACATCGCGCAGCAATTTAATTCCCACCACATCCCCTGGTCTTGCTCCAATGGAGTTTTACCTTTGGGATATGGTTAATGACGAAGTGTATGGGAAGAAACCACAAACTGTTGAAGAGCTGGCTGTTTACATTGAGGATGCCTTCCACAATCTGGATAACAACATTCAGCTGTGTAGCGTGTGTGTCAGAGTGTTCAGGTTAAACTCCAATGGTGCATTAGCGCAGAAGTGAAACCGTTTGAAAAAAAAAAAAGTGCATTCCTTTGCTAACTGAAATTCAGTAAGTGTGTGGTTCCTTTTGCGCCTCCCTGTATATTTATACCTATATTAGAATGTGATGGCTACATTTGGGTTTTGTGTCATTAGTAGACCGGAAAAAGTATTGCTAATAGTTAGCAATACGACATACATTGCACAAACAAAGCTATATGCTTGTCACACAGCACACAGTAATAGTTTAATTGTAGTAGGCTGTTCGATGTCTTTTTTTTTTTTTTTTTGAGTAGTGTTTAACGCCTGTTTTTACTACTGAGGCACCACAGGCGGTGGACACTGATGATACATGAGATGAAATGATAAATTGGGAAAGGATATTTTTTTTTAAGGAAGGAAGCGTTCCAGGCCTAAGTTTAGGTACCTCCCCGGCATTTGCCAGTTATGAAGACTGAGGAAAACCTGGAAAAAACCCCAGTCAGGGAGGACGGTCCTGGCGGGATTCGAACCGCAGACCTCCCGCTCACGAATCCGTGCCTTAACGACCTCGGCCACCCGTGGCGGTGTGTTCGATGTCTGAAGTAGTACAGTTGCTTGATAAGACATTTCTCACAAAAAGGAAAATTGCATTGTTTATGTAATTTTTATTTCATACTAACAAATGGAGATGGAGGAAGAGGTACTTTGGAACACTTGTTAAAATTAGGAAAGACGGTGGTGCCTAAAGAAATATTTTAAAGCATTAGCTATAAGACTGTCGACGTCAGAAAATTGTGCCCTCACTTCCTTAACAACTTATGTCAAGCATGTGCAAGATAAGTTATGCGATGCTGTTCCTGAAGATAGCCGACTTCACCACATAAGTTGCAGCATCCATAAGAAACAGTACTTCAACATTTTATAATTTTATAATTCCCACAAGATGGCTAGCTTAACAATATCTAAGAATTCGCATGTTTGAAGGTAGTGTCTACTGGCTTCTTCTGCATTAAACTTACTTACAACAAAACATGACACCCTGCTGAATCTGTAATTTAGTCGATTGACAGTTTAACGTTCTCATTTTCAGATTCATTTCTCAGCGCAATTACATGTTTGTATGCCTTCCTCAATGTTGAGGAGTCTGCGATTTTTCTTGAGGTGTATCGTTTCTTTAAAAAACAAAAAAGCTCACTATCCAGCTTTCTCTGTTATAAGCGAAAGTTTAGTACGAGTTTGCTTATATTAAATGCCATAGATCCTTGCACTTTCATAGTGCGAAACTTACAGAAAAGACCACTGACAACTTAAAACATACAACTGTCCCGTACTGCATTTTTAATAGTTTTTAACACCCGTTTTTACTACTGAGGCACCACAGGTGATGGACACTAATGATACGTGAGATAATAAACTGATTTTTATTTTTAAGGAAGGAAGTATTCCAGGCCTAAGTTTTGATATTTGGCATTTATGAGGACTGAGGAAAACCTGCAAGAAACTTATTAGGGAGGACGGTGCTGGTGAGAATCGAATCCCAAACCTCCCGCTCACGAGTCTGCGCCTTAATGACCTTGGCCACCCGTGGCGATGTACCTTACTGAGAAACATATTTCTATAATGTATCAGCCTTTGCTTTGGCTTCTGATAGAAACATAACCAGGTAATCTTCCTTTCTTCTACTCCGTAAACTTCTGAATGAACTCGGTCAGTTAGTGTGCATCCCATAGCACGTCACATTGCTTACTTTTTCTGCAGGTCTAGTTATTGGATATGGTCGATTCCCGCTCGATAAAATATTTTAATTGGCGTATTCATAAGGAAGCATCGGAATTTTTAAGCATTAAAACCAAATGAAGCGGAATGAAGTTATGTTGGTACTGGACTGTAGGCAACAGGTGGGAGAGGTACAAAGGTCACATGCTACAAACCACCCTCACCCCTCATGCCTGTCACTCATCAGCCCTTGTTTGCATGCCGGGCTTGTGCTCTAGCTTTGCATTGACCTAGTGGTTTATGTTTAAGGATTCCCATCTATTCATATGCTCTACTCGGAATCCGAAGGCTACTATGTGCTTCATATCAAAAATATTTACACGCTTAGCCATTTTGTTACATGTGATTAAAACGGTGAAGATAAGCGGTTTATTTCCATAATAAAAGAAAATATTATACCTGATTTTTTGTTGTAAAACTTAAGCATTTTTTTAATTGCTTTATTTATGAAGGCTCTTCAACACAGCTCAGGTCATCAGCGTCCCATTCAACACAGGGAGTGAAACGGCCGACAAATTTTGCTCAGAGGCCTCTCTTTCAGGCTTGAGGTTCCTTTTCGTGCCGTAAATGTACGACACGGGACACACGGCTTTACTTCCCTTTCGAAGGAAGCCATACTTAGGATTTTTACGCCCCGAAAAAAATCCATCGGTCCTGGCCGGGTTCGAACCCGCGATCTTGGGTTTAGGAGGCAAGTATGGTAACCACTACACCACCAGGACCGACAACTTAAGAATGAAACTCAGGTTTGGTTTAAATGTTAGTGGAAATATAATTGATTGAGCTAAAACAAGGATAAATGTTCTGTACGACTTATTAAAAACAGCCAGGAAATTTTCTTTTTATTTCTAAGCAAATTACAATACATCCTTAAAGGACAAAATACTGAATTATTTCTATGGTCACCAAATTCCCAATTAAAAAACCTTGGGCTCCAAAACTTAAGTTGCAACCTCGGAAAATTGAAATTGCACACCGTTTATGGGTACAAGATATTCTTCTAGCATCCTCCTAAGTTGATAGCCGATTGTTTCTCCAGGCGAGTCATAACTTCGCATTTTCTTGCTTATAAGAGTGTGTTCTGAAATAATTTCCATATGGAGGATATCAACGGTAATATAATTGGAACTTATGCATTGAATACAATTTGTTTATGTTCGGTGAAACGTTTGTTTTAATAAAGGTCAGCGTAAGTATATCGTGGGTATAGAAACGAATTAAAAGTATTAAAAAATAATTTAATATAAATTAAGAACCAAACACGAAATTACCTAAAGAGAAGCAAACAAGGTAGTTTTTAAATTATAGTCCTTTCCTGAGCACTATTTCCGTAACAATTTCACTCCGACCTAAACTACACCTAAGTTGAACCTGGTGGTGTGGTGGTAACCATACTTACCTTCTAAACCCAAGATCGAGGGTTCAATCCCAGCCAGGATTGATGGATTTTTTCGGGAGTAAATCTCCTAAGTATGGCTCCCTTCGGAAGGGATGTAAAGGCATGGGTCCCGTATTGTAAATTTAAGGCATGTAAAAGAACCCCAAACTTGAAAGAAGAGGCTTCTGAGCAAAATTTATCGCCCGTTTCACGCTCTGAAGTGAATGAGATGCTGATGACCTGAGATGTTAAAGGGCGTACGTAAATAAGCCAAATCAACAACATCTACACCTAACCTTGCATTCTTTATAACAAAACACTTCTAACTTAAACTTAAACTAATGCAATTCATTTAAATTAACCAATTAACGAGTTGAGCTTGGGGATAGAATTTCCGGCGGCAGAAATGAGACACTAAATATATTTGGCTCTTTAGTCGTTGGTTATTCTGGCAATTTTATCAATGTTTAATGAAATATTCTTATGGGTGTCTAAGCAATTTCATTTTAAAGTAACAATAGAGCTTAGAAAATTAAAGGTCTTTGACTTTCAGGGTTCTCATAGTTAGAATTGTCGGTCCTGGTGGTGTAGTGGTAACCATACTTGCCTCCTAATCTCAAGATCGCGGGTTGGAACCCGGCCAGGACCGATGGATTTTTTCGGGAGTAAATCTCCCAAGTATGGCTCCCTTCGGAAGGGATGTAAAGGCGTGGGTCCCGTATTGTAAATTTAAGGCATGTAAAAGAACCCCAAACCTGAAAGAAGAGGCTTCTGAGCAAAATTTATCGTCCGTTTCACGCTTTGAAGTGAATGGGACGCTGATGGGTTGAGATGTTAAAGGGCGTACGTAAATAAGCCAAATCAACAACTACACCCAACCTTGCATTCTTTATATCAAAACACTTCTAACTTAAACTTAACCTAATGCAATTCATTTAAATTAACCAATTAACGAGATGAGCTTGGGGATAGAATTTCCGGCGGCAGAAATGAGACACTAAATATATTTGGCTCTTTAGTCGTTGGTTATTCTGGCAATTTTATCCATGTTTAATGAAATATTCTTATGGGTGTCTAAGCAATTTCATTTTAAAGTAGCAATAGAGCTCAGAAAATTAAAGGGTCTTTGACTTTCAGGGTTCTCATAGTCATTAAAAGCTCAGAATGCTATTGTTTATGTGGTTATTAGTCAAAACACACAAACATCCATAAATGACGAATAAAATATATTAATGAGGAACCAAATTAAGTCCTGTTCGTGACACCTACCTGAAGTAACCTCCTCAGGACAAGGGCAAACTCCAGGAAAAAAAAATCACGACGCATTTATTTTAACCAGGAATAAAAGCAGAGCAAGAGGAAACAATACTAAATCACGGCCGAATAATACACTTTGTCTTTCCCCCAGTCAAGTCATGCTAATTTTCAATCGTTTTAGACCCACCTTGAAGTCTTATATTTCAATCCGAATGAAAATAATTGTATAAAGGTATGAAGCAGTCGGTGCTTTGAAACATAAATAAATATTTAAACTATGTATCATTAATTTCGTTAAAATTGAGTAGTATTTTAGGCAATATGTTACATCTGCATCTATTTTTCATATAAATACATAACTTAAAGGATTCAAGACAACACCTTTTTTAAGCGTTTCCTTCTTTTTGGTAAGCAACAGTAAGGTCTCCTCCACCTCAATTTTAGTCTTTTGCAAGGGAAGAACCAGGAATGTGACGCCATTCACCGAGCACAGTGAGGCGGTTCAATGAGAGGAGTTGCAATTATAATTACCATAACCACAACGATGTAGTAGTACCAGAGTTTTCTCTTTCCTTCTCCCTCAACTGGTAATCGAGTCAGATACAACCACGTCTGTTTTTTTAACCGTCCCTCTTTTTTTTTTAAGAGCGGGCAAGTTAAGGAAGATGATGATGATAACATGAAGGTTTGCCACACCGTGACAACAGTCCCATTAAAAGTGAACACCCGTTATTGTAACCACCAAGTGGGAGGTAAAAGGGTATTACAGACGTCTGTTTCACAGCGTAACTTCAGGCAAGAGTGAGGCATGTTCCCTAACAGCGAATCTCTACATCTTCGTGTACCATTGGTAACTTGTTTCGATTCACAAAACAGTTTCCCATTACCACCAATGCCATCATGTATCTATGCGTACAAACATAACATAAATTCAATTGTGTTGCTAGGGTTCATGCACAGAAATAGTTTTAAACAGAGAACATGTTAAGTTTTGCATTACTCAGTTAATGTAAAGCGTTAAATATAACATACATTGCACATAGTTTAATTGAAAACATGTGTGTTAAACAAGACATGTTGCAGTAAAAAAAAATATTTACAAAATGCATTGTGAAGAACTCATAAGAAACTTCTATTTATATCTATAAAAATATTTATTGCATGCTGTACCTCGTCAATGTATATGGAAATATATTTTGCAAAAAATGTTTAATATGTAATTAAAGTAAAATAGTTGTAATGAATTTGCCTTGTTGCATAGGTATTCTATAAGATCAAAGTGGTATTTTTGATCATCACCGAATGACATTAATTCAAAGCTTTAAAATTATTTGAAAGAGCATTAAAACCTCTTCATTTTATAGAAATAACATGAATAAACAATTGGTACACATGACTGAAAAGTATTACGACAGATGATAGGCTTAATATTCATAAAGAAGTGACTATATTGACCCTCTTTGTCTCTAGTTTGGTTCTTACTTAATTTTTATTGATTTACATTTCTTATATTTTTCTTTGGCTTTACAGCTGATGGATGAGAATTATTTTGCACTGTTATCTGGGGTACATTCATGCTGAAGTGTTCCTTCCATTGATGTTAAAATTAAACAAATTCTCATTAAGGTCGAAGCCAATTATTTATTGAGATAGTTTAGTTTCTAAATAAGCAAGTACTAAAGGCGTCAGTGTTTTAACACTTCAAATAATGTTTTATTTTTAAAATCTTGTGATCACTTATCCAGTATTAAAAGAATTTGGCTGTTTATCCAACAGTTTCTGCCTTTCCTGAACTGTATCACTGCTAAGAAAGAATACAATTAATTATGGCTGTTTAGTTTCTACTGCATGCAACACAAGTGGAATATAACTCAGAAGTAAACCGCATTTAAATTATGTTCAGCGCGGCCAAAGGTATGTTTTGTTATTTAACTTCCTGGTCGGATTTCGTAATTTTTTCTAACATAGTATAATACAAGTACTTTGGCCTCGATGGTTTGTTAATTATTTTTAGTTGGTTGATCTTATTAAACGCATCCAAGAGAGATGTTTAAATCCTTTAGGTATATTTTCTGCCATAGTTCCATGTGTTAAGTCATCTAATGTATTCTATTTCCTAGCGAGCTTATAAATACAGATACTCTTTGTAACTCTTTGGTTATCAAAATAGATGATGTACTCCACATCGGTTATTTATTATTACTTGTAGCAGTAAGAGTAGAAGTACATCTAACCTTCGTCAGTCTGACTGGCAGAGGACAGTCGTCGTATTCCATTATAAAACCTGTTATGACGGTGATAACACAGCAGAAACTATCCAGGTGCTACTTTGTCTCATAATATTCAATAAATCATTTGAGTTCGAGCGAGGGATATTATGGTTGAAAGTTGCTCAAAGAGCTGGTAAACGAACTCTGAAAGCGTTCTTCAAGGTTCGAGATAAGAGGTCTTTCATTACGCAATAATTTCTTCCCTTTTTTCTCCTATGTGATTTAAATAATGTATGTACGAAAAAAGATATTAAGAGACGTGCTCGTTAGTAACCGTAATATTTTTTGACACTCGGTAGCCCACTTGAATCAACCAGAAGCTAACAATCCCACTACTGTTGGCTCATGCATTTCTGCTTTGGATTCTTTGTTGAGACATAATTTTAAACTGCGAAAGTGACACACCAAACTCATCTTTCAAAACAATACAGTAGGGAACATAAGGCATTAAAAATAAACAAAATACCGAGCTGTTTATTTTAATTATTCAGTGTATCGGTGATTATGGGATTTCAGCAGAACGGCCAGCATCTATTTATAATCAAAGGGGTGAACTAAAGTCAATGGCCAGACTTGTGGGTAAATTATATTCAGAATATGCTGATTTTATGCACAGAGAAAGCTCTCATCTTAAGAATAAAACATTTATTCATTAAAGATGTTACGCATTTTAATTGAAATATAGATTGGGGCAGCTAAGAAATACGCTATGAATGTAGTTTTTGACCCCACTTGCGCTGGTCCAACTAGTGAAGTTTCTACTAGAAGCCTTTCTTGAATCCAATAGATAAATATCACATATCATAAATGACATCTAATGCCAGTAATACTGGAATAGTAAACAAAAGAAAAAAAAACGCAGAAAAGTTACTGAAGTTAGTAGAAAACTTAAATATCACTTGTTCAGTCTTGAAAGGCTAGCACCGACAAATGTAGTCGTCTTAGGTATCCTTCTCTTGCAAATACTTGCACAACCTGTCACTTTGACACTCAGATTCTTGGAAGTCTCTTGCAATCACTTGTTCAGCTAAGCAATTTGTTTCATTACTTTTTGCACTTGCTTACATATTCAACGGAATTGGCTGTGCATTTTTATTCGTTCTCTCATTGCAGTTTGGTTTATTTACGAATGCTATTTACTATCTCAGGTCATTAGCGTCCCATTCAATTCAGGGCGTGAAATGGCCGATTAATTTTGTTCAGAGGCCTCTTCTTTCAGGCTTGAGGTTCTTTCTCGTACCGTAAATGTACGACACGGGACCCACGGCTTTACTTTCCTTCCGAAGGAAGCCATACTTAGGAAAAAAATCCACCCGTCCTGGCCGGGTGTGAACCCGCGATCTTGGGTTTACGAGGTAAATATGATTACCATTAGACCATCAGGACCGATTCTTTCCTATGGAAATGTGTAGAGCGTTAAATGTACTGCAAACTATCACACGTGAAATGGGCCATTACCGGGTTACGTTGCCGTAGTTGCTGGTTTAAATTAGTTTAAAAACTGTGAATGTGGAAATGAATACATTGGTATGACCGGAAGACCCATTAAAATTAAGATTCTTGAACATAAATCATCAACCAGAAAAAGTTGCAATCATAATTACCATTGAATAAAATTTAAAAAAAAAATTATAATAAATCATAATTGCAACAACAACAGAATATTTCAATATAGATAAAAGAAAGGGCTTAGAAATAAACAAAGACAGAAATTTTCAAATAGACAAGACAGGAAATCCGTTACTGAAGAACAAACAACGTCTGCGCCACAACTCTCCCAATATTTCCATCCCTTCTACTCCTGTATCTCTGCCTCTCTAGACAACTGATGATGCCGATCGTAGCGTCGGTGAAAAGTCTGGTCTTTAAGTTAATTTAATCCAATGTCCACGATAAAATAGACCCATAATGACACATTTCAATAATAACAACGAGAATTTTTTATCACATGCCTACTTTGCTTACGGTAATTGTGACATTTTAAAAATTTTGGATTGTACATAAAACTGGAGTTATCGAAAAAGTAGAAAAAGAAAAGAATATACAAAAAATTTTAAAAGAATAAAGAACTGAAAATAGGTACGCAAATAATGCAATATTTAGACATTTACTGTTAGCACTGACCTAGTTTCTTCTCCCTAAGAGGTTGCATAATGCGAACATGAAATATCGCTTACTTACTTTCAGTGTATTACACCTGTATCTATTTCAGTCTTTGTGCTTTTCTCTCTTCCCTATTACCGCGTTTACTATACGGCAGTGTAATAGATCAATGAATTTGTAGTACAGCCACGCTGAAGGGAACGAAATAGCTCCCAATGGAGTCAAATCTCTTATATGATTTTAAATTACTTGTAATCAACATATTAAAAGGTATAGGCACATTGGTTACACCCTTTTTTAAAAAAATAATAATTTTTTCATTCCTCTTTTGGTTCATATTTCGAGAGGGAAGTATATTTGGGCATTCTGATGATACAGCTGCTATAACAATCTGATATTTCCGAGCTTACTCAGCCATTAACGATAGAATTCAGTCAGTATCAGTGAGTTAAACTTGTCCATGAAAAACTGCCACGACTCTAGAGAAATGTGGCATGTTAATGATGAACAAATGCTATTGTGTTATGAAGACAGCCAAGAACAGAAGCCAACTCTTCCACTAGTCCCCATAGTACATTTTGCCGCTGTGCTGACGGGCCATACTCGGGCAAGCCGTTGGTGTGATTATGACTGCGAGTATTAAAACTTCCCTCCTCATCTCTAGATATGTTTAGGTCGCGAGGTGCATGGTAATGAGATAGCACTGTAGACCTAGCTGCTCAGTTCCCTTTGACTGTAGAATGCAGACTTTCGTCATCTAGAGTGGTGTCGGTAATAATGCTATAGTAATATGGAGACGGGCTGTCCTTGTACAGCGAAGTGGTGAGGTATTTAAGAGGGGGTTTTTGGAATTGCGACGCGTGAGTAGGATGAAATGTGCATGGGACGAGGCCATCATGAGCAGAAATGAAAGAGGAAAACAGGTTAGTAGTTAGAAGTACCTCCATCATCCTTTGCGTGGAGGGAGAAGACAATGTAATGCTCTGGCGCAATGAAATGCCACAGGGAATATCGGGCAAAAGACTGTGGTGGCAATCTAAAGAAACGAAAAGGCTGTGTAACATAATTCTTGTTACAATCTTGAAGATTCAGAATGTCCTTTGATTTTATTTACATTTCTTTCTCGTCACCCTATCCATATCGCGTATTGAACCTGGCGAAATTTATTTATTTATTTACGTAGCTACACTATTGAGAGGTATAGTATACTATAAACGGGTTTCGAACGATATTTTTATACCAGAATTACAAAAGATACTAATAAAATTAATATTAATGTCCATTTTCTAATAAAATACTTTAAAATCAATGCCTTCTTTTATTATATTTATGACGTCATTGCATAGGAGATTATTTAACTCGTTTGTTTATTGTTATTGTTGTTAGAAAATATGGATTTATTTAATAAGTATTCACCCAAACTGAAAAGAATGAATTGTTAGTAATACCGAGAAAGTCTTATCATCATTAACGAAAGAATACTACACATTCATTATTTGAATGAACAGTAACACTATTAAGGATATTTCAGTACCTTGAGTGTGGACATATTTTCAGAACACGCGAGTATTTCCAAGTCTACTAGTTCATTTGGTAGTTAATATTTCGAATAATACATAAAATTATTCCTTATTATTATTATTATTATTATTATTATAAAACAATAAAATATTTCAGTGACGTAATTGTACTTTTATGAAACTAGTGCCACAATATTTTATTAACAATTTTGACCAACAATAGACTGTTTATACTTCTGGCATACAACTGTTTTTTTCACGCAGTCTTGCTCTAATTACTTAATCTGTAACGTGAAATATTTTTAATATTAACACGTTCACACATTTCTTAAAACATATTTCTGGTCATGGAGCTGAAATTGTTTATACCGTATCTTCAATTTTGTTTTTCTGTAGTGCAATTGTTAAGGATTAAGCTGCACACCAGAAGCGTTTATTCATTTTAAATATTTTATATAACACTCATATGTATCAATCTTCAATTCATTAATTTTTCTGTTAACACGTAAAACGGTATTCAAGCGTTGATTTTCTGTCTTCAGAATGTGCAACGGATCATATAGGTAATGTGAGCAGACAAGCATAATGTCATGTCCTAGCATTTCCCATAATATATAAACAGTACTGCAAG
>CM060833.1:142870000-143080000 GCA_030762175.1 Metallyticus violacea
CTTACGAGAATTAATAATAATGTTTACAGTAGAGAGAGAAAACAAATTTATTTCCATTTCTGGATTTGAAGATTATCAGGAATATAAAAAGGTTTGAATTTGGTATTTTCAGAAAATAAATAGATACTTACAACTACATTAAAACCAATAATTTCAATCAGGTCATACCAGCATGCAATAATCAATAGTTTAACATACAGATTAATACAACTCCCTTAAACAAAGAATGTAGTAAAGAACATACACATATACCTGAAATTGTAGACTACAATGAATTTAGTAAAGAATGAGTGGATTAAAAGTAGAGAGGTTCAAAAGCAAGAATGAACAAAGGAAGTAACTACACTATTAGAGAGAGAGAATTTTAAGATCAAAATTTTCATATACCATGTTAAAAATTTTCAAAGAATTTAATTTCATTTTTGCACTATGGAACAAGTACAATGTGAAGAATATCATAACATCTAGTCATACACACAAAATTCCTCCAGAAAAGAAACTAGGTATTTACCAGATTATGTAATAAAATATATTGAAAAGCACAAAGAAATATAAATGTCAGACATTAAAAACATTTCAGGAATATCAGATACATACAAACAGATAAATCAGCAGTGGTCGACCATTTTTGGATGGGGAAGGAAAAAAAAAAAAAAGCCTCACACACAACAACAAAATCGTTAAAATCAGCTTATGAACATCAGAAGTTATCTTAGGGGAAAAAAAATATTTACATTAAGAAAGTAAATATAAAGACCGCTTCATGAAATCCCAACATTATGGATGAGCAGTAATCCCACCTCCTCATGGTGTACCTGGGTAACGTTGAGCTTGGCATGGCAAGTTTCCCAAGATCCCAACAGATATGGCCTAATTATACAATTATGTAACCCCGCACTGTAAGCGTCCAAGATGCAATTTGAATCACCCACCAGTCAACTAGCAGCCAAGAATGTGCACAAGGATTCATTGAACATGTTCTGCCAATAAACTTTGGTAAGTGGAGAAACAAGAGTGTGCAATGAATGAACTTACTAGCTAAAACATATAACTTATACATTCTCCATTATGGAAGTTCTAATTTCATTTAAGTAACATAATATTTATATTTCACTGTTGTTTGATATTGATACAGTTGCTATCCCATAATACAACAATTATATTCAAGGGTTCATTATCAAATAGTCACTGTTGATGTTGAATCATATTTTCTTGTTATTCATTATTGAAGATGGGAGAGAATAACCTTTTTACTGAAAGTTTTATGCTCTGAAAGGCTCACATTATTGAGTAGTGTGGCATTGTTTAACTGAGTTCTGTGAACTAATTTTCTTGCAAATAATTGCATTTAAAAGTAAAATGAGTAGTGTTACTTTCAAAGAGAGAATACTGTTTCCATGTAGATAAGTACTCATTTCAAAGTCACTTGTTCCTGAGCTTGCAGAAGTATTATAATGGTGAAAAAAATTTATTACTTAAAAGGAGGGCCATTATAAACAACACTATTTGCAGATCTTGTTCAAAAGTGGATTCTAAACATATTTAGCTGTTTATTCACACAGAAGTGAGGTGTTATCAATTGTTCCATAATGTCAAGATTTTGCTAACTTACAGAATATCTTTATTTGTTTGTGCCTGAAAATTTTGAAACTGCCAATTTCTTTAGTAATGACTGTTGGTGTAATTTGTTGTTTTTATTGCCGATATATTTCAAATATTCAATGTACTTAAAACCATTAAGGAAAGATATTCGCCCTTAAAAGACAAAATTATCTCTTTTAAGAAGAAACTTTCAGTAAAGTAAAGAGAGAGATAAAAATAAAAAATATAATAAAATTGAACTATTTGAGGTTACAAAATACTCTAAGATTGACATAAATCTATTAACATTAATTCCAAACACTCTGTCTGTACTAAGTAGAAACAATGAGAATCATCTCCTAACGCTTAACTTTGCTTCATATGACTTGTTCAGGGACCCCTAAGCTTCACCTGTTCTTCATTTGGCACAGCTAAATATCCAGGGAAAAAATGAATTAACATTAGTTATTATCAAGGCCTAGAGCTTCAGCATTCAAAATTAGATGCTAAATCATTTCTGAATTTCTTTTTGAATTTCTTCATAAAGGCTGAGAAGTTTTCTTTCCCTCTTCTCATATTATATGTGATGAAAAGTTTTCTGCAATGTACAAAACAAAAGTACAAACGCACATGACTTATTAACCCCAGAATATATGAGGATATGTTTATCCATCTTTTGGCCACACATAAAGCAGATAATAAAAACATACCAAGCTCAAGCTATTAATTTTTCTTCTTACATGACATATTTAAATTAATGCCAAACATATATGATTGGATAATTTATTTATATTTCCTGAACAACAAACTATGAAACACATATAATACCATAACTATATTTATATTACATTACAATAATTTTATCATTAAATTACATTTCTATTATAAATTCAAATATAAATACATGTGGATTCGGGTACTACCAGGCCCTGGGTCCAAAGGGCGTAGCGCACGCACTACATCACAGAGGTCTGTGTGCCCAGTGGTTTTTTGCATTAGGACGGTACCTTGTTTCCTAAACCGACTCGCCATTCGGCTGCAGGCGATTACGTCGCCCAAGCGCACCGAGTGAACTGCAGCTTCAAAAGCCGAGCGCACCCAGCTACCAGAATTTCACTTCCTGATAGGTCGTACTAGCTTAGACCTACTCCTTTATAGGGGTGAGTGACCCCAGCATTAAGGAAGCCACCACCGCCTCACAATGACGGTGTTTCCGGCGCACCGGCCCCCAGGGTACACGCCTGCGGCACTCCCCTGGGACACACCGCTCTTGCGAGTATTCAATTGCCCGTGAGTTCCGGGTACCACTGCCTCGCCGAGTCCAACCTAATCCGGACAACTCCCTTTCGGGAGGGGCTCGTCTCAAGTCCGGCCCGGCTTCCTCTAGTCTCGTCAGAGGTACCACGGGCGCTCAGGGTCCGCAGAGCTCGCGCCTGGAGCATCTGAAAGGCAAAGCCTAAGCCCGCCCCCCTTACATTACAATAATTTTATCATTAAATTACATTTCTATTATAAATTCAAATATAAATACAAGAAATTATATTCTTAATTAGCTGGTGAGTCAATTTAATACTCTTATGCCTACTTACCATAAATTGTAGAGAACACATTTTGCAGGCCATTGCCTGCATCATCAGCTGTGAGTTGACTGCCAGATTTGTTGATGGTTGGATGGACTTGATATAGCTCTAATGGACATTTTATGACTTTTGGATTAATTTGTATTCTGTTGGGATCTGGAATTTCATAACCTTATCTTCACATTTTTTATAAAAAAATTTTCCATTATTCCCAACTCCAAAGGTCTATCTAAGAATTTCAATAATTTAGCTTCCATTTCTATATTATGTTTATCTCCCCAAAAGTGATGTGCAACTGCTGATTTATCTATCTGATTGTACCTGATGTTTCTCTAGTGTTTCTTTAGCCTGATTCCAATGGTTCTTTTTGTTTCGTCAATATATACTTTGTTGCATACCGAACAGTTGATTTGATATACTCCTGGCTTCTTCTCCTCACATATTCTATCATTACCATCAGAGCACATTATTTAGGCTGAGTTTATTCACTAGGGACAAAGTAATCCCAAACTCTTTTGATTATTTTCTGGAATTTTTTGGTGGCCAATGGATAATAAGTAAATTTTCTGTGAATGATAGTTTCTTTTCTTGCTGTCAATGTTGTAACCTGTTTTAACCTCTTTTCTTCTTTGAATTTCTTGATTTTTCCTACACTTATGTAATCAATTTGCTTACACTAAAACTCCACTTACTTTTATAAACTAAGACTAGTTTCGGAAGAAGGTCTCTTCCATCTTCAGTTTTTGGCCGGATGGAAGAGACCTTCTTCCGAAACTAGTCTTAGTTTATAAAAGTAAGTGGAGTTTTAGTGTAAGCAAATTGATTACATAAGTGTAGGATTTAGCCACTCCATTGTCAACAGCTTCGTAAGTACCATATAATTTCTTGATTTTTGTCTACAATTTCCTCGTTGTATCCATTGGTTTTTGCTATTTGTATTATCTGTGACTACTCTTCATTGTATTCAAACTCATTCAAGGGTATTTTAATGATCAGTCTATGTGCTGCAGAATTTTAAATAATACCTTTGGGGGGGGGGCACCTGGTGCACATTATAAAAGTTAATGGCATAGACTTTTAAGAAATAAATTAATTCAGAAACATTAAGAATTTAATGTGCATTCTTGTTGTTTTAAGTTTTTTAACTAATCTGTAGCTTAATATGTGAAATTGTATTTTTTCACAATTTTAGTCTATTTAACAACTGAATATTGAAATATCACATTTAGCTTTACAAAATTTATTTAAGTCACAAACTATAAGAGTATGCAGGCTTTTACAACAAAAACATAATTATGAAATTACAGAGGGATTTATAGGAAAAGCCACTTACATCAAAAAATTTTTACTCAGGAGAGGGTTCTTTTTACCTTAAAAGAACAGGGCATTTGACCTAATGGGATACCGAAACTATTTAAGGCTGTATTCTTTGAGAGGGGTTGTTTTTCTTTACAATTTGGATTCAGGGACATCTCTATCACTAACACTGAAATTACATTTTCTAGGAGTAGGAGGAGGAGGAGGAGGAGGAGCAGAAGAAGAAGAAGAAGAAGAAGAAGAAGAAGAAGAAGAAGAAGAAGAAGAAGAAGAAGAAGAAGAAGAAGAAGGCATATATTATTTTTCTTCTCAACTCAATAATATTTTATTCCTAAAAATTGCTTTTTTGATTTGCTTAAAGGACACATGATATTAGTTGATTTAGTGCATTATTAATTCAGAATTAACTTTCATTAAAAGTTAAATTTTATGTTTAATTTTCATGTTATCTTAATATGCATATTATTTGATTTTAAGATTTTCATATTTCTCTGGTTATTCAGTTTGTACTGAATATCTCAAAACTTTAAATTTGTAACAAATGTCCTTGTTACAGGAATCAAATTTGATGAGGGTCAATTTTGTAAAGACAAAGTGTTTATTTTAAAAACTTTCAGGGCAGCAGTCATATTTTGTGAATGTGTTCTCTTAATACAAAGTGGGCTATGCAGGCAAAAATTGCTGCAAGGTATTTAAAAAAAAAATTGTTGGAAGATATGTCTTCAAAAATGCAGTTTGTTGAACTATAAGCTTACTGCAACAGACTAGTTCACTCTATAGATGAATGAGTCATCAGTCCAGAGGACATTTTAAAATAGCTGGCCAAAAATTTCAAATTCCATTCTCTGGCACTTGACAGTTGTGATGCTAACAATACTATAGCAATCTTGATAAGGAAAATTAATACAGATGCCATTGTTACAGCAAAACTAGCAGCTTTATTTATCTAGTTAGAAGAAGAACAACAAAAGAAAAAATCAATAATTTAATAGGAGACATTGCAGAAATACTGCATGACTTTAGACTGAAATTTGCAAATTTAGCAGATATCAAGTAAGAGAAACTGTTAATTGAATTACTGCTTAATGCAGCAAGAAAACCTATGTGCTAATTCCCAAATTCAAAAAGTATTTTGAATGCTGCCATTAATGGGGTGAATTTAATTCATTTGCAAGGTTTGTGGCACAGAAAATTACAGGATTTCTTTAAGAGTTCTGATTCCCATTTTGAAGATATTGTTTACTAGACAAAAGTTAGAGTACTTGATTTCAAAGATGAAATGCAAACATTCATGGAGAAAATATTACTGAATTTAAAGAAATGGAATGGATAGATGATTTGGCCTTTCTGGTAGATAACACAACAGATATAAAGGAAAAAAACTCTCATCCCAGGTAAAAATCAGTGTAATATAATGCTTGATCACACGAAAACCTCAAACAAATGATGATTTTGGAAATCACAAATAAAAGGTCTTAACTTTACACATTTTCCAACCTGGCAGAAATATGTTGATCAAAATTCTCAAAATATATAGAAATAATGTCAGAACTTAAGAAAGAATTTCACACTACGTTTCTAGACTAAATAAACTAAGACTATAATTTTAGGCAATGGCATATTTTACTTTTTCCTCTTTTTCCTTTGAACAAAGAAAAGTATTCTGAGGATTTGAAAATGGAGGTTGCTGATTTTTCAATGTGCATCAGACTTAAAGTGTAAGTTTAACAATGTCCCTTTTATTAGAATACTGTTACAAATATGCACCAAATGAAAAATATTTTGGGTTAAGAGAAATGCAATTTAATATAAAGTGATAAGATTCCATGCTCATTCTTGCTATAGACAGTTTTATATTCAGGTAGTTATAACAGGTTTATATTATGGATGCACTGCAGAAGCCCATTTACCATGCAGACATAAAGTTAACTCAAGAGACAAGCCTTTGGCTACTGCTATTAATGGTTTTTTAAATGCATGTCTCTCAATAGTCTATCTTTAACTGCCTGGAAGTTTCCAAATCACTGCCATTGCTTAGCTTTCTTATCAGGTGTAACTTGATTCTGTTACCTCTATTAAAGATATTTTTATGTGTAATTTCTATGACTTTGATATTTTTTCCTCTAGTTGTTACTGGAGGCTGCTACAATTTTAACAGTATTCAAATCAATACAGGTTTTGCTCACATGAGGGGCTGCTGTGATCAGTCTTGATATGGAAATGTCAGAGTTGCATTGAATGCAACTTGTGAGCAGATTATCTCATGAACCAAGAAAATAAAGATGCCTTTATTAAGAATACAATTCTGAGTTGTTTTCATCGATTTATGAATCCAGAGAGAGAACAAAATTATTACAAAAATTCCTGAATATTGATATTCAAGGTAATATTTGTTCAGGAATATTCCACTTTATAACAAAACATCTTGTTGCCACTAAATATGAAACCAGTTTATCTAATTACAAACATATTAGGTAGGGAGCAGCTTTTAATTTTTTTAATAGTATTTAACATCTTGGCATTACAAGCTGTGTACACTGATGATATATGAGATGAAATGATAAAATGTGAAAGGAATTTTTGGAAAGAAAGTTTTGGGGTAGCTTCCTAGAATTAGCCACTGATAAGTACTGAGCAAAACTTCAAAAAATCCTTAAGTCATGGAGGATGGTCCTCGTGAGATTCGAACTTCATGAGTTGTGCTTTAGCAACCTCTACCACTCATATCAGTAGCAGCTTTTGACAACTGAGTTTTTAATTTATTAATGACCGCCCATGAAAAAATGTCTAAGAGAGATGGGGCAGGGAATCAATAACAAACACGCAAACAAAAAAAATTAACTCGATGCAAAATTTGTAAGGTTGGTCTACAGAAATGCAATAATTGAAACCAAAATACATTTTTTTCACTCAGGAAAACACTGCATTTGAATCACAATATCATAGTGAACACAAGAAAATTACTCCAGCAACATTTTTTAATAGTAGCCTTTGGCAACTTACTTGAAAAAAAAATGTATTCATTACATTTCATAAAAAAAACTGAAAGGTTCCCACTTTTTTTTCTAATAGGAATGAAATGGAGCAACTTATATGATTTATTAAATGCATATACAGTATATATAATCACTATTCAAAAGCTTAAACAAATAAAGCACATAGAAAATCAAAACCTTAAATTGAATACGGTGGTCCCAAAACAATGTCAATATTGCAAACAGTAACTAATTAATTTTCTAAGTGAAAACTAATTCATAATGAAAAGTTAATTAGCTTTCCAAAAACTAGATAGGAAGTAAAACTAATAAATGAAGAAAATTCTCACTCCAAAATTCAAAATTTTAAGAAAAAAATATATTTACTTACATGTACCGAGAAATTAATTTCAAAGATTGACCATTGTAAATTTTTAATGTTGAGTACTATCAGAACTTAACAGGAGGTAATGCTAATATTTACACTCCAAATCCTCAAATCACTAGTTTTAGAAATACTTAATAAATGATTCCCAAGTCACGAGTGGCTTCATATATTTACTGCCAGATCTCTTTGTCTAATAAAAGTCGTAGGTTTCATGTTCTCATTCTACAGGGTTTTGATGAACAACACAACTTTTTATTCTGTATTGGCATTTTTGCAAAGGTTAACCAAAATGAGAAGAGGATAATTATTCAAAAAAATTCAGAGTTTGTAACTAATAGTACAGGATATATAATTACTCAGCCTATCACACAGTTAAATTCACAATGGGGGGGGGGAAAGAAAAAGAAAAGAAAAGAACAATCCTCTTGCCTTCCTGGCAATTAAGATCATTAAAAACGACAACACACTGGAATTTGCCAATTCAGAAAAAATACCTGAACAGGTCAAAGATAGCACATAATCCAAAACTACACAAATTTAACAATAAACAACAGCCTTGTGTTCTGATTATAAACCTACCAATAAGCAAAACAGAATACAAATCAGAATACCAACAAATCATATAGTGCCCCCCCCATAAAAAAAAATTAATTTGAACCAGAAAATAGAGAAATTCAAAGCCAAAAACAAATCAAGAATAGCAGCACCCTGAAAGATTTCAAAGAAATTTACTTTCCATCTATGAGCACACCTTAAAATTTCTAAATTCAAAGCCAAAAACAAATCAAGAATAGCAGCACCCTGAAAGATTACAAAGAAATTTACTTTCCATCTATGAGCACACCTTAAAATTTCTAAAGGTATTTACAGATAACAATATTATTCATAAACACAGCTTAAAAAATTCTCTTAAAATCAATATAAAAGACAAAATTCCCCCCAGAAAACATCAGGCATTTATGAAAGCAGCTGTAAAGACTGTAATAAGAAATATATAGGTAAAACCAAAAGAAAGGTTGCTCTATGTTTGAAGGAATACCTGAAAGAGGTAAAATACAAATACAATGAGAAATCAGCAATAACTTCCATTTTTGGTCCAAATATCATTAATTTCATAATGAACAAGTATCTTTAAAAGTGATTCAGAAACACATATAATTAACTATATGAGAAAATTCATTTACACACAAAAATGAGAAAAATTTAGTTAATTTGGAACTTTTAACAACATTGACCTCATTTCCAAATTCAGATCTATAGAGTCATCTGCACATCAGACTGGAAAGCTGCTGATGGTGATTCCTACTGATGCCTTTAACATGTCCAAGTAAATTAGTTAAAATTAGTGAAATTTTAGTGATTTTCTTGCCAATTGTTAATTAATGGAGAGGGTTTTAGAGCAGTGTTAAAGTTTGATATGGGGATATGAACCAACAGATTATGGGTGCCACAATGATAAAAGCTCTCTGATATTTTAGAACAAGATGAAAATAGAATATGGCAGAGAGTAGTAATGGTAAATGTGACAAAAATGAGGGAAGGATTAGCATGATTTAGGTTAGGAATTTGGAGGGAGTATGAAAAAAGCATTTGCCACTTAAGTGGAGAAGAACTGGTTGAGATAAGTGTTTTATTCAAATGCCAAGGAACATTGGGGTGCAAAGGAGAACTGATTGCAGATAAGTGGCTCAAGATCATAACTGAGATAGCAAATAAAAATATTTTGGGACTTTCAGCATATTAGGAGTTAGGAGAGCTTTATGTACAGTTAAAAATAAATGATAAATAGGATACATGAACCAAAGTTGTAAGGGACTATGCTTTTCGAATAACTGAGAAGATCTCGTCTTCTGGTACTGCCAAAGGCAGTGAACTTGGCAGTTATGTTGACAAAAGGATTAATACCTTCTGCATATTCAGAAAACACGCATCCCATTAGCATTAGATTCTTTTCATATTTATGTTGTATTATTAATTGGTTTTAGAGTTGCAAACAGAAGCTGATCAAAGACGGACGTGTCTAAATGCGCTCCATGTGCAGTAAGTACAATGGGTGTATCAACAGAAATCTAATGCATCAGAAATTTTAATAAAAGAAAAATTCATGCTAGAGAAAATTGTTTCAATGATCAAGTGATCATGATTCGGTACGGCTTTGTGTTGATGGTGTTGTTAGTGATCGGCAGAGTGGAATTAAATCCCAGTCCGAAAATGGAGAGCCATCGGAATGCTAACGGGAATATCAGAATTAATGAATTGAGAAAGATGGAGAAGAGGCTAGAAACAAGAATAAGCAGATTAACCAAATATATGAGAAAGATTGTTGCAAACTATCAATAAAGAGTGGAATAAGATCTCGTGAACCATGATGGAAGGATAAGAAGGCTGGAAAAAGCTGAGGCAAATAACAGAGAAGTAAACATTATCATTTTTGGAATAAGGAAGGTAGAGAGAAGAGAACTTGTCAAGAGGTTGAAGAAATATTTAAGGAAAAGCTGGGGATCCAACCACAGAACTGGGAAACAGGTGACTCCTTTAGAATAGGCAAAAAAGAGTTACTGAGGCTGATATTTGTCAAGTGTACCACCATGAAATTTATATGAATGGTGCTGGAAAGTACATAAAAACTTAGGGGTACAAAGATATTTATTGAGCAATATTATGGGAAAGAAGAAAGGATATATAGGGCTACTTTATTGAAGCAAATGAAAAAAGTTAGAGAAGAAGGCAAGACTGCATACGTTAGAGGTTTGTATCTTTTCATAGATGGAAAGAAACAGGACATGTATGGACAAAATACAATAGTTGCAGGCTTGGCCAACAGAGAGGATCAAAGTTCAGGAATCAAGGTGGTGGCAGAGAAGAAATGGCAAAGGAGAGAAGGGGAAAGATAAACAGCTGATACATCACCACAATGCATTGTACAGTTTCCTCAACAGCTGCATGAGGATGCCAACAGAGAAGCACTGGGTTCTATAGCTGGTCTGAATATGTGGAGAGAGGTAGGGTTGAGTGTAATCTCCACATATGGGGGAAGTATTATGCAGGTAGAGCAACAAAGAGTCATGCCAGACAAAGAGGTGAGACTTACAAGAAGCAAAGCAAAGTTGGAGCATTATAGGTTTGGGAGAAGGGATTCAATATATGGAGTGTGTACCTTATCTATAGTATGCTGGAAATGTTGAAGGGTTAATAACAAAAATACAAAATGGTGACATTCATCAGATAATCAAGTGGGTAGAAGTGTTAGCAGCGGTAGAGACATAGATATTAAAACAGTTCTGTCATCAATGTCACTGACATGATTATTATGGAAAAAAAAGGGGTGAAAGTTAAAGGAAAAGTTTGGGTATCTGGTGGCATAGGGTTATTTGTTAAAAGAGAAAAAATTTTCAAAATTAAGGTTAAAAAGAATTTAGGAGGTGATAAAGTGCTATGGTGTATATTCAGTGATGCATGTGGAGGATGTACACATGTGTGTTTAGGTATTGTTTAATAATCCACCTAGCTCTTCAAGCTTATATGATTCAAATTTAATTATTAAATTGAAACAAAACATTGAAGAACTACAGGACAAATATACAGAAGTAGAATTAATGTGGTGGGAGATCTAAATGCAAGAATAGGGGAAGAACAGATCAGGGTAGATTTCAATGCCTGGGGCCCAATAGAAGCAAATTTAGAGAAGCGTTGTAGTAATGATAAAGTTTTCAATAATTTGGGCAAAAAATTAATACAGTTCTATGAAAAGAACAACTGCTTGATTTGTAATGGAGTAAAAGGGAAAGATGAGGGGCGAGAATTCACTTTTGTAAATAAAAATGGGTAAAGTGTTATAGATTATATGTTATATACATTAGATCTGGTTAGATACATAGTTGGCTTTGAGATTATGGATATGATAAGTGCAAGTTTTTTTTTTTTTTAATAGTGTTTAACGCCCGTTTTCACTACTGAGGCACCACAGGCGATGGACACTGATGATACATGAGATGAAATGATAAACTGGGAAAGGATATTTTTTTTTAAGGAAGGAAGCGTTCCAGGCCTAAGTTTAGGTACCTCTCGGCATTTGCCAGTTATGAAGACTGAGGAAAACCTGGAAAAAACCCCAGTTGGGGGGGGGCGGTCCTGGCTGAATTCGAACCGCAGACCTCCTGATCACGAGTCCGTGCCTTAACGACCTCGGCCACCCATGGCGGTTTAAGTGCAAGTAATCACTTCTCATTAAGAATGGAGACCCAAACGATAGAAGACAGTAGGAGGGAGCAAAATTTCCAGCTAGGTTATCCTATTAAAACATTACAGATGGATATATGAATTAGCTGAAATGTTCCATACAAAGTTAATTCAAGAAGTGGAGCATTTGGGAGGGAGATATTTGTTGTATAATTACAGGATAGAAAAGTTGAAGAATTTATTTTTAGTGTAGAGGAGGCTGTTGAGTGGAGGTTAAAAGTGAATGACAGCTGGTATGATAAAGAATGTGCAGATACAAGAAGAAGGGTACAGAGGGAGCTAAAATGCTAGAGACAAACAGGAGATGAGAAATATAGGGTCAATTACCTTGTAGAAAGATGGGGATACAGGTGCTTATTAGAGGTAAAAAAGGAACAGTGGGGAGAGAAGCTTAGACAGAAATTAAACGAAGCAGCAAAGAAGAATGAAAACAAGGAAATTTGGGCAAAAATAGGTAAAATGCGCAAAAAAGAGGGAAAGTTTTTTTGGGGTCTTTTGGGAGTAAAAACTTTGGTTATTCAAGATAATTTGAATATTGACAGTCTATGGAAAGTTGACTTGTTAGATAGAAAATTACTTCAAATAAAGCTTTGGAACAAATTAAAAAGTTAAGTCCTAACAAAGCATGCGGAATAGGCGGAATATCAGGGGAATGTTGGAAAGCTTGGGTAGAAGACCTTAAGAGATTAAACATACTGGGGCAGTTACAGCACGTAATCTTTGATGAAGAAAAAATACAAAAAAAATTGGAGAGTGGGAATTGTAACACCAATTTATAAAGGTAAAGGTGATATTAGGAACCCAGCAAATTATAGAGAAATTAGTTTACTTTCAATTATTGAGAAAGTCTTTACTGGAGTGTTTGCAAAAGATTACAAGAATGGACAAAGAAACAAAAGAAAATTTCAGTATTTCAATCAGGCTTCAGGAAAGGTAAAAAACAGTGACAATATTCTTATAATTAGAATATTAGTGGATAAATATCTTAATAACCAGAGGTAAAATCTATTTGTTGTTTCTGGACTTCGAAAAAGCTTTTGACACAATTTTAGAGAAGTACTTTGAATTAAACTGAGAAAGAAAGGAGTAAGCCAGAAGTTTATAAAGGTAATTCAGAATATTTATAAGAAAAATTAATATTGTGTTAAATATGAAAGAGGGAGTGTTACAGAAAAAATATCAAACAATGTAGGTCAAGTCAAGGATGTAAATTAAGCCCATTTCTCTTCAATCTATTTATTGATGATGTTCTAGAAGAAATTAGCAAATGTAATGTACTTTTGCCAACTATAAATAATATAGAGATACTGGGTCTGCTCTTTGCAGATGATTTGGTAACAGGTTCTTTAACAAGTGTAGGATTAAAACAATCATTAGAAACTATAGCCACATTTTGTAGAGAATGGGGGCTCAAAATAATTAAAAACAAATCTACAATGAAAAAAGATTTCAAATTAAAAAACAGTGGAAACAGTGGTGGGAGGGCACAGAAATTTGTAAGAAAGTTGTCAAGAAAATTTATTATTTAGCTGTTACATTTTGTCTAGCAATGGAAAATGGAGCGATCAAAAAAGGAAAGCATAGCAGAAGAAAAAGTAGCCATTAGTGTAATCAGATCTTGTGTAAAAAAAAAAATACCAAATATGCAAGTAAAATGGTTAGGAAGAATATGTGGCTCAATAGTGGAGAGCAGAATCATTTATGGAATAGAAATTTAGGGACCAGATGGGGGATGGAAAGGGATAAATGTGATAAATAGACTATTTGTAGAATTGTTCTAGGATTACCTAGAGTTTCACCTAATGAAGTTGCCCTAATGGAATTAGGAAGATTGGGCTATAAAAGCAAGGTCATAGAAAGAGTATTGAAAGAGGGAGACTAGAGGAGGAGATTATCATTAATCATTGTTTGGTAGCACAAGGAAAAATTAAGGGGAGAGAAACTTGGTTATCTGAAATCCAAAATATCCTACAAAAAGCAGGTGTGGGACTAGTATGGTACGAGGAAGAAAGATTGGGTAAAGGATTTTGGAAAGATATAACAATTAAGAATTGAGGATATTGAAAAACAGGAAATATGGGCAAATCTTAACACCTAAAAATCTATGAAATTATATAGTACACTAAATAATGTGTGGGGAAGAGAAAGATAAATTGAAATTTGTGATAATGTAGGAAGGGAAGTGTTGTCATGGTTTAGAACAGAAGTAAAATATTTAAGTGGATTAAAAAACGGATACACTAAGGGAAAATATACTATGTGTGAAGAACCAGATAGTACTTGGTGTTGTATACTACAATGCAGGCAAACCAAGTTTTGGAGGGAATAGTTCTTATTATGAAAGTGGGAAAACTTACCAGATGAAATAAGAGGGAGAAGAATTTTAAATTTAAAATCAGATGAAAACATTAACAAACTGGGAAAATACATAGGCAAGGTAAGACAAAAATGGTTATGGGTGTAAAATATTTTGGGTCGGTCCTGGGGTGTAGTGGTAACCATACTTGCCTTCTAAACCCAAGATCGCGGGTTCGAACCCGGCCAGGATTGATGGATTTTTTTGGGCATAAAAATCATAAGTATGGCTTCCTTTGGAAGGGAAGTAAAGCCGTGGGTCCCGTGTCCTACATTTATGGCACGATAAAGAACCTCAAGCCTGAAAAAAGAGGCCTCTGAGCAAAATTTGTCGGCCGTTTCACACCCTAAATAGAATGGGACGCTGATGACCTGAGATGTTAAAGAGTGTCCTTAAATAAACAAATCAAAAAAAAAATTAGATAGTGAAAGGAGGATGAAATGAGTAGGGGAGGATATGGAACTAGTTATCTAGCATTAGTTAAACAGGATTTTTATACACCAGGATGGTAGTGTGTATAAGGTCCTAAGGAATAAGCAACTCTCAGGATAGAAATTTTGCAGAATGGGTTTATTTAAAAAAAAAGAAGGAAGTTTTAGTATTGGAGGAAATATAACTTAATATTGTATTGAACATATAAATTACTTTCGATGTTGTGTTTTGTTTTTGGATGGATCGGAGCTCAGTCCCCTGGATATTCCAGTAGGTAGCTGCTGATGAACTGGGGACTGGAGGGCTGAGACAAATTGAAATAAATTTTTAGTGCCTTCTGGAACTGAAGGCACTCTTCCTAACTGTTATATTTAAAAGTAATGTTTTTCTTATTTGTGGACATTTAGTTAAAAAAAATTCTGTATGTTGATGCATTAGAAATACTACTAAATAAATTGGTTTTATGTAAGTCACCATGACTTGAGAAGGAATCAGAGTTAAAAACCAAGTAACAAGGAATATATAGGTATATTATGCTGAGCAATAAATAAATAAAATATTAAAATATATAATCAAACACTTACAGCATTTAAATTCAGACCATTTCATATTTTAATAAATATTCTGAACACAAAACAGGAATCTGTGATATAGAACTGGAGGAAGGTAGGAATTCACTGATATTCTCTTTATTTCAGCCCAATATTCAATAACAAAGTTTGAAAACTCCATTTGGAATTTACTAATTTACAACATAACTTTTTTTTTTTTTTTTTTTTTTTTACCAGCAATATTGGATATGCCCTAAATCATCTGACACCATTGCATTTTGTCTGAACAGCATTTTATGCTTTATATAGGTTTAATTTGCAATATGCTGACTTAACTGTTCGTAATATGGTTTAGTGTGTACACAAGGAATAAACATATATTTTTAATATACAAATTTGTGTTTTTAAGAAAATTCTAGTAGAATATCTAGCAACAGAAACCAGCTAGCATCCTCTAAATACATTTTCTATCTCAATAAATTATTGCAATTTTGTTCAATAAATTTTATGTCCTTAATACATGGTTAACATATATTACTTTCCTTCAGTACTCCTTTCAACTTTTTTAATTTAAAATGTGAGCTGAAGTTTTCTCACTGATTTAACTTTACTTTAATTTAGTTTATCAGTGTCTTTAGCAACTGTATAAACATAATTTGTAATGCAATAAACTTGCAATTTTATATTAAGATCATTGTGTGATTTAGTCAAAATAACACTCTTTTGCTCCACTTACTTCTTTAAATATGTAGGACTGATTTCACAAAACCTTTGTTTACATCGACTGAGTCAACTATGGGCTGACAATACAAATGAAGGTTTCATGAAACCAGTCCTATATATTTGAACATGTAAGTGGAGCAAAAGAGAGTTTGACTCAATCCCACAATGGTCTTAATATACGAGGTCTCTTCAAAAAGTATCGCGAATTTTGAATTTCCGCGGGTTA
Source organism: Metallyticus violacea (assembly GCA_030762175.1). Lineage (NCBI taxonomy): Eukaryota > Metazoa > Arthropoda > Insecta > Mantodea > Metallyticidae > Metallyticus > Metallyticus violacea. The sequence continues at coordinate 142,886,369 of CM060833.1, forward strand.
CGTATATTCGATTTTCGATTGTTTTGTAGCGTTATTTTGGTACTCATGTCCCTCACTTATGTTGACAAGTTCGGCCATTTTGAATGTTCAGTTAATTGTTGACAGCTATTTTGTTTGGACGTGTTTTGGCTCGTCTTCGATTTTTGCCTATTCCAAAAAATGGAACAAAGAATCTGTATCAAATTTTGTGTGAAAATCAAAATTAAGTGCGCGGATGCATTCCGAATGTTGACTGTGGCATATGGTGAAGCTACCTTGGACCAAAGCAACGTTTATCGGTGGTACAAAATGTTCTCAGAGGGTCGAGAAGATGTGAACGACGAAGAGCGTCCCGGAAGCCCGACAACAAACGAAAACATTGAAGAAGTGAAGAAAATAGTATTGGCCAATCGTCGAATCACCGTTTGAAAAGTTGCTGAGGACCTAAACATATCGATTGGCTCGTGCCATTCGATTTTTACCAATGATTTGGGCATGAGACGGGTCGCCGCAAAATTCGTACTAAAGTTGCTCAATTCCGACCAAAAACACCATCGCATTAACGTTGCTAAGGAGCTGTTGAACTGTCCGCGACGACCCAAATTTGCTCCAGAGGGTCATAACTGGTGACGAATCATGGGGTTTATGGTTATGACGTGGAAACTAAAGCTCAATCATCCCAATGGATGCTGCCACACGAGTCAAGACCGAAAAAAGCGCGCCAAGTTCGGTCGAATGTGAAGGTTTTGCTTACAGTTTTCTTCGATTGCAGGGGCGTGGTGCATCATGAGTTCTTGCCACAGGGTAGAACGGTCAATAAGGAATATTACCTGCAAGTTATGCGCAATTTGCGCGAAGCAATCCGCCAGAAACGCTCGGATTTGTGTAAGAACAAAAATTGGCTTTTGCACCATGATAACGCCTCTGCTCACACATCGTTGCTTGTGCACGAATTTTTAGGCAAAAACAACACACTTATGATGCCGCAGCCACCGTACTCCCCAGACCTGGCCACCTGTGACTTTTTTTGTTCCCAAAACTGAAGAGGCCCATGAAAGGACGACGCTACGCCACAACTGAGATAAAGACGGCATCGAAGGAGGAGCTGAACAAGATTACAAAAAACGATTTTTAAAGTGCTTCGAGGATTGGAAAAAACGTTGGCACAAGTGTATAATATCTGGTGGGGATTACTTTGAAGGGGACAAAATAGTTATTCATGAATAAATAAATACTTTTTGAAAAAACACAAAATTCACAATACTTTTTGAACAGACCTCGTATCATTAGTTTCACTGTGCAATGTTTCTTCCAATTAACAATTTTAGTTGCACTTTTATTTTAACCTTTGACAGATTGCTCCAGCATTGCTTATCCCTGAATAGAATGAGTACTCATATACTCATATTAATGGGGAATTATATTACATTTATGATAAAGAATAAATTAAGAAAATAGTTATTTGCTTAAACATTACACAATTACTATATATTTCTTTGTTCTTTTAATATATCAACTTGGATGACTAACAAATTAATAGGAGTGCATTAAACATATAAGACATCCAAACATAATTAATGGACCACAATTTAAAAAAATCTGTTGCTATATAGATAATTAAGATACATAATGCTAACATGTTCACTTCTGTGCAAAACATTAACAACGCTTTTTAGTTAAATACAAACCTTCACTTATATGAAACCAACTTCAGTGCTGTTAAAGCCTTTTCTACAATATGCTCAGTAAGCATAGATAAAAATCAGAAAATCATACTATGGTTTAAATGATAAATTTATTTCTGTATAATAAAATATGTGATATTTCTTCAAATTGTTTCTATATACAGCAGACCTTCATTAATATGAATTCCTAGGGACCAGAAAATAACAATTTGGTATTTAAAAAAAAAAAAAAAAAAACAACAAAAGGTCATTATTCATTATAAACCAAAATGACCAGTTAGTTTAGTTGATTTAGCTGATCTCCAGCTCTCTAGCACAGGTTATTTTCATAAACATAATGTAGTACCCTTTTCAATAAATAAAAATTGTGTACAGTATACCTAACATTTTTTTTAATAAGTGAAAATATATACATACACATTCCTACAAATTGCTTAAATACATGTCTGATTGTCATTTCAACAAACAATTCAGTGATCTTAAATGGCACACAGTAAACCTACAGGACATTTTTACCACATCAAAGCCTGAATCAGAACTAAAATAGTCAGTTCTCAGAGCACACAAAAAATCGGTCCTGGTGGTGTACCATACTTGCCTTCTAAACCCAAGATCACGAGTTCATTCCCGGCCAGGACTGATGGATGTTTTCAGGCGTAAAGATCCAAAGTATGGCTTCCTTCGGAAGGGAAGTAAAGCCATGGGTCCCATGTTGTACATTTACAGCATGATAATGAACCTCAAGCCTGATGAAAGAGGCCTCTGAGCAAAATTTGTTGGCTGTTTAACACCCTGAATAGACTGGGAACGCTGATGACCTGAGACGTTAGCGTTCGTAAATTAACCCAAAAAAAAAAAAAAAAAAAAAAAAAAAAAAAAAAAAAAAAAAAAAAAAAAGAGCACACAAGCCTGGTGATTTTTCAAAAGTTTTCCTGAAGTAAAGGAGCAGAAAGTGAAATTTCCTGTAAACTCATAAGTTTGGACCATTCAAATGGTAAAACATCTATATTTTCATGTTTGGCTCACTTCATGTACTTGTTTTACCATAAAATGAATTGCTTGCCAGATTTTATTCTATTTTCTGCCTGGAGTTTTTAATCAATGAATGAATTACTTAAGAGATCAGGAAATGTTCTGCCACCTATAGTTTTCTTTTCACCGTCAATCATACACAGAATTTCCTGTTTTGCTTCACTGTAACAGCATTATATGCATATTCTTGTTTTAGCAGTCAGTTGCAAGCAAAAAAAGTTGAAGTTATAAACATATTCAAGAAGTCAAAAGAGACTGCTGCAAATTGCACACTAAGTCTGTTCTTGAGCCCATCCAGTCTCAGCCTAAATCCGTTGCAATACTTTTAGTATGATCACTATAGGGCCATTTAAGGAACTAACATACTAATGTTCGGTTAATTCAAGGATTAACTTATGGCATGTGAACAAGAGAATCAAATTTCAGTTTATAGTAGGGTTTATGCAGTACATTTGACCAGGACTAAACAGTTAGTTCATTTAAAATAAATATTCAGATTAATGAGGGCCTACTGTAGATAAAACATTGGAAACAGAAGAATGCACCTTAGTCAAAGATTCACTCATATAGATTCAACATTTAAAAACTTTATACAATTAAACTAATAAAGGAATTTTGAACAATAACAAAAACCTAATTGCCACAACATTCTGATTGGCATCAGCTACAGAAATCATTTGGTGATGTCTATTCACATACCCAAGTCTAACTTTATAAACACTAAGTGCCAGATTTACTTTTCACCACTATGACCAGGGTGGTTAAGGGGCAGACTGGTGATCAGGAGGTCTGAGGTTCGATTCCCACCAGGAACATCCTCCCTGACTGAGATTTCTTCCAGGTTTTCCTCAGTCCTTATAAGTGGCAAGTGCTGGAGAGGTACCCTATACTTAGGCCTGGAACGTTTCCTTCCTTAAATAAAAATCCTTCCCCCAAATTATCATTTCATCTCATGTACCATTAAGGTCCATCACTTGTGGTGCCTCAGTAGTAAAAACAGGCATTAAATATCATTTAAAAAAAATAAATAAACAAATAAAAAAATTCTCATTCTCATGGCTGATGTTTGAATTGTAGGACTATTCCAAAATATTTTTATGCATAAAAGTAAAGTGTTCTAAAACAGACATTGGCTTACTTTAACAACATTTTGAACACAAAACAAATATTCAATCAATGAAGTTAAAGATCATTCTATGACATCAAGCACTACATCCAGGAAGGACAACATTATTGTGTTTTCTCCATTGAACTTGATAAGCATTAGGCTTGTAATTTAGAAAACCATTATGATTTTTAATATACATATTATGCAAAAGCAGATATGCAACAAACTATGGTATGTAACATTCATAATAATAATAATAATAATAATAGGGAGGAATTTTCTAATAAGTTGATAAAAGTTATAAAAGGATTATATGCTAATACTGCAATTTAAATTAATAACAGATGCACTACAGGAACCAGATGTGAAATTGCAGACAGTTTGCATCATGCTAGATCTGAGAAAGCGGGTGAAAGTCGATAGAGCGTGAAGTAAACAGCATTCTAGGTCCATATTCTACTCATAATCTTTCATTAATCTGTGGTACACGCTCAGTCACCTTTTCATTTCTCTACCTGTTACAGTAACAGCATTCACACATTTCCTGACATCTTTTGATGAAATTTGCTTTTATATGCAGAATTTTTTCTTTTGTAATCCGTATAATTTCTGCCCTTTTGTTGTCTTCAGTTCATCTAGTGTGTCAGGCATTTCTATAGACTCTATTTTTTAGTATTCCCCACACACAGTAAGATCTGGGGAACTGCAGGCCATAATGTTTAGAAATAATTTTGTTTCAAGGTTTCTTCAAAAACCTCCCTTATAGCCTCCAAAGAATCAAAAGCTGTGGTGGAATCTTGTTGCATATTGTCTGCCATGATCAGTTAATTATTCAAAAACTTTGTGCAAGTATAGGTTCTATTCGATTTGATGTTATGGCACACACTAATTTTTACATCATGCAGAGGAATTTCAGAATTATTTGTGAATTTTCTGTGCTCCAGAACCTACTGAATGAATGAATTTATTTCTTCCAATTTCCAAGAAGATATAATATTTTTAACATATAAACAGAATCAACTTCATACAGTTTTAACAAACAAGAAAACATGTTAAAATCAAAGTAAACAATTTACATTTCCATATTCTCAATATATGTAAAATTATCACTATTAAAACCTTTAAAATTCCAACCAGGTTATGTAAGTAATGGGGAGATATATTTACTCCTAAATAGTTCCTTTTCCAATGTATCATTTCATCTCATGTATAATCAGTGTAGTGCCTCAGTAGTAAAAATGGGCATAACACCATTAAAAATAAACAAAAACCTCCTCCTAAATAGTGCCATTATCAACATCATTATTACAATTTGTCTTGATCATCTTCCATAACCATTTCTGCCTTACTTCCTTGATGTATTTCTAGATTTTTTCTTTTTATTTTTTTCATCTGATTTTAAACTTAAAATATTTGTGCCTCATTTCATTTAGTAAGTTTTCCCACTTTCATTAAAAGAATTGTTCCCTCCAAAACTTGGTTTGTTTACATTCTAAAATACAATGCCAAATACTATCTGCTCCTTCACACATTGGACTATCCCCTTGATAATTTTGATCCTACTTAAACATGTTACTCCTATTCTAAATCATGCCGGTCCTTCCTTCCCTGCCTTATCACAGCTTTCAATCTATCTTCCTCTTTCCCCATCATTTTTAGTATGCTCTATAATTTAAGAGAATTTTTTGACATTAAGACTAGCCAAATTTCCTGTTTTTCAATATCATCAATTTGATTTTATCTCTTTCCAAAATCCTTTACACATTCTTTCCCTCTCACATCATATTAATCTCAAGCCAACTTTTTGTAGAATATTTTAGATTTGATATATCCAAGTTTCTCTCCCCTTAATTTTTTCTTGTGTTACCAAACAGTTTGATATTCTCCTCTTCTAGTCTCCCTATTGTATACCAATATTGCAGTACTTTATTTACCTTGCTTTTATAGCCCCAATCTTCCTTGTTCCATTAGAGCAACCTCATTAGGTGAAGACCTAGGGAAGCATAGGATACCCTACATTTTGTATTAAACCTGTTCAAACTAACTCCATTTACTTACATAACACTAGGACATGTTTCAGAAGTAATTGCTTTCATCATCAGCTGTTGAATGACTACTTGAGCTGGTGGTTGGATCCCAAGATACTTTTGTGGCAGTCTCTGATGGCCTTAGTAGGAACATGCTGAATTCATCCATGGGTGGGTAATCAAAATTCATCAAGTTTTTCTTATTTTTTTTAGATAAAAATCTTTTTACAATTGGATAGTTCTATTGGTTTGTGAAGTTCTTTCAGCAGTCTAGTCCCGAGTTTAATTTCATGATTATTGGTCCAAAAGTGAGCTGCTACTGCTGATTTATCAACCTGTTTAAAATGAATATTCCAAAAATATTCTTTCCTCTGAATTTCCAAACTTCTCTTAGTTTTTCCCATATATCTATGATGACAATCCAAACATTTGATTTCATAAACCCTGATTTCTGATCTGTCAGTATAGTTTCTTTTACTGTGCAATCTAATAAATGTTTGATATTTGTTCTTTGGGGTTAACATATCTTGTTCTTTGATTATTCTCTTAAATTTGTTGTAGTGTGTTGGATGGTACGTGCAGCTTTTGAATTTGTATCTTTCCTTGATGTTTTTCAGTGTGGAAACCTCTCTTATAGACTTTTATCTTTTAACTTTGTTGATAATTTTTATTACTGTGTCTTTGTTGATACCATTGGTTATTGCTGTCTTAATTACCTGTTCAATTCCAATTGTGCTCTGTTTCTGTGACTGGGATGTTAGTTAATCTATATGCCAATCTCTTCATGTTTATGTGGAGTGGGATTATAACTATTATTTTTATGCAATTTTCTGTGTGTGTGTGTGTGTTTCTATGAATTCCATAGTTCAGATTGTCTTTGTTTCTTATGACTTTTAAATCTAGAAATGGGAGGAAACATTTATTTCTTCTTCTATGGTAAACCTGTACAGATTTATGTTGTAGATTAAGTAGTTTTAGAGCATCTACTGAATGTTTTCTAGTATTCCTGCAAATATGTCATCTACATACCTATACCTCGTCTTGAAAATTAAAGGGAACTCTTTGGTGATATGTATTTCAAAGGAGCTTATGAATAAATGCACTAGAAATGGAGACAAAGAGTTTCCTATAGCTATACCTGAAATTTGCTGGTAATATCTTTGGTTGAAACTGAAGAAATTTTATATTAGTAAGCTTCAATAAGTCCTTTTTTTTTTCTATTTTTAAATGTAACCTTTTCTTTAACATTTGCATAAGATTCTCTATTGATATGCTCCAGAATAATGACACCATTATATTTCCTGTTGCAATTCTGCTATTTTTAAGTTTTTCCATTAAATCAAATAAATTTTTGATACTGAGGTTTTGAAATCTTTTAAAAGAGCTAAAAATGTTAATAAACCTTTTTGCTACCTGGTATGTGGGTGAATTGATATTGTTGATTATTGGTCTGCTGCTATTGTCATTTTTATGATTTTATGATTTGATTTATGAAATCAAATGTGCATATTGTGAACAGAGATACATTGGAATAAGTAAGAGAAGCTTGGAAATTGAGAGGAAAGAACACTTTCAGAATATTTGTTTTAAACAGGTTGATAAATCAGCAATAGCAGTTCACTTTTGGACCAATACTCATTAAATTAAACCAGAAAAAGAACTTAACAAACCAATAGAACTCTCCACTTGGGAAAAGATTTTTATATTAAAAAAAAATAAAAAAAAATGGATGAATTTTGATTTCCCACCCATGGACCAAATCAGCAAGTTCTTATTACAACCATCAGAGACTGCTACAAAAGCATCTTGGGATCCAGCTGCCAGTTCCAGTAGTCGGTCAACAGCTGATATGGAAGCAATTAGCTTCCAAAACATGTCTTAGTGTTATGTAAGTAACTGGAGTTGGCGTGAACATGTTGAATACATTAATGTAGGATATATTTACCACTCCATTGTCTACAGTGTCGTAAGCACAATTTATTCACTTAAACCTAGATAATTCTACAAAATACTCTATTTATCATATTTATCACTTTCCATTCTCCATCTGAACCCCAAATTTCTATTCAATACATCATTCTGCTTTCCACTGTTAAACTACATACTCTTCCTAACCTTTTATTTGCATTTTTGGAATTTTATTTACACAAGATCTGAATACACTCATTTTTCCTTCTCCTAATGCTTTTCTTTTTTGATTGCTTCATTTCCTATTACTAGAGAATAACCCCCAGATAATCAATATTCTTGACAACTTCAATTTCTATGCCCTTCCACCACTATTTCTTCTTTGTTTCCATCATAATCTCAGATTTAGTTTTATTTATCTTGACACCCCATTCTATATAAAATGTACCTATAGCTTCTAGTTATTATTTTAATCCTACACTCATCAAAGAATCTGTTGCCAGATGATCTGCAAAGAGCAGACGTGGTATATCTATGTTGTTTATAGTTGGCAAATGTACATTACTTTGATTAATTTCTTCTAAAACATCAATAAATAGATTACAGAGCCTGGGCTTAATTTATATCCTGTGTAAGACATACATTGTTTGATACTTTACCTATTACCCTTCCCATAAAATTCATTTTCTTATAAATATTTTCAATTAAGTTTAAAGTTCTGACTTACTCCTTTTTTTCCCAATTTGATCCAAAATGCTTCCCTAGAATTTGTGTCATAAGATTTTTTCTAAGTCCAAAAACAAGAAATACGTCCACTTCCTTGGTAACATATATAATTATTAGCTAATGTTCTAATTATAAAAATATTATCAACTACACTTCAGTAAAGACTTTTCCAATTATTAAAAGTAAACTAATTCCTCTATAATTTGCTGGTTTTCTAATATCTCCTTTACCTTTATAAATTGGTGTTATTATTCCCATTCTCCAATTTTTTGTTATTTTACCTTCTTCAAAGATTAAATTTACTAACCACACTAATATGATTAACTGTTTAGATCTTCTACCTAAACTTTCCAATATTCCTCTGGGATTCCATCTATTCCACATCCCTTGTTTAAGTTTTAACTATTTTATTTGTTTCAGTACTTTATTTGAATCGATTTTGTTATCTAATTAAGTCCATTTTCCATGGATTATTGTTAACCAAATTGCCTTGTATAACCAGTTTTTACTCCCAAAAAAACTGAATAAACTTACACTGTCGGTGACAAGACATTATTCTCCCTTTCTTTTGGGCATTTTGCTTGTCATCGCTCAAATTGTCTAATCATTATTTTTACTGTCTCATTTAGCTTCTGGCTAAGTTTTTATCCCCACACTTTTTATTTTGCCCCTAATAGGTACCTGTTTCCCCATCTTTCTACGGTCAGTCTTGATGATGTAGGGGTAACCATACGTGTCTCATAAACCCAAGATCGTGGGTTCAATGCCAGCCAGGATCGAATGATTTTTTCAGGTGTAAAAATCCTAAGGATGGCTACCTTCCAAAGGGAAGTAAAACCAAAGTTCCCATGTCTTAGATTTATGGCATGTAAAATAACCTCAAGCTGGAAAGAAGAGGCATCTGAGCAAAATTTATTTGACATTTCATGTACTGAATTGAATGGGATGCTGATGACCTGAGATGTTAAAAGAGCATCCATGTATAAAACAAATCAACAAAATCTTTCTACAAGATAATTAGCCCTGTCTTAACACCTCATATGTTTGTCTCCAGCATTTTAACTCCCTCTGCACCCTTCTTTATGTTTCTGAGCATTCTTCATCATACCAGCTATCATTCAAGTTCAGCCTTCTCTCAGAAACTTTCATTTTGTTTTCTGCTCTTTTGACAACCTCCTCTATACTAGAAATATTTTCTTTAACTATTCTATCCTCTAATGATTTTAACAAATTTCTTTTCCCCAAACATTTCACTTCTTGATTTAACTTCCTATGAAACAATTCAGCTAAATCATTTTTCCATCTACATAGTTTCAATTAGATACCTAAATTGAGGACTTGCTTCCTCCTACTACCCTCTTATCATTTCTATAATCTAATGTTCTGTGATCACAAGTAATCACATAAATGAAACCATGCTTAGTGAAAATGATTAAATGTGGACCAACAATACTGTCATGTATGTTCTGTTAAACTCAACTACAGAAATTCACTCAACTTTCATTGTCATGCAGCCATAATTCTTGAACTATAGTAACTCTGTAATGTTTCAATTTTGAAAGTTAAGTAAATGAATGGACTGAAGTTTTTGAAATACTTGCTTCTTGTGCTACACAATGTAAAGATTCATTAGAAGAATGCTCAAGAGATGTCCCAACATCATTCAGCTTTTCTTGTTAGAACCCTACATTCAGATCTACAAATTTGAGAGTTCAGCGATCCTGTTTCTTTAAATCTGTTGACAAGGTTTCTAACTGTGCCTCTACTTGGAATATTTATTGTTACAGAGTATTTTTCAGCCAGCTTTTCAATTATCTAAATAACTAATTTAATGCACACACAAATACAGATAATGATACAAATATCACTTTACTAAATAACAGTTCCAGAGTTGATATATGGCTCATACAGTGATTCTAAAAAGAAAGACAGAAAAGCAATTGAAATGGCAGAAACAATTCTCTTACATCTGTAGTTGGAGTGTTATTAAAGATAAAATAAGAAATTAAGATATCAGATAAAAATTTAACATAAATTATAAATGATAATCTGATATATTCTTAATTAGCTGGTGAGCTGATTTAATATCCTTATGCTTCACTTACCACTGAATTATAGAGAACATGTTTCACAGGACTGCCCACATCATCAGCTGTGAATAGACTACAGGATTCGTTGATGGTTGGAGGGACTTGGTGTAGCTCTCATGGATATTTTATAAACTTTTGGATTAATTTGTCTTCTGTTGGGATCTTGAAGTTCATAACCTCATCTTCATATTTTTATATAATTTTTTCCCCATATTCCCAGCTCCAAAGGTCTATCTACAAATTACAGTAATTTGATTTCCATTTCTATATCATGTTTATCTCTCCAAATGCAATTCAATGGTAAGTAAGCATAAAAATATTAAATTGACTCACCAGATAATTAAGAATACTCTTAGGCTGGTATTCATAGTGAGTGACTTATTTGGTTAATAAGTTTTACTTAATTAAGTTGTACTTATTGGACAGGTTGACTCAAATATTTCTGGTATTCATAATTGTCTGTCAAGTCGTACTCTATAAAATTTAACTTAATAAAGCTTTACTTAAACTTCAGTATTCATTTTTTACACTAAACTCCACTGACTTACACAAAAGTAAGATGCGTTTCGAAAGAATCTCTCCCATCTTCAGTTGCTACTGAACCGCCGTTACTGGAAATGATGGCTGGACAACCGGATATTCCTGTGATGGCCTCCGTTGGTTGAAGTAGGAAGTTGCTGAGTTTATCCACAGGAGGAAACTAGAAATTCATTAGGTTTTCTCTATTTTTTAATATGAAAAAATTTGGGAAAAAATTTTCATATTAAAAATAAAGAAAACCTAATGAATTTCGAGTTTCCTCCTATGGATGATTTTTTAATATGAAAAAATTTGGGAAAAAATGTTCATATTAAAAGTAGAGAAAACCTAATGAATTTCAAGTTTCCTCCTATGGATGATTTTTTAATATGAAAAAATTTGGGAAAAAATGTTTATATTAAAAGTAGAGAAAACCTAATGAATTTCCAGTTTCCTCCTATGGATGAACGCAGCAACTTTCTACTTCAACCAACAGAGGCCACCACAGGAACATCCTGTTGTCCAGTCATCGTTTCGAGTAACGGCGGTTCAGTGAGCAACTGAAGATGGGAGAGATTCTCCCGAAACGCGTCTTATTTTTGTGTGAGTGGAGTTTAGTGTAAAAAATGAATACCTAAGTTTAGGATATATTACCACTCTATTGTCAACAGCTTCGTAAGTACAATATTTAAAGCTTTACTTGTTCTATATAATAAAGTCCAACTTATCGTATGAGAAATTGTGAGCTCACTGCCAAAACGATGTAATCAAAGAGTTGCACTTCAGATTTTTTCCACTTTTTTGTGTTTCAACGCTCTCTAGACAGTATTTTGTTATATTATACAAATTCAGATGCGCTGCATATTGTTAGGATGCAATTGAAAACAAGATTACTCAAATGGAGAAGAATAGAAGTAAACATTTTACGTCTATTAAAATTATGTAAAGAGATACTTCTCAAATATTGTGCAATAGTAGAAAACATGAAGACTGACACTGTCTCTTCAATACTAAAAGAAGGAAATCCGGTGAAATTGCACCAGAGTTCAATTCGTTCATATATATTGTACGTCATATAATTGTATTACAATAATTTTTTTAATAAATGCTGTGTATTATTATTAAATATCTTGAGAAATATAGTTTATTTATCATATTGCATTTAATATTTTATCATATTACAATTAAACAAACACATTTTAATTATTATTTGGCTATCATTTGTTCTAGAGAGATCTAGAAAGCTTTGGGCAAATGTGAAATGCCACCAAAGAACGCCAGGCATTGATAGCTACTGGGGGTGGTCCTCCAGTAATTATGGAGAATTTAGATCCAACAGTAGATGAAATAACGCCTCACTTAATGGTCTAGGTACCAGGAATTGTAGACTTTGATATGATGTCAAATAAACTTTATTATTTTTTAAATGATTTTAAATTAAGTAAATATTTTTCATGAAATTACTTTGTTAGTACTATGATTAATATAATAAAAGTTTCACAACTAATACAAGGAAGATTACTCAAACAGAAAAGATGAAAAGCTAAATTAAACAAATTGCAACAATGAAAACTGAATTAAATGTACTTACGAAGCTGTTGACAATGGAGTGGTATATATATATAAACAATGTATACAGTTTTTTTCACACTAACTCCATTCATTTACATAAAATTTGACATATGTTTCGGGAGCGATCCCTCCCATCTTCAGCCTGTTGACAAACTCTATGTCCAAATTTTATGTAAGTGAAGGGAGTTAGTGTGAAAAAAACTGTATACATTGTTTATATAGAAAACTGAATGTTTACATATTCAGATTTATAAACGACTTTTGGAGAAAATATATTAGCAGTTATGTCAGCATTAACACACTTAAAATTTAAATTATTATGACACTGGTCCAGGGCAAATAGTTTTAAAATTATTACATAAAATGGAAAAATATTAATCTTAAAAGTAATATGTTAGCCCTGGATATAGCAAAATTGTAAAAAGTAATATAGCCATTATACTTTGGAGTGGACTAATCACACTGATACCATAACTTATAATTATTGAGGAATAATAATTAGTATTAAGTAGTTAATCTTTAAATATTGTACTTACGAAGCTGTTGACTATGGAGTGGCAATATAACCTAAACTTAGGTATTCATTTTTTACATTTTTTTATTAGTGTAAAAAATTAATACCGTAGTTTAGGTTATAATTAATCTTTATTTTACTTGAACTTTATTTTATCTATTATGAAACTTTAAAAATACACTGATGTGTACAGAATTTTTGTTTACATCTTCAAAAAATAGGCAGCATAGAAAGAAAAATCTTGAAATTTTAATTCATGAAATACTATAAATCATATTCACATGATATGAGACTGTTACAGTCCATTGAGCTCACAGTATTAGAAGAAAACAAATTCTACAATGCATAGTTAGAGATTTTATAGCATGTATTATATTTAAGTTCTCTTCTCAAGAAGTACAGGTTGTAGCAATTCCTCCTTCTTAGGATTTGTTTCCCTCCATTACTGGGCCATCAAACTCAGTCAGACCTACAAACACAGCGCTGCTAGTAGAACCAGGGCTCTCATTAGCACCAACAGCACAGACATCATCAGCAGCATTTACAAGAAAGCGCAGAAATAAATGTTTTGGTGTAACAAATTGACAAACTTTGTGTATTACAGTTAAAAAGAGCTAAATTGGAAATAGAAACTGCAGAAATTATGTTGCTTTTGCCAAGAAGAAGAAGAACTTACTGACATAGAACTAAACAATTGTAAAAAAAAGTAAAATAAGCCTGCATTTATTAAGTACTTTTATCTGTCTGATTAATACATTTCATCACCATGCCTCCTAGAAACTCTGCTAAGTAACTAAAAGTCAAACTTCCTGGTTGTTGTACTGGTGATGCAACAGGCAAGGGTTCATGGAGAAGCTATTATATCTGGGTTGTCTTCTGGAGTTGTCATTTATATGCAGACTCTAGTTGTGAAGTACTGTACAGCTAACAATTATATTTGGAACATCATTGATTTTTTATCCTAAAATTATATATTAAACTTGTTTACTTTATAACTCCATGTTTACAGCTTCACAAGTAAAATTTATTTAATTATTGATTTTATTTCTTAACCCAACTGAGAGACAATGAAATCTCCTTTTCCAGACTCCAAGCATTCTCTCCACTAAATTAAACGTCCTTTGTGAGCTTTGTTGTACCTTAAAATTGACAATATTTAAATACGTATATGTCTAATTTTTTCTCTGGTATTATTTAGTAAAAATACATAAGTTAAAAAGCTCCTGTGATCAATTTGAGTGGCTGGATTTAATAATGGGGTAAGTAAAATTCTCTGGCAAGAGTACCCCGCATCACCTAGCAAACAAACAATTCTCCTTAAACATAACAAGCATAAAGCCAAGAGTTCTGGAATGTGGGACTGTGTGCTCACTTCCAGCCCAGCTAGAATTCACAGTAGAATTCAAGGATTCATTGCATTTCACAAATAACGCTTTGGAACACGAATTTCTTCTAATTCAATTAGTTCCTCGGCCTGATCCTCAAAATTGTAATCCCTTTTGTTGGTTAAAACATAATAAGTCAAGGTTATCCTTGACTTGATAAAGTGTAACTTATTTCATTAAATAAGCTGTACTTAAGTGACCATGAATACCAATAAGTTTGACTTCATTAAGTTTGACTTTATAAAGTAAAGTATTAAGTAAGACTTGTTTGGGCAACAACTGGGAGCAAAGATGAGATTTAAGTTCGACTTGGATATAAGTTTTACTTAATACGACTATGAATATCGGCCTTAGTTGCTTCATTGTATTAGTTTGGACACAAAAGTAGTTTTAAATAGATTATCTGATAGATGTGCCATTTAAGAAAATTAAGAGTACTTTCCAAAACGACTATTAAATTCAAATCAACAAGATATAGATGCATTGACAACTCAGAACCATGTAAATGGACAGTGAACAGATATATTCATTTAGAACAATCAATTTTGAGCATATTGATGATGACAATGCTCATGTTTAATTCCACCATTTGGCATGGGAAGGAATCATAATTGAAATCGTGCTTGTAGAGAAGGGCATTTTCTCCATGTTTGCACTGCATCTGTCTTTCCAAGTAGGGTTCCTGATTATTCTGTATAAATGAATAAATTGGTAGACATGTAATAAGTTATCATACACTAAAGTATTCAACATGTTACTTACATAACACTAGGACATGTTTTGGAAGCATTCGTTTCCATTATCAGCTGTTGACCAACTATTGCTACTTGAAATGGTGGCTGGATACTAGGATGCTCGCATAGCTGTGTCTGATGGTTCTAGTAGGAACTTGCAGAGTTCATCCATAGAATGAAAATCAAAATTCATTAGGTTTTTCTTATTCTTTATGATGAAAATCTTTTCCCAAGTGGATAGATCCATTAGGTTGTGCAAATGTTTCAGCAGCTTAGCCTTTGGTTTAATTTCTTGATTTTTGGTCCAAAATGAGCTGCTGCTGCCAATTTATCAACCTGCTTAAAAAGAATATTCCGAAAGTGTTTCCATGAATTTCCAAATTTCTCTTCATTTCCCCGATGTATCTCTGATCATAATTTGCACATTTGAATTCATAAAATCCTGATTTCTGTTCTGTTGGTATGGTGTCTTACTGTGAAACCTAATAAATTCTTAATATTATATTTGTTCTTTGGGGCTAACATTATGCCATGTTCTTTGAATGTCCTCTTAAATTTCTTATGATAAGTTCGATAGTATGTGAAACTTTTGAATTTGTATCTTTCTTTGGTGTTCTTCAGTGTGGAAACCTCTCTTATCGATTTTTGTCTTTTAAATTTATTTATCATTTTTATTAGTGTCTTTGTTGAAACTATTCGTTATTGCTGTCTTAAATTATCTGTTGGTATTCTATTTTGTCCGTTTCTGTGAGCAGGATATGAATTATTCTGTGTACCAAACTATAAAACACTTTATATTTATGCAGAATGGAGTTATAGCTATTATTTTAATGTAATTTTCTTGTGTATTTCTTTTCTATGGATTACAAAGTTCAGTCTTTCTCAATTTCTTATAATGTTTAAATCTAGGAATGGGAGCACACCTTTTTTCCTTTCCTTTATGGTAAAATGTATAGATAAAACACTTAGTCACACAAAGTTTGCTATATTTCTGCCTTTGAAGAAGAGCACATGGGTATCGAAATTTCGCAAAGTTTATGAGAATATTTAAGTTATTTTATCTATATCTGTTTCTCTAGTTCTTGTTATTTTAGCTATATTATTCCAAGAGTTACTTTATTTTTCATTTTTAATAGATATAACTATGGAACTAAAATAACAAAAACTAGAGAAGCAGAAAACACTTAAATAGTCACATAATTTTTACTATACTTTAATAACTCATGTTTTTCAAAGACAGAAGACAAGTAAAGGTCGTCAAAATACACATTGAATGATGAAGATAATATAATGAGTGGAAACAGATAAAACAGAAACAAGAGGGAGAGAGAGAAAATATATACTAATACATAAGACTTAAACCTGGTAGTGTACATGCTTTATGTCAAAATATAGCTGCCATCTCTCTATTTATGAATAAATTTTCAAGAACATGAGTCAGTAACACATCAATAAGTGAAGCATCATGAAATCCTTACAGTGAGACAGGGCATGTCGGACAACCAGTAAGGGAGACTTGGTTTTAACAGAATGCCTATGATTGTTTACATGGAGCAAAACAACAGTAGAAGTTAAAACCAATATAAAATGGTTTACAAGTTTACAATATATATATAAAAGAAAAATAAAAATACAGTAACACTATTAATAATGTAACAAATTAACAATAATTATAAAAGCAGAAAAGGATAAAATATTAAGAGAAAGTCACACTTGTAATCTCTATATTTTGGACTACTACTAGAGCTCTTCTGTGGTAAGAAGACATATTGACTTGTCTTCTTACCATAGAAGAGCTCTAGTAGTTCGAAATATAGCAATTACAAGTGTGACTTTCTCTTAGTATTTTATCCTTTTCTGCTTTTATAATTACTGTTAATTTATATATATGAACAAGTAGCAAATGAAATAGTCTTACATGCTCTCAATAAATTTGAGCAGTGGAACAAATGACATGGCATTAGTGCACAGGTGTTAAATTTAGAGCATTGGCAAGTATATGAACTTGCAATGAGACTATATATATATATAAGCTTAACAGTAAGTTTCATTAAAATTTTTAAAAATTGTAAAAACTTTAAAAAATTCATATGGAACTAGCAAGTGAAGCTCACATGAATTAAATCTGTCGTCTAACACTCTTCATGCTTCACTAACCTTAAAAATATTCAGAAACGGTTTCAAAGATATTTTTAAGATTAGTAAAGCATGAAGAGTGTTAGATGACAGATTTAATTCAGTAAGTTCCATGTTCAGTGAAAGCAATATTAATTAATGCTAATTGTGTGCAAATTTGCTAGAAAGAAGCTTGACAGATCCTACTGCATTCTAGTTCTTAAAAAAAATCCTTGTAAATTTTCATAACACTAATTAAAAAGAATGAGAAACAATGCATATTTCTTTTTGTTTAATTTTGTCTGCTTTAACTCGAATTACTATTTTCATCATTAGATTCATCTTCTGATTTATTCAACATTAATTCAAACTGTATCTTTATCTAAAAACTGAAAGAGTTGTCATTAGTCTTCTTGGAGGGAGGGGTTCAAAGGCACTGGTTTAATTTATACTGGAACCAAAATTTTCCATTCCACTTCCATTTGCACCTTTCAGTTGTTAAAAGGATCAAAATGTGAAGATGAAACTACTGCACTTGAGCTGTATAGCAGTTTCCGATATTTTAGTACCAAGAAGAGAACTCTTTTGTTTACACTTTTTCATCCCATATCTTTAGATATGATTTACTGCTAACTGCAGCACAGATTTACTAACAGCACATGACACATGGTTGCTGCAGATGTTTCAATTATACAATGTAAACAGCATCATCTGCTGTGTGATCTACAGCAGCTACACTTAAATTTGTAACAATGTACTTTAAAGAGTGCAAATCATTATTCAGGTGATATTCTCAATTGTTATTAAGGCATTTCAATTCTCTCATCATCAAAATATATTAAGGTAGATGGGATCAAGTTAAACTGTATGTAGTGCTATGAACAGTTACAAAGAACTGTACTGACAACTTTAAATGCTGTTTAAGGTTAGTATTTAGTAAATCACAAGACTACATTTGTTTCATAATCCCATTGTTCTTTTTGGTTCCTGCATCATTTGCAAACCTATAATTTACAATATGGGCATAAGTGATGAGGGCATATATCTTTAACAGTACCATAAAAATTATACAACCAAAGCTATAAATAATATAATTAAAATTGCTGTGAAGGCTTTAAATAGCATTTAATTTCACATAATAACTTATTATTCATAACTTCTCACCATCAATGCCTAAAAGCGATGATCAAATGTTCCATACTTCCTCTCCCCTACAATTTACTTATTTAAATGAATCATCCCAGCATATTTTCTAAATACCTTACCTCTATGTTACTTTGGTTGCCGGTGTGATAGATTCATTAGGAAGAACATTTTCAGCATCTTCAAAGTTTGTAGCATGGGGTGATCGTGATGTGGGTGGATCAACCAAGGATGTATCTTCTGTTGGTTGCATCTTGTCTCCAGGAGGAATTTCTTCCCTGCTGTTGGCCGATCTTCCTCGACCTCTTGGAGCACGCTCAGGTGGTGGCACAATGGGAATTGCACTTCTCTGTCTTTTTTGTGTAATGGGACGTGGAACAATTGTCTGTTCTTCTGTGTTATAGTATGTGATGCCACCCTGTGGATGGTACAGCTCAGCAGGTGGTCCAGGTGCTGGCTACAGCAAAGTGAAATAGATGAAGTGCATAAATAGTGAAAAACAACTGATAATTGAAATACTAAATACATTGTTGTTATGAAGTTTAGCAAGATGAAAACAGACTACAACAATGCTCAAATGTGGTAAAAATAATGTCAACATGCAATTATAAGCCGTAAAAAATAGCTAATCAATATACAAATCTAAGGTATGTTTGAATTTGTTGAAGTTTTGTATGTACTGTCTCTTATAGACTTTACACTACACAATGTAGCACCACTGGAAAAGATTATACCTCATCAGCAAATGTGTATTAGTACAGATACACAAATTTTATGAAAAGTGATGATGTAAACATTAAATTTAAGTTATTTCAATATATAAAGAAAGTGAATTTTATAAATATATATAGGGACATTTAGCATTAACTAAAATTGCTAATTGGAACACTGTACCGTGAAGCTAATCATATATTAAGATCATCATATGAATGAGTTGAACTAACACTCTTTTACCCCACTTGTTTAAATATGTAAAACTGGTTTCTTGAGCATTCATTTGCATCGTCAGCTAGAAAGTCGACTGCTGGATACTTTGTTATGCTGTGAGAATGTGTATTCTGCTCTGATGGAGGTATGATGAACTTAAAGTTTATGTTTTCATCCCCAAAAATGTCAAAATTCATTAAACTGTCTTTGTAATTGTATATTCAATTTTTCCCAAATTGCTAATTCACACAATGATCATAATACATTCAGCATTGTTCTATTTCCAGTAGCTGATGCCAACTACAATTTCATTTACATCTCTATTGGATACCAACGTAGCATATCGGATAGAGGATTGTTCTCGAGTACTTGGGCTTGCAAAAGCATTGGATCATCAACTATTAAATGTTGCACTAATGCCACCTCTTCCTGGAAGAATTATGTCCTTTTGGCAGATAATACTTTTTCTTTGTCAAGAAACATGATGAAACCATATCCAGGAACCAAAAATATAGGCCAAGGCAAAGAATATTTAATTATCATATTAGAGGTTGGAAAGAGTTGTAGAAAATGTATTCAGGATATTGGCATCTATTTTTCAGGTTCTTCATAAAGTTATACTACTAGAGCTGGAGAAAACTAAGAAAAGTGTTCAGACCTATGTGTTACTACATAATTATTTATGTACAAATGCAGAATCAAAATTAAATTACATACCAGGGTCCTGTTTCACAAAAGTATGGTCTAATACATTACAAGTGTACGGACTGGTAACATGTAGTTATTAGTAAAATTCTGTTCCACAAAGATTTCTGCTACACTTGCATTTTACTACTCCATACTTACAAATGTACAAGTGAATTTTTGCAGTTCTGTTCCACGACAGTATTAGTATTATTTCGGCACTGATAATTTGCATAAATTTCTCTACAAGTGTAAGAACATTGGTAACCTCAAATAATAGCATAACATTTATTATCTTTTTAATGATTTTGGGAGTGAGTTGACCAAAGGTGCTAAGTATTAGCGAAAGTGATCATGATGAGTAGGAATATGTATAAAGAAAGAATAAATAAGTATTTGCGTATAATGATAAAATTACACTAAGTGCAAATAAAGTACGAGTGATATTGATGTTTCTTGTTCCAAATGCCTATTTCAGACCAACATCTTAGTTAATGCATTTTTAAGGTTCTTGCTACTTGCCACAAAAATAATTTCTTTTCATTCTTCATTTGTATTTTTAAGGTTCTTGCTACATGCCACGAAAATTATTTCTTTTCATTCTCTTTTAGAACAATTTCTTTTGGCACAATATTTCCATTTTTTTTTTCCTGATGAGAATGTGATTGTCAAGCAATGTAAACAAATAATTAAATATAAAGCATCAAATGGACTAATAAAATGACCCAAGAGCAATCAGAAAGCTCAATTCTTCTGCTATCTCTCAAAGGCTGAAATTGATGCTCCTAAATTCAGATGACTGTCCCCTAAGGCTAAGGGGTCAGTCATCTCACAGTGGATTATTACGCATGAATATCGATAAATAGTATTTAAATTACCATTATGTTCGAGAAAAAAACAAGATCCATTTTGCAGAAATGACAATGATCCACTCCGTGTATTAAACCTAACTTTTTTTACTAATATTTTACAGTGTAGCATTTCCTTTATGGAAAAGAAAGTTACAATGCCATACTTTACAAGAACCTGCAATAATACACTTGTAAATATTAGACCATACTTTTGTAAAACAGGGCCCAGCATGGTCTTTTGATATGAAAGATTTGGACAGTATGCTGTAGTTGCAGGGTCATGGAGAAATGATCCTCAATCATTGATAACTCTCAGGTTTGTGCAAAGAAAATTATCAGAAAAACAAGAGAGATAAGGGACGAATTCACTGAATATGTAATTTCAGATGTGGGACGAGTACCCTGGCAATTACAGTATACCTATAGCTATGTAAGAATGAAGCAATAGGTACCATAAATAAACAAATAAATATAATTAATTGATATCATAGTATGATTCAGTTGAACTACACACTCTTAAAGCTTCACTTACTTTTCATATCGTAAACGTAACCACAACAGATGCGAGCAGTTAGCTGCCGAGAAAAAAGTTATTCAAATAGAAAAGTCAAAACATTATACCAAAACGGCAAATATTGATCTTAAACTATACGGAAAACACTTACAGATTTCAAAGAGGTTAGGTTGCATAATATGGGATAATTTAATTAGAACAGCCTTAGAACATATACAATTTCGAGTAAACAAAAAAGTCAGCAATCAAAAAAGAAAATTTAGTAAGCTTGATCATAAACCAAAGAAAATTCCAAATCCTAAGCACAATTATGTAGAAAATCTATCTAATGAAAATTTCAAAAAAGAAGAATTAGCATTTCTAAATAAAGGCTTAAAAACTTGTGTACAACACTCCACTAAAATAGATGATTATTTGGTAGATTTGGAAGTGGCCATTCAAGGATTGAAGAACAAAGAAAAAGAAATAGTTAGAATTAAATCAGAAAAAGTTTTTAAAGGCATTGTTAAAAAGAATACAGCAGTACACAACACTTATAAGAATACAATAAAATCCTTAAATTAAAAAGATGTTGTTTATACTAAAGCAGACAAAGGAAACAGAGTAGTAATATTGGATAAAGAAGATTATAATAATAGAATGCAGAATTTATTAAATCAAAAAGAATACGTTCAGATTCCATCAGACTCATTGAAAAGGTATGTTAATTCCATCAATGAGGTTCTGAAAACATGTACAGTCATTCCAAAAGAAACAATATTTAAAATAAAACAGAGCAATCCTAAAATAGCTAAGTTATATGGTTTACCTAAAATTCACAAGACTGGAAATGGTATGCGCCCCATCATTAACAACATCAATACTCCCTCTTACTATTTAGCAAAATGGTTAGCTAATAGATTCAAGACATTACCAGAATTTCAAACCAGGAGCATAAATAATTCATATCAGTTAATAGAAAAAATTAAAGACATAAAATTGCACCCCTGACACTCTTATATCTTTCGATGTAGAATCTCTGTTTCCAAGCATACCAAAAGAAAAACTCCTGATTTATCTACATGATTGGCTAAAAACAAGTGGGATTAATTATACACACATAAAAGAATACATCAAACTGACAGAAATTTGCATAAACCAAGCCTTTTTTACTTTTAAAGGAAAATTTTATAAACAACAAGCAGGACTTACAATGGGCAGCCCCTTATCTCCATTTCTAGCTAACCTCTTCATGAGTAGATTTGAAACACACATCAACACAACGTTTCCATACATATTTAAGGTATGGTACAGATATGTGGATGATATATTTGCCATAGTTAACAAAAAACTCATTGACGATGCCTTAAAACTTCTAAATATTCAAGATAAAAACATATCATTTACTTAAGAAATAGAAACAGATAACATGCTGCCATTCCTGGATATTAAAATAATTAAATGCCAAGAAAAACTTAAATTTGGAATATACAGAAAGAATACACATGCAGATAATCACATCAAAGCTGACAGTTTTAACCCCACAGCGCACAAACATGCAGTAATTAACAGTTTAACACACCGGCTAGTTAACCTACAAATTAGCAAAGAAGAATATTTTAAAGAATACAAACAAATAGAAGAAACAGCAGTTAAAAATTGTTTTAAAAAAGAACTAGCACATAAAAAGGTGCAGAAATTCAAGAGACAAAAACATATCAAAGAAACCACAACACTTTCAGCAACAAAGGTAAACTAATTTTTAAAAAATTCATATATCATCCATGGGCCACAAAAAAATTTCAGAATATTCTTAAAGATTTTAATATCAGGTTGGCACCGATTAATAGATTTAATGTTAAAAATTTACTGATACATAATGTTAATGACAGGATTCCACAAGAAGAAAAATCAGGTATTTACAAAATAAACTGTGCAGAATATGAAAAAAATCTACATTGGAAAAACAAAGAGAAACATAGGCACACGGTTAAAGGAACATTTCAGGAACATAAAGTACAAGCAAATGGAGAAATCAGCAGTAGCATATCATTTTTGGACACAAAATCACGACATAATAAATAAAGCAAAACTATTAAAATCAGTACAAGGACCTACGGAATTAGCAATATGGGAGAAAATCTACATCTACAAATACAAAGACAGCATAATGAACTTCGACATTGTCGGGGATGAAAACATAAACTACAAGTTTATCACACTGCCACCAGAGCAGAATATACATTCCCACAGCTCAACGAATGATCCGACAGTTGAACTTTAGCCTGGCTGAAGATGGGAACTAAATGTTCTCAAAACCGGTTCCATACATTATGAAAAGTAAGTGAAGCTTTATGAGTGTGTAGTTCAACTGAATCATACTATGATATCAATTAATATGATTGGCTTCACTGTGCAAGTTCCAATTTACATTTAAGAAATAAATATAAATTTACCTGCAATTCCATGCCAATTTCTGTTTTCTTTCCTAGCTTTAATTTGGTATGTAGAAAGCTCATGGTATCATAGCCAAACCATTTTGCTACAAATACGAGGGAAGGTACATAAGTTTCCAATAAGAATTGTTGCCTTCACAAAATCCATTATCTGATGTCATATCTTATCTGTTAAGTATATATTGCAGCTGTGGCTTCTGCTCCGCTGTGTTCAGCTGTTCAGATATAGTTACATAAAGAAGGCTATGTGTAGAAGATTATTACATGTTCAAAATGGAATACTGACCCGTTATTAAGTTCTTCACAAAAGAAGAACTTACTCCACATGAAATTATGCAGCAATTGGGCAGTGTATATGGGGAAGCATCCCCTCATATTCTACCCTAAAAGAATGGGCAAAACTTTTTCAAATAGGTCGAGAACATTGAAGACAAAGAGCATGCAGGTTGCCCTTGGAGGTGCTCACTCCTGAAAACATCGCTCTTGTGGAAGGAGAAATTATGGAAGACTGGCGGCTCAAAATCACAGAAATAGCAGCAAGGTTGGGCCTTTCTAAAACAAGAGTCCTTCAAACTATTCATGAACATTTAAACTGAATAAGGTTAGTGTAAGATGGGTGCATAGACTTCTTTCCTCAGACCAAAAGCAGCAATGAGTCATCTGTTGTCAGGCATTTTTGGAGCTCTGTTGTGGCAATGAGAAAAAAGTTCTGCAAACCATTGTTACAGCAGATGAAACTATGGTCCACTATTATGATCCCTTGTCCAAAAGAGAATCAATGGACTGGCCATAAACCTGGCAAAGCACCACCTCTGAAGGCCAAGGTCACTCAGTCAACCATGAACATCATGGCCACAATCTTATGGGACTGTGAAGGAATACCCTTCATTGCTTTCAAGGAGAGGAACATCACAGTAAATGGGGAGTATTATACTGGCCTAATGCACAGACTAAGTGCTTCCATCAAAGAGAAAAAGTGAGGAAAGCTGAGTGGTGGTAATGCCTTCTTCACCTGTGCACCCAGCTCTTGTTGCAAAAGAAGCTGTGAAGAAATGTGGCTTCAAGGAGATGGATCATCCACCCTACAGCCCAGATCTAGCTCCCAGTAACTACTTTTTTTTTTCGAAACTCAAGAAGGGCTTTCGGGGAAGGAAATTTAAGTCTGATGAAGAAGTGATGAATGCTCTTTATGTCCATTTTGCAGACAAGACTTCTGACTATTTATGGGTTTATGGGGGAGGGAGGAATTAATATGTTAATTCAAAGATGTGAGTAGTGTACTGCAATAAGGAGTAACTATTTTGAAAAGTGAAATATAATTTTTGTCTTTATTATACCTAGAAAATGGTTAGGCCGGAAACTTATGGACTACTCTCATACATTGCCATTTCACTTTATTATTATATCTTCTTTCACGTATGTACTGAGACATTAAATGTTTTATTTGTCTTTGGTTCTCATTACATGATGTTAAAAATGACTTATTTACTTGTCTAGTTTCCTAATTCAATTTCTGTAATTTTGTAATTTATGTCTTTTGCATTCCATAAGTTTGGATGTTTGCTGAAAACATGACCCCTTTATATTGTTCCAAGAGTTACTTTATTTTTCATTTTTATTTTATCTATACACAGAGACTTTTACTGTTAGTCTTTTTTCACAATAATCAAATGTGGTAGCTTATTTTTATAGCAATGTTGCATTTTAAGTTCATCAAAATGTGCATCTCTGATTAATTTACTCTCTCTATATCAGAGTTGTGATGAGCATTTGAACAATATCTACATTGGCAACAGCTTCAATGAATGTTGGTGGTTTTATTTCTTCATTCTCGTTATAGTAATCATCACCATCATCAATATTTTCAATCTGCTTCATTTGAGAGACAGATAGTTTTTCTTTTTTCCATCATAATTAACTTTGAAGCTCAGTTCTAACTTTACTGAAACAACATGCATGACCAAACACCAACAATAACTGATGCTGTAGTGCAAACGAAGACATAGAAGCAGTAACATTAGTTTGAGTGGTGTAACACTGTCAGTCTTTGACTTTGCTCAATCTGTAACCTTTGCTATTCAAGGACATTTGCATCTACAATCATACTTGCCTAAGGTTGAATACATTAATCTTACATTTTCTACCATATGCTAGTTTTGCACTAATGCAAATTATGCTAAACCAAATATGAAAATAGACTACTATTATGGAATAATTATGAAGAATAAAACTTTCTTTCATTAAATGCTGGTTTACGCTAAATTAAGGTCAAGCAAAATCGGAGTTATACTGTACATTATTAAAATAACATTCACTATTAGCTCTTTGCTTACCACTGCAGTGTATCCCTGAAAAGCTGTGTAGGTAGGTGGGGTTGGTACATAGTTTATAATAGAAGCTGCAGGTGCTGGAGCAGGTATATATCCTGGAGGAGCTCCAGGAGTAGGGGGCAACATTCTTGGTGGGGGTGGTCCAACAAATGGTGCAGGTGGCGATGGGAATGGTGCAGCATATGCTGGAGCATTTGGATGTGCAGCCAAAAGCTGCAGAGGAGGAGTTCCAGTAGACTGTGGATGTTGTGGCGTATCTCCATATACAGGTTGTGGAGTCACATAACCTGAGGAAAACATCATTATTAAGAACCCGTCAAGATTCAAAACATATCAAGATATCTTTATATACCAAGTAATTCAACAATATCATGGATTTGAAATTCACTAAAGACCGTGAAGGCCAGAGTATATATAGTGGAATTAAATTTGTAAGCTTTACAATGGATGCATACCAAGATATAGGATGTTTCTTCCTGACTTTCCATTATAATATTCAAACTAATGGACATAATTTAGTAACATTTGTTATGGACATAACCTGCTGATGAGAAATATGACCTCACAGCAAGTGTTAATGGTTGCCATTAGCATCAAGGCATGTCTAGACAGACCCTCCATGTTATGAAAGTATTCACCATTACATCAAGATTCACAATTTTAGCTTTTTATTAAATGTTTTCTTAAAGTTCCAAGAGAATGTGCCTAATTGCAATAAATTTACTCTTTCAGCATGCCCCAAGAAATATGGTAGGATAAGATGAGGCAATAATGGTAGCCAGTCCTTTTGAGATCATACATCTTCACAGAAGGAAACAATTTCAAGTCTGCTAACATTGTAGGTATGATAAAAGTACCATCCTGTTTCTTTTTATTCAACTGATTTAGGTTCATACAATATTTCCATGTATCCACTGTTGTATGGAAAAAGGGTCAATAAAGTGATATCTCAAAGAGCACATCAAATCTAATTTTTCACGTGAGATGTCCCATGCACAATGTTAATATTCTCACTAACATTCTGGATATTTTTTTTTGATTTGTTTATTTAAGGACACTAACATCTCAGGTCATCAGCATCCCATTCGTTCAGGGCGTGAAACAGCCAATAAATTTTGCTCAGAGGCCTCTTCTTTCAGGCTTGAGGTTCTTTATCGTGCCCTAAATGTACAACACGGGACCCGCAGCTTTACTTTCCTTCTGAAGGAAGCCATATTTACGATTTTTACGCCCGAAAAAATCCATCGATCCTGGCCAGGTTTGAACCCACAACCTTGGGTTTAGAAGGCAAGTATGGTTACCACTACACCACCAGGACCAACTTTAATATTCTCGGAATTGGCAAACCCACATATTTGGAACTATATCTCATTGGAGATTCATTTCCAGATGTGTACTGACAAACTGCTGGAACCAATGACAGTAACTGAATCTCTCAATGGGAGGTTTCAATTTTTGCACAGGAGTAACAGAATATGTATGCAACTTAATTACATATGATAATGGAAATCCCATTTCTTGCTAGTTTATGCAAGAATTTCTATGGGAAGGCCTGCAATTTGTTTTCTCACCTCCAGGACCACTGTTTCAGATTTCCTGCTTTATGGATACTCAGAATGTTCCCATGCTTTGAAAGTTCATAATCAGATACTGAATGAGGATTCTGCAATAGTTTCCAGTACATATAGATAATAAATCTGCACATTTCATTATGTACCAGTTCATACTATACATACTGTGTTGCTCTAAACACTAAGGTACAAGAGCTGTTAATGCTTTTGTAATAACAGTACTATCACATGCATCATACAACTAACCAAATCAGCAAATAAGCAATAAGCCTTGTATATGTGACACATGAGCTAGAGAGTAATGTTGCTACTCATATCCTTCCATAACCATGCTTCTTACCACCAAGGTACAGTCATCTGATAATTTGCAACAATTAATGCACAAACTTCCACAAATTATCTGCAAAAGTTTGTTTCTTTCGCTTAAAAGTTTGATAAAAAAATTCTTTGACAGATTGGACAAATAAAGTATACTTCAAAATCAATATAATTGAAACAATGCATTACATTTTAAGTAAATACCTGCAGTGATACAAATTTTAAAAAAATAAACATGTCATGTTTTACTTTAACAGAAAGGATTTGCCACTTTGTCTGTGTCCTTGAAAACAGTTCATTTTTCCTGATTTTAGCACGCAATTTTAGTTGGAAAACAATTTCTGTAAATAAAAAGTCATCACCATTTTCTGTATATGATAGAAATATATTGACAGTTTTTTTAACGCCTGTTTTTAGTACTGAGGCATCACAGGAGGTGGACATTGATGATACAAGATGAAATGATATAATGGGAAAGGAATTTTTATTTAAAGAAAGGAAATGTTCCAGGCCTAAGTTTAGGGTACCTCCCTGGCATTTGCTATTTATGGGGACTGAGGAAAATCTGGAAAAAACCTCAGTCCGGGAGGAAGGTCCTGGCGTGATTTGAACCCCGGACCTCTTACTCACAAGTCTGCACCTTAATGACCTCGGCCACCCGTGGTGGTCATATATCAACAATGATACTAGCTTGGCTGTGTGATATATTTGCATCTCCTGTGTCTTCTTTTTTATAATTAATTTTACAAGCATTCATTTTTAAGTGTGGAACAGAACACACCACTGTAAAAAAAAAAATGTACAGCATGCGATCAGCACCAGCAGGTCACACTACTGACAATGATACTGAAGAAAAAAACATGATAGTTTGGTTAAATGCATTATGCACAAAAATTCTACTGGTGGAGTATGGCTTCAGTGAAAAGGAGAAAGATGCATTATGTATGAAAATTTGGAGAAAGAAACTGATCAATCAAGTATAAGTGAAATATTCTATAAATAAAAAATTCAATAAATAAATAAAAATTTCAAAAAAAGTTGCGATTTATCCACATGTCAATCATTGGGAGTCAAATGTATGTCAATGCTGAATTTCATTTAATTACATCCATTAATTTGAAAGTTACAAGAGAAAATCAGGGAGCCATAACAAGTAAACAGCTGTTTATCCAGTAATTCACCAATACCAGGGATTTAGGTGCAGGTCTATTGAAAAACCCACAAGAAGAGTACTTTAGGCATGTACCCTGCTGGAGAAGCAAACGATTACTATTTAACTGAAATACCATGGATTTGCTTTTCCAAAAATGGCATCTACGGTCTTAACAGTTTATACAGTGCACTTTTGTTTACGATAATACTCAAATGTATATAATCAAAGGATATATTTGCATACCAAAGCTAGTATAAATGAATTATGTATTAAATGAAAATTTAACATTCAACTTTATAATACTTTATTTTCACTAGAACTACTTTTCAATTGATCATATTCAATAAGCACCAACTGATTTTATAATTTGTTACAGTTGACTGGAGAGAGTCATATTCTTCAGATCAATCAAAATTCTTGTCTATATGCCTCCACTATTTCAATTCTTTGATGAAGAGAAAAAAACTTAAAGTATGGCTATGTACACTATGAGGATATGAGGATATGAGGATATCACAAACTCCTCCCTCATTCTGATACAGGCATTGAAATAATGACCACCTATGGGTTGTGATGACACAACTTCCTTTTCTTTTTCCTTTCCACCAGTTCATTCTCAGGTTCACCATGAACAGGCTGGTGTTTCATGGGCCACCCAGTACTTGATATTACCAGGAAAACATTTGGGAGCCATTCAATTCAATACCCTTTAAATGAAGTCCCTTGTGGCTTAACATACTCAGCATTTAGTAATGTTGGGTTATGAGTTTATAATTTTTCTTACTAAGTATGCTAAACTGATCAGCCTGCTATCTCTTTCAGGGTTTATGTATGAATTTATTAACTGTGACTGGACTTACATGTGGTGGTGTAACATGCATCTAAATAACTAGGAAATATTTCCAGCTGAAAGAGTAAATATTTAAATCCAATGGAAAAAAGTTAACAGACATATCACTTTGTTTTCACTCTACGTTTACCTTATAAAAATCAGTATGTCCAAATCACTCCTATCAGCGTAAAATAAATCTTACCATTTTATCTGGTACTAGCTTCTATTCAAGATATAAAGAATTATTTTGAAGAAGGAAGAGCATTTTCACTTTTACTGTATTAAATATATCAATAACCTTTCATTAACTATCCCATCAGTCCTGGTGGTATAGTGGTAACCATACTTGTCTCCTAAACCCAAGATCGCAGGTTCAATCCTGACCAGGACTGATAGATTTTTTCAGGCATAAAAATCCTAAGTATGGCTTTCTTCAGAAGGGATGCAAAGCTGTGGGTCTCATGTTGTACATTTACAGCACGATAAAGAATCTCAAGCCTGAAAAAAGAGGCCTCTGAGCAAAATTTGTTGGCCATTTCATGCCCTGATTTGAATGGGATGCCGATGGCCTGAGATGTTAAAGAGCATCCATAAATAAACAAAATAACAAAAAAATAACTATCCTAAACTTAATTCTAGTCCATTCTATGCCATTATAATACATTAATTTCCATTTAATATTTCCATTATATGGAATCTACAACAGGTATTCACAAAACTACTTACTAGCTGGTTGGAAGTAAGTTGGGGAGGGGTCTGGTTGAGAATAAACTGCTCCTGAGACTTGATGTATTGATGAATAACGTTTAGGACGGCTATTGCTTGTATCTACAGTTTCCAATTCTGTTCCAGGCTGATAATAAGTAGTTGCATGAGATGGTTGTGGATAAGAAGCTCCAGTCTCTGGCAGTGAACGCTGACGGAGTGATGAGTATCGTTTAGGACGGTTGCTACTACTACTGTCCTGCTGCTGTTGTTGCTGCATTCTTGGGGGCACAACTGCTTGCTGTCTTCGATCAGAAGCACCTCCAGTGCCTTGCTGCACTGATGGTTGTTGTGGGTGACTCCCTGAATTTTCTGGATTACACAATAAATTGATAAATAAATAAAAATAAAGTAATAAAAATAAGTTAAAATATATAAAACAATTATATAAATTTGTTTAGTTAGTTAACAATTTTCTGGTTAAAAAATCAGCAAAGGGGAAGAACATGGGAAAGCCTTAATTCATATCTCAGTGTAGCATGGTGTTTTCATCTCATTATTGAAAATGTAATATATATATGTTCCACTTTCTGAGGCATATCAACCCAACCAACAACATTGTATCATTAGGGGTCCAAATGGCTTGGACTAGCAGTCCAAGAGTATCAAGCAGGTGTTTTCATCTCATTATTGAAAATTTAATATATATATGTTCCACTTTCTGAGGCATATCAACCCAACCAACAACATTGTATCATTAGGGGTCCAAATGGCTTGGATTAGCAGTCCAAGAGTATCAAGCAGAGATTCTTACTTTTGCAAATATCAATACTTTACAAATACTAAAGCTCTATAATGAATCCATACAAGATTTGCACATATCTAGCTAGCTGAGAGTTCTGTTTTTCAAACAAGGCTATTACATGCTCCCATAATATATGCATGGACACTTTAGATGCTTGAATTTGATGTGCACATTCTCAACTTTATAGCAGAAGTAAATTTAAAATCATTAATTTCAATAATTCATGATCTTCATCCCAACCTTCTATAAGATCTTTGTAGGGTCTTCCATGGTCATTTCCCTTGCCTCAAGTACATTTGAGACACAAAAAGATTATTTTTTTTATGAAAGAAGAATATTTCTTAAGACTTAAACACACAGATAAAACACTGTCAGCCTATAGATGTAAGAACCAACTTAGAAGTCTTCCTCCTCCTATTCCTCTTCTTTTTTTAACCCTAATGTTGAATGCCCATTACTGAACCTAAGAACTTTCATTGGTGATAAAAGTAATAGAGCTTGAATGACAGGGGTAACCAAAGTATTTAATATGAAACTTCCCAAATAATTTTTTTTTGCAATTTAATTGAAATGGCAGTTTAATCTAGATTATTTAGATGGAAAGCAAATAAAATTATCAATTAAATCAATTGTAATTATGAGGCTGTAGAAAATGGAGCTGTTGACCAACTATGTAGAATTAGTATGAATATGTTGAATACATTAGTTAAGGATAAATCAGTTTTCGCTACTGATGGACAAATAAATTATATCTGTTTTCTGCACTCCTTAAAAACATGTTTCCAGTTAAATTAGAAGCACATGTTTATTAAGAACTTCAAAGGAGTATTATTTAACAATCATTGTGCTTAAAACTCAAAAAACAGAGACAGTTTTTACTCAATGAGTTTGACAGCTGGAAACAGCTAACAATGGCAAAATGGCTCTAAAACATGTTCTTTAAAAAATGACAGAAGCTACTCCCTTCCCAGAATATTAATTATTATTACAATGTGTTAAGATTCTCATTATCAATCTATATATGTGCACGAGAAACTAGGTTGGTCTTGCATGCAAGTTCCCATATTTTAACTTGGGTTTAAAAAAAACCTGGTAGAAGAACCGGTGATTGAAATAGTCAAAATAAAGTGAGGGCAATAAGTGAAAATAGTAGGAGTGGTTAATACCAATACATGTCCACAAAATGAAGCAGTAGAGTGAGAAGTTAGCAGTGGGAGAGTAAGGTTATGTCTGCAATTATCTTCTGGAGGGAAAAGGAAATAGCAGTTCCAATTTAAAAAGCCTGGGTACAAGAACTGGTAGTGGTAGTGGTAAGAAATAAAATAATAGTGCATGAAATAAATGGAAGATAGGAATGGTAAATATCAACACATGTTCAAGAAAGGAAGCAGTTGAGTGCTGAGCAAGTAGTAAGAGAGTAAGATGAAGTTTGTAGTATGCTTCGGGAGTTAGAAGAAAAGTGATATAAGAAACCATGGGAGTGGAGCTGACACTACATAGAGCGAGGATAGGATATTTATGCAGGTGAAATTCACAAAAAGGAGAACAGAACGAAGCATGAGGATGATTTGTTTACTACTGGAAAGTGTAATTCTAATGCAATTTGTGGTGGTTGGTATTAAAAAAAATCCTTAATCAAGTGACATACAGTCATTGTTGGAAAATCTCACAGGAAAACTTAACAAAATGGATGGAATGGAGTTAAGAATAAGTAATAATCTAAATAGAATAGCCAAAGAAATTAAAGAGGAGGTTGGAAAAGAAATACAAGGAATAAGAAGAGAAATGGATCAAATGAAATTAAAAATAGAAAGAACTGATATGAGGAGATGGTTCAACCAAGTGGAGGAGAGAAGAGGTATTTGGCCAGAGGAAGAAGTAATATATCTACTGAAAAATAACTTGGGAATGGAATAAAAAGGCTGAGAGATAGTGGAGGTATGCTGCATAGGAAAAAATATTGAGAGAAGGCTAATTGTTGTGCAGTTCTTAACATCCAGTTTATTAATGAAATCCTGGGCAAATATAAAATGCTGAAAGGTTCAAATACGAGGGTAGGTCCATTCTGGGTGAACTTCTTCAATTTTGTCTTCTAAAGCCCATGATATAGGAGCAAGAGAAACCAACATCTGATAACTATGAATAATAGCCCAAAGTTAAGTTTGAAAGCTTGCTCCTAAATAAAAGAAAAATATGACATGTAGCAAAATGATAAAGACCAACTGACAAAATTTGTTATGTAGAGAGAAAAACAAATCAAATATATTTTAACTTACGTACATCAAATTATATAATTTTTAGCATATGATTAGTTACAAACAAATGCATTCCTTTCAAATACTGTTACATAAAAAAAACAGCAATGTTGTAAAATGATAAGATCACTTGCCATTAATATCCTATAAATGAGCCCTTTTTCAGAACAACATATATCACATGATGCGTCATATCCTCTCCAAACTTCTGAAACACAGTCAGTACAAGTTCATTTCATGCAGATATAATAGAGGTCATTAATTCCTGTACACTGGCATAATGTTTCCCATCGAGATGAACTGGGTCTTAAATTCCTGTATACTAGCATATTGTTTCCCATTTCAATGAAATGACCTGCCTAAGTGCCCTATATATGCTCCATAGGGTTAGGTCTGAGGAATTGGAGCCATTCCATGACACTAACATTTTTGTGGCAAAACCACTCCCTTGTGAATCCAGCAGTGTGGATGGTTGCATTGTCCATCTAAAATATCCAATCTATGTTCCAATCCCGTCTGAAGCAGATAAAAGGTGCTGTTCAAGCAGTGCCTGAGAGTGTATGGTTTTCATACCACCTGCAGGGAATCCCAAGTTGTGCTTTCCCCACACATCAGTTTTTCATCCCAGACTATCAGAGCTTTTCTTTTTGCTGCCTCTTTGCAAACACTTTCCCTTCATTTCTGAGGCCATGCTAATAGTATGCCCAACCATCAGGAACATCCCAGTTAAATTTATTTTCATCATTAAACATTATAAGCTTTCATTCTTCCTTCCAGGTGATGTGTTCCTTAGCCCAGTCAACCCAACTCTGTTTATGATGAACAATTAAATGGGATTGCTTCTTCTTTTTCTTGTATTTCAATATGTTTGTATTTTTTCTTTAATAGTGTTTAATGCCCGTTTTTACTACTGAAGCACCACAGGTGATATGTTTGTTTGTCTGACTAGCCTGGACAATGTTGACGGTGAACAGAGGAAACATGAGCAAGGTGTCCCAGCTATGATCCACCATCACTGGGCTTTCTGATCACTGGCCCAGGAATGAGTTTTTCAGGTCTTCCAGGCAAAATTTATATTCCACAATTATTTCCTGGCTTCTGAAAGTTATTTATTACAAATGGTAATTTGTCAAGCTTTCTTGCCATTTCCTGAGATAAAAATTCTTCTTGTAGGCTTTGACCTTATTTTACTTGAAGCTGGACAAGCCTGCCTTCTGACCCATGCTTACTTAATCATGCACTCTTCAAAACACAAGAGACACAAAGCTGCTCACTCCGCAGCTGCAGAAATGCATTTGCTTATGCAGGTCATGAGGTAGTCAGCCTGGACTTTTCATTTTGAAATATTGCCTTCTGTCTTTCGACCTTTGTACAAGGAATGCATATGTTTGTAACTAGCCCTATGATAAAGATCATATAATTTGATGTATTTAAGCTCACATATAATTGATTTCATTTTTTCTCTATACATGATGAGTTTCAACAGTAGCCCTTATGATTTTGCAAGACATCTTACAACAATCGCACCCTTTGGCCATGAAATGCAAATCAAACTTATTACAATATGAACTACTCTTACAGAAATTATAGTAACTACTCTGTCTATAGTGATTTTAAAATTATTGTATTATTAGAATACAAACAAGATACAGATACAAACTATTCATGTTTCTTGTGCAAATGGAATGGCTGTTTTAAAGCCTATAATTTGAAACTAAAATTTCGCCAATTCAGAAGAATATTGCACTTTCTGAGAAGAATACATCTGCATCAGTGGCTTGTAGATTTCACCACCTTTCATATGAAATTAGAAGTAATGAATTTTATCAAGAGAATATGTTGAATTGGAGAGAGTTTTAAATACTTAAAGGGTTCAAATTTCCTAAGATTAATAGTGTTAAATTAAAGAAAGTTATATTTATTGGATTGAAGTCAGGGATCTGATAAAAGATCAACTATTTGCCACTAATAATATGACAATGTGATTGTGATTTATGATGAAGAAAAGCAAATTTCTGCTTTTGCTCCTGCTGCTGTACTTATACTGTATATTTTTCTACCCAAAACAACATCTTATTTCCAACACATTTGCAGCACCTGAGGGTTACCTTAGGAAATGGGTCTTATTGTATCAGTTAGGCACAATGCTGATATCTTGAGGGATATGCATATCCCTCAAAAACCAATCCAATGGATAATATTAAGATAGCAACAGATAAAAAACTGATAGACAATTAAATAAACAAGACTCAACAGAGGTATGCAGAACTATAGCACTTGAACATTTATACAACCAATTCCCTGAAACAGACTGGCTTAGAATTTACACAGATGGATCTGCAGACAAACAGAGAAATTGGAGGTGGTATATATTGTAAATATTTCTCACATTATTTCATACTGCTAGACAATTCACAAGTTATGAGGGTGAAATGGTGGCAATACAATGAGCGTTGGAACAGATATACCATATAACTGATATAAAAAAAAATAAAATAATGATTCTTACAGACTCAGCTTCAGCTATACAAGCTATAGAACGATATGATAGTTCATATGAATCTTACAATGTAAGGGACGTGAGATATTATAGATTACTCCAAACAAAATTTCAACAAATAATACTACTGTCAATAGCAGCACATGTGGGAGTGATAGGTAACGAGAGTGCAGACTTTCTGGCCAAAAAGGGGGTAGTGCTATATTCAAAACCAATAAAACCCTGTAGATTAAATGTAAAATTAAAAAATATCAAAACAACCATAGAACAAAAATATCCACATAATATTCAAGTGGAAATATCTAATAAAAATTTTCTAAAATAAAAGAAACAGTACAAAAAATAAAACATCTATCAAGGAAGGAAGCAGTTGCTCATTTTAGACTGGCCACTGGATATGATTGTCTGGAGGAACATCTACACAGATTTGGTTTTATGAATGATAACACATGTAAGATCTGCAATACTGACAAGATTCTAAATGGAGAACATCTATTGGAATGCACAGAACTGAGGAAAGCTGTACCTGACAGGAAAATACACAAATTATATTGGCTGGCCAGGGAAAAATTGATGGATCATAATCCTGCACATTAGATCAACAACACAATGCTGATAGGCCACAACATCATAGGACTACTACTGCAGAAGAAAAAATTCTGCATTCCTTAGAGCATTCACCTGACACAAGTACATTGCAATTAGCTGCACATCACCACATGTCTCAGATTTCAGTAAGGAGAACTATATGAGACACAACTTTACTTATACCACCTTCAACCTGTGGAGGAATTGGAAGAAAAAAATTGTTTTTGAATGTATCTGTGAATGGTTGCATCACCAGTATGCAGCTGATCCAAACTTCTTTAGCAAAATATTGGTAATGGATGAAGACTTCACTAGAAAAGGCATTTTCAATCAGAACCACCATGCGAGAATATTCAGGAAATGCATTCTTAATATTAACTCTCCATCAATATCTGGTCAAGAGTAGTCATGCTGTTTGGACCCTTTTGAACTTCCTGCATGATTAACAGCTTTTGTATATTTATACTTTTTGCACATGAAACACCCCTAACAACTGAACTCCATACTACTGGCAGTGCATCTGGACATGCAGCTACTCCAAGATGGAGCACCTACATATTATGATCATGCAGTGAGACATCATTTGAATAACGTATCCTGGCAAGTGGATTGAACACAATGGGTCTGTTGTGTGGCCAGTGCGATCACTTGCTCTTATATGTTGCAAGCTGTGGGACTACATGAATTTTTAATTTATTTTCAACAGCATGCCACAAGAGAACATCTGTTGAATGCAACAATAACTCTGGGAAATGCAATCAGGAACAGGCTAATATTTTCCAATGCACAAGAAATTCATGGTGTATGAGGGCTGAATTATCTTGTCAAGTTAATGGTAGACATTTTTGGCACCTTCTTAAGTCTGCAATGTCAATACCCATAATCAATAAACCTCACTCTAAGAAAATAAAGATATTTTTTCCTGGCCTTTTCCACTATTACTTTAGTAACAAAGCCATCATTATATGTTTTTATATGAAACAATGTTTCTTTTTTTATATTAGAATAATCTGTATCACAATTATAAATCATCCTGTATAATATTAAAACAGAAAACAATTACTTGGTTAATTACTAGAAGCTTATAAAATCTGCACTTTTCAAATTCCCATTTGGCCTTTTGCTTCCAAATCTTCATCAAGATATTTCTGAAATGGAGAAAAGGTACAATGGAGGTGGTTCACAGAATGATAAAACCTCATAAGAGAAATCCCAGCAAATGACAGATACTTAAATGACTGAAAAAAAGAATCAGCTGTAATATTTTCAAGTATTATTTAACAAAATTGGATTATTCTATAGTGACAAATGTAGATTTATACATGCAAACCTGCTTTTAGAAAAGTGCAATATGCAATTTAGTTATATTTTATGGATACCACAAAACATATAAGGACTCAATGATCTTAATGTAAGGACATATTTAAACTCCCAACATATAATAAATTAATAATAAATTAGTGATAAAATATATAAAAAAACCTGGCTTGAATCAGGTGTTAATGTAAATATGCATCCACAAGGAATCTCTATCCATAACATACAGCAGCTATTTAGTTAAGTATAGAATTCTATCCATAACTGCTAATGGGTAAAATTAGTTTCTCTCAGAAAGAATAATGTTTCTTATGCCTTACAGCTTACATTATGCTCACTTACTGTTACTTTTTCGGTGAAATTCTCTAGTTGTTTCCTCTTGAGAGATTCTGTTTCCTGAATGATATGCCAGGCAAGAAACAGGGTGAGCAAGTGGAGGGCCTGTGTTAGTAGTTGGCCCCTTATTACTTTCTTGATGTTGTGTTGCACCAGCAGGCATCCTTGTTTCAGAAGAACTTCTAGCAGAGCTCTTTATTTTCATTGCAATTCCCTCAACAAACACTCCAGTGCCACTATTTTTTCCTCTATTACTTTTACTTCTTCCTCGCCCAATTCCTTTTACAACTTCTGAATGAGGTCCATCACGGTTATCACGTATCTTTCTAATCAAGGATGCATTTGAATTAGCACTAATATTATCTTCTCTATTGTTTTTGCAGTTACTTGTATTGTTCTGATTCCTGAAAAACAAATTCCCTGGCTCAATAATAAATCTTAAAAGAAAAATAAATCAAATGCATATTATATAAATTAATAATAAATTATTTACTAAAGAAAAATATAAATACACATTTCAATAATAATTTTATGGTCAAGAATTAAACAATACCTAGTACTGCATAAATTTATGGCAGATATGAGAGTAACAATCTCAACCTTACACCACTGTCATTTTTACATAGGCAAAAATGAATTTAATAAAATGAAATTTACTTCCAGTACAGTACAACTTGGAGGAAGAGAGAGAGAGAGGTGTACACATGCATACAATATTATCATATCTAATATACTTCAATGCATAATTGTTCTTTTATAAATATTGGAAAAGAAATTACGTTTTTTGTTCACTAAGCACTCCTCACCCCAAGTATCAATGTAATCAAGTCTTTCTAAAAGCCTATGTAGTATGAAGGCCGATAAGAAAAAACTGATTTATGAATTTTTTTTATTATTTAAAATAATTGCATCATATGACACTGCAACACATCTTTTCTACTACAAACTCGGATCAAAACGTTTAATGCATAGTGTTTTATTTACTTCTGAATACCATAAATTACATATTATTTACATATAAATCTGGGATCTGAAATAAAACATCTAGCATTGGGCAACGTAAATTTGATTATGGCTACCAAATATATGATACAGCAACAGAAACAAACCTGAATATATTACAAAGAATTCAAGTGCCAGCAAAATAATGACAGGATTAAAATGCTCCTCCCCCACAATATGAGTCTGTAGAATCTAATCTGAAACCTTTAAATCTGAGGAAGAGAGAAGGCTGTTAAATATTTCAATAAATTAAAAAGTCTCAGAACCTTACACAGAACTTCAGAATATATGATCACCTGGATAAAAAAAAAACTATATATGAAAATACATATAATGGTCGAGAGAATACTACACTCTATTATTCAAAGTATCCATTCCACTGTAGAACTGCTTAAACAAATTCATTTCCATGAAATGTTGTTTGTATGTATAAACAAAAAGAATGACAATCTTCTCATCAGCTGACCTTAGAAGTATTATATGATGAAATAGTATCATAGTCTACACAGATGGAGGCCACAGAAAAATCAGGGAGAGGACTGTTAATAATTTTAAATAATACAGAACAAATTCAATTAAACAATAGAATTCCAGTGGAATATAAGAGTACAAAATTAACTCGCTTATTTTAGAATACATTAATGCTTTACTGTAGTTGTTCGGACACAAGTTGGTTTTTAAATTTATTTGAAATTCTAATTGCTGCTCTATCATGCTGAGGTCACAGCTGTAAAAAAATTTACTTACAGCTCTCTCACTTTCACAGCCATTTAATTCTCTATGATCCCAAGGAGATCACAAAAGCACAATAACACCTATAGCCTATGCAATTCAAGAAAATGATTGACATTTCACAGAGGGAGAACTGGTAGAGTTGCCACTTATGTGAGCACATGGAGAGTGTGCTAGGATTACATGTATACAAAGACGAATGTGTTGTGCCAATGAAATAATTGCCTTGTAGAGCAGTACCTGCATCATTATCGTCATCATCATTATGATCATAAATATACTCATATCAAATGTACACTAAGATGATAGTAATAAAGAGTATCTTGATGCAAAGACTGGACATGAACATGGAATTATCACCCTCAAGCAGTATGTTAACAAAAGAGACATACCTGCGAAATATTCAAATCACTTTTATCACTGTTGTTGCTACTGTTGCTTGTGTGACTGTTACAGCTGCTGTTACACCCTGTCATCATTCAAAGAGCTGTTGTAATTTCCTACAGAAAAGTCAAGCTGTTCAAGCTTCCAAAATACCTTCATTTTCCCATGCTACTCTTATTGTGAATCATCACTTTGTATCAGTTTTCCGCTTTTGCTGTTGTCAGTGCCTCTTCTGTCAGCTTTATTACTGGTGACATGGTAAAATCTGTATTGTTTCGCCCATCATAACCTTTTATTTCAGGCCAAATTAACTTGAATGGGATAAACGCCAATGTTAAAGGGAAGCCTAACTATTTTGTGGCCATGTTCTGCAGCAATGCCATCAACTACAAAACCATGGTTTACTTGCTCTTAAAAGTTCCCTCAATTTTCCCTTTTCCTCCTCACTGGTACAATGTGGTGAATAAGCCAATGAATTAGATAATTTGTCTTCTTCTCATTGTTCTAACAGAAATTACTGAGGGTATTTGGCATTGTCCATTACTATGACAAATGGCCTGGATAAATTCAGAAGTTGTTCTTTGAACCATTTAAAGAAAGTGTTATGATTCATCTCCTCATGATAGTCTATTGTCTTTTTAATTTAGAAAGAATGCAACAATTGGGGACAAAATCTGACGCAGTTCCAACATGGAGAAGTATTATTCTACCCCCTTTACCTAATGGTACATTTATTGTTGCTTCTAGCTTGTTGTCCATTCAAACTTTGCTTACAGAATGAGCGGCATTTACCTAAGTCTCATTGAGCCAAACATGCATTCAAAATCATGCGTGAATATTTCCCGAAGGAACCTACAGCAGCACCAAGCACAAATGTTGGACTTTTCCATTAGCAATTTTCTACCATTTTGTAACAAAAACCTAAATTCTTCACTATTTTACACAAGTAATCTTGCCACCTTGGTGTAGCTTGGCTTCCTTTAAGGACACATGTAATTTAAAGATAGTAGGATGTTCCTTTTTCATATAATAAGAATAAGTATGTCTGGTATGCTGCTGGAAAGAATATAAGTTTGTAACATGTTTATATCTTTTTCTCAGTTTTCCAGGGGTTCTAAACATTGATGGCTTATTTTCTCCTTTATCATACTTTTCTTTTCTTATCTTAACCAGTGTTTTTACCAATTCCTATAGCACACAAGATCCTATCCAGTATCTTGGAGATTGGAATGAGTGGCCTGCACCGTTCAATTTCTCCTCATCAAAATATTCTCTAACAAGCATATTATTTCCCATGTCTGTCCTTTAATTGGGATACCTTTACCAAATACTTGTTTATTCAGTTACCGAGAATACTGCTCAGTTTTTCACTATTCTTAAGGCAACCTTAAAGATCCATTAAACTTGTTTATAACATGTAAATGCTCACAACACACATGTATGAATACATACAACAAACACATGGAGCCTACAAAGCAATAACTACACTATTGATGCAAAGCCTTCTCACTACACAAGAAGCTTCTAAACTTTTGAAGAATATGGCAGATAAGTATTGTTTGTTTATAATGTAGCAACAGCAGATATATAAGATGTGAACTCTGGTTTCTGTAAACAATGCACCAGGCATATGCTAATCATATGTTACAAATCTGTATTGCAGTAGC
This sequence comes from Metallyticus violacea, assembly GCA_030762175.1. Lineage (NCBI taxonomy): Eukaryota > Metazoa > Arthropoda > Insecta > Mantodea > Metallyticidae > Metallyticus > Metallyticus violacea. The sequence goes on from CM060833.1 coordinate 142,928,812, forward strand.
AGCATACACAGTTGCTACTGTGGAAACATCCTGCCTCTAATTGGTTTGTTTACATGTTGCTATCACAACAGCTATGATGCTTCAACACCCTCTCATCGTTTTAGAGCTCTGTTCCACATGTTCAATAAATGCAAATCACCTTTTTAACGTGCACCGAGTGTAATAGGCTATCAGAGCATCACAGAGGTAACTTCCAAAAAATTCTCAACTTACTTATATATTAATAAAAGAGAAACTTATTTTTTGCGGATATCTTTGCATGTTGGAGTACTTGGCAATGAAATGTCTAACAAACTAGAAGGGTGCAACAAATCTAAAATAAATTCATAAAAATTAATATATTTCTAAATCTTCCTTAAGTTCAAAACTGAATCAACTGAAGACAGTACATGGAAAACACCATCAATTCATAATAGGTTCCAAAAGCAAATGCCTGAAGCCAAACTCAAATCACATTCAGATAGGAGTGATAAAATTGCTATTTCAAAACTAAAAATAGATACCTACAGAAAAAGAAGATTAAAAGATTCAAAATGCAAAAAGTAGAGAAACTAAAAGGCAACACCAAAGCACATACTTACCTGCATAATAACTGTTATATCAGAACTTTAGTATAAAAATTGAAGAGTTTAATTTCATGGACTTAAGACTAATACAACAGATAAACAGCAGTATTATCTCTCAACTTATAGAATACAAAACTAGCTTTACTATAAATATACTAATGTAATTAAATGAGCCTTGTTTCAACCATGGCCAAGTTCATTTTTTTTCCTTTTTACATTTTAAACATTTATGAATTCCCCTTGATGAAAGAAATGAAGAAACTATAAAAATGGTTTTTAAAACAGGCCAGGACCTGCGATATGTTTTAAATACATAACAACTTAAAAATTTGCTAAATTCTTATAATAAGGGCTGTTTGTGATTAGTGATAAAACAAGTTTAATTTCATGCATTTGTTTGAAATATCATTGCATATTCTAGGCATTAAAACCCCTTTGGATGTGAACTTAATTTAATAAAGTGATTCTTTAAAATAACAAGATCTACGATATGTTTTAAATACATAACAACTTAAAAATTTGCTAAATTCTTATAATAAGGGCTGTTTGAGATTAGTGATAAAACAAGTTTAATTTCATGCATTTATTTTAAATATCACTGCATATTCTAGGCATTAAGACCCCTTTGGATGTGAACTTAATTTAATAAAGTGATTCTTTAAAATAACAAGAAATTTATGTTTTTATTAAATATTAACAAATTTAAAATTATTTCAGACATAATTAGTATTGCTGAGCTCATTGTGTATTCAACTGATTTACTTTGATTAGGTAACAATGGCATGTAATTAGCACACTTTTCTCAGAGCCTTTGAGATCAGCTGTTTACTAGCCTAGCGATAGAGATTATCTGTTTGATTGCACCAATAATATTTTAGTTTCAGCCAATAGCAGTCTAGGAGTTAACAGTGAACAAACTCCACATTATGAGGTTTTCAAATGGCAGCTTACCTACAGCTGCAGGACATTTTATGTGTTATTATTGGGACACTCAAGCAATGGGCATGTCAAAAGTTTGTCACCTCTGGTTGTGCCAATAGAGCTGCAGAATTTAAACCTGAAGATTAGTTGTAACTGCTGTGCAAATACTGCAATTAGATAAATGCTGTAAATCTCTAAGAACACGTGAAGCATAAAATTGCTACTGGTCAAGCAAGTGAATTTTGAGTAGATGCATTAGAAGCATAACATAATGTGAAACCAATGAATTTAAAAGAATTTATTCTGGACAGAATGGAGGCTTTTGTGAAATATACCACCCCAGTTGAAAAATTAACCAACCAACTCTTAGAAACTGGATGAACAAATAGTACTTGGTGCTGGTGAACTGTCTATGGTTAACGGACTCAGACATACCTAAAAATGTTAATTGGAACTTGTACAGTGAAGCTAATCATATAATTAAGATCATTGTATGTTTGAGTTGAACTACACACTCTTATTACTGTATTTGTTTATATGTAGAAATAGATTCACAAACCCATTTGCTCGCATCTTTAGCTAACTGTCAAATGGTGGATAATTTTTTATGCTATGCAAATATATGCTCTGGTGGAGGTGTGATGAACATACGTTTGTATTTATCCCCAGAAGTGCCAAAATTCATTAGACTGTCTCTGTATTTGTAAATGTGTATTTCTCCCCATTTTGCTAATTCTGTAGGTTCTTGTATTCATTTTACTATTTTGCTTTATGCACTATGTCGTGGTTTTCTACCTATAAATGAGATTCTACCGCTGATTTCTCCCTTTCTTGCATTTTATGTTCCTAAAATGTTCATTAACTGTGTGTCTATGTTTTTCTTTGTTTTTCCAATGTAAATTTTTTCACATTCGGCAAAGCATTTTTCTCCTGTGGAATACTGTCATTACGTTGTATATCAGGAGATTTTTTAACATTAAATCTGTTTACAGGTGCCAACCCGATATTAAAATCTTTAAGAATATTCTGAACATTTTTTGTAGCCCATGGACGATACATGAATTTTTTTAAAAATTAACTTATCTTTTCTTATTGAAAGTGTTGTGGTTTCTTCAACAAGTGCTTGCCTCTTGAATTTCTGTATTTGTTTGTGTACTAGTTCTTTTTTAAAACTATTTTTAGCCACTGTACTTTCTATTTGTTTGTATTCTTTGAAGTTTTCTTCTTTGCTAATTTGTAGGTTAACTAGCTGGTGTGTTGAACTGTTAATAACTGCATGTTTATGCATCATAGGGTTAAACAGTCAGCTTTGAAGTGATTGCCTGCATGTGTATTCTTTCTATATTTCCAAACATTAGGTTTCCTTGATGCTTCATAATTTTAATGTCCAAAAATGGTAACATGTTATCTGTTTCAGTTTTGTATGTGAACAATATGTTTCTATCTGGTATATGCAGAAGTTTTATCAGTTTTTTTTGTTAACTATGGCAAATATATCATGATATCTGTACCATATTTTAAATATGTATGGGAATGCTGAGTTGATGTGTGTTTCAAATCTGCTCATGACGAGGTTAGTTAGAAATGACATAAGGGGCTGCCCATAGTAAGTCCTGAATGTTGTTTATAGAATTTGCTCTTGAAAGAAAAGTAGGATTGGTTTATGCAAATTTTGATGAGTTTTATGTACTTCTTTTATGTATGAATAATTGATTCCACTTGTTCTTAGTCAATCATGCAGATAGATTAAGAGTTTATCTTTGGGTATGCTTGGAAACAGTGATTCTATGTTGAAAGATATTAATGTATCAGAAGGTTGTAATTTTATATCCTTAATTTTTTCTATTAACTGAAATGAATTGTTTATACTTCTGCTTTGAAATTTTGATAGTATCTTGAATCTACCAGCTAGCCATCATGCTAAATAGTATGAAGGCATAATGACATTGTTAATGATAGGATGCATACCATTACCAGTCTTGCAAATTTTTGGTAAACCATATATTTTTGCTATTTTAGGGTTGTTCTGTTTTATTTTGTATTTTGTTTCTTTTGGGATAACTGTGTATGTTTTAGAGCCTCATTGACTGAATTAATACATCTCTTTAAGGGTCAGAATGGATCTGAATATATTTTTTCTTATTTAGCAATTCTTGCATCCTCGTACTATAATCTTCTATATCTAATATTACTATTCTGTTCTCTTTGTCCACTTTTGCATAAACTATACCTTTATCATTTAATGATTTTATTGTGTTCCTGTATGTCTTATTTACTGCTGTTTTCTTTTTATTCATCTCTTTTAAAACCTTTTCTGATTCTATTTTCTTTTTTTTATTCTTTAATCCCCTTCAAAACCACTTCTAAATCTACCGAATAATCTTCTTTTCTACTTTATTGGAGCATTGGACACAAGTTTTTAGGCCTTTAATCAAAAATGCTAATTCATCTTTCCTAAAAATTTCTTTTAATAGATTTTAGATATAATTCTATTTAGGTTCTGGATTTTTAGATTTCTTAGGTTTGTGATTTAAATTTCTAAACGTTCTATTTGCTGACTTTTTTGTTTATTCAATACTGAATATATGTCAGAAAGGAGTTTAGAAATATAAATCACAAACCAAGAATACTAAAAATCAAGAAGCTAAACAGAATTATGTTGAAAATCTATCAAAAGAAAGTTTTATAAAATATGAAATAGCATTTTTAAATAAAGACCTAAAAATCTGTGTCAAATACTCCAATAAAATAGAAGATTATTTGACAGATTTAGAAGTGGCTATTGAAGGATTAAACAAAAAATAAATAGAATTAGATCAGAAAAGGTTTTAAATATAAATAAAAAAAATCAGTAAATGAGACATATAGAAACACAATAAAATCATTAAATGATAAGGTGTAGCCGACAAAGGGAAGAGAATAGTAATATTAGATAAAGAAAATCAATACAAGTATGCAAGAATTATTAAATAAGGAATATTATTCTTTAATTCTCACAATTGATGCTCTGTATAATTCAATGCTAAGTGGAGCATAAGAGTGTTAAATCCACTCACTAGTTAATTAAGGATAAATTAATTGCTTTACTACTATTAATTAGTTGTGACACGAAATTAATTTAAATTTAAGAAAATATATTCAGGTTCATTCAGATCCATTAAAGGGATGTATTAATTCAGTCAATAAGGCTCTATAAGCCTTCACAGTTATTCCAAAAGAAACAAAATTAAAAACCTCTTCATGAGCAGATTTGAAACACACATCAACTCAGCATTTCCATACATATTTAAAATATGGTACAGATATGATGATATTTGCTGTAGTTAACAAAAACTGATAAAACTTCTGAAAATACAAGATAGAAACATATCATTCACATACAAAACCGAAACAGATAACATGTTACCATTCTTGAACATTAAAATTATGAACCATCAAGAAAACCTAGTATTTGGAATATACAGAAAGAATACACATGCAGGCAATCACATCAAAGCTTACTGCTTTAACCCTATGATGCATAAACATGCAGTTATTAACAGTTCAACACCCAGTTAGTTAACCTACAAATTAGCAAAGAAGAATACTTCAAAGAATACAAACAAATAGAAAGTACAGTGGCTAAAAATGGTTTTAAAAAAAAACTAGTACACAAAAAATACAGAAATTCAAGAGGCAAGCATTTGTTAAAGAAACCACAACACTTTCAATAAGAAAAGATAAGTTAATTTTTAAAAAATTCACGTATCATCCATGGGCTACAAAAAATTTTCAGAATATTTTTAAAGATTTTAATATCAGGTTGGCACCTGTAAACAGATTTAATGTTAAAAATCTCCTGATAAACATGTTAATGACAGTATTCCACAGGAGAAAAAAAGCAGGTATTTACAAAATAAGTTGTGCAGAATGTAAAAAAATCTGCATTGAGAAAATTTACATTTACAAATACAGAGACAGTCTCATGAATTTTGACACTTCCAGGGTGAAAACATAAACTTTATCACACCTACACCAGAGCAGAATACACATTCCCACAGCATAATAAATTATTCAGCAGTCGATAGCTGAGGATGCGAACAAAATAAAACTAGTTCTACATATTATAAACAAGTTTTTTTTTTTCATTGATTTATTTATGGATGCTCTTTAACATCTCAGGTCATCAGCGTCCCATTCAACTCAGGGCATGAAACAGCCAACAAATTTTGCTCAGAGGCCTCTCTTTCAGGCTTGAAGTTCTTTTTCGTGCCGTAAATGTACGACACAGGACCCACAGCTTTACTTCCCTTCCAAAGGAAGCCATACTTAGGATTTTTACGCCCAAAAAAATCCATCAGTCCTGGCCGGGTTTGAACCCGCGATCTTGGGTTTAGGAGGCAAGTATGGTAACCAATACACCACCAGAACCGACTTATAAACAAGTGTAGCAATAAGAGTGTGCAATTCGACTGAATCATATAATGATCTTAATTAAATCATTATATCTCTTAATTTAGAGAAATGAAAGAAAAACTAAAAATAATGTCCAGTTTAAGACAGTTTTTTATGATGAAACTAACGAGAATGGAAACTGTATTTTCAATATTTCATAAGACTTTCAGTTACTGCATAAGCAAAGATGCAGCTTTAGTCATTCTTGATGCAGCCAAAACTGCAAATTGTGCTAATTTCATTTTTGTTATCTTGCACAGTTATAATATTGAAACAGAGCATGCTGTAGCTGTTTTGACTTATTAGACAAGGTGCATGACAAAGGATTATATTCAGTATTGAACAGAAAGTCAATAACAAGGTAGTGTCTTAGAGGACAATGGATATCTATACAATGAATACTGGACACTGTTAATGCTTTCCTTAACACCAGGAAGATGAAAATGAAATATTTACAGTTTCTGAGGAAGAAATATGAAGACTCAAATAATCAAGACATCACTGTTTTTCCTCTGCCAGCATCCATTGTGGAATGTTTCAAGTGACTTGATGATGGCAATGCTGGGATTAAGTTTTCATAAAAGTATCCACTTCAGAAATTCACACAGTTAAATTAGATGCAGCATTTGTTATTGAAATTTGCTCCTTTATAATGGATTTAATTACATTCTTGGAAAGAATAACTTATTGAAGAATCCATGTTTTTGCAGAAAAACTGAAACACATTGAAGTGAAACTGTACAACATTTAAAATACAACAATAAAGAATCTGAACAAGAACTTGTTTGATCTGGACAATTTTTGAAGAAAAAACTCTGCAGTGGAGTTGGTTGCCATACAGAAGAATGCACCACTTCTAAAGAACATATAGCCACAACAGTTCCTAGTGGGTCATGCAATTTTCCTCATAGAAATCAAGGAGCAGTTTAAACAAGACTGTGTTGCAGTAGATGTAGTAGGAATCCTGAATCATCTGAAGTTATCTAATAAGTAATATGAAGCAGCTGCCATTACACACATTTAGTTATTTGCTTGTTCAAATACAGACTCTGAGAGGTCTTTTCCAAAAAAGTTGTTAATCAATGATAGGAGGTGGAGGTTGAAAGCTGCAAAAGTGGAGATACAATGTTTGCATTTGAATAAAAAGACAAAATTTTTCATTTTAATTCAACAAATTACAATAGAAACCATTTTCGAACACCCCTACTTATTAGTTAAATCTACAAGAAAAATCGTTAAAATTCACCATGGAAAGAGAATGCAATGACAGCTACCTTTCTTGGATCTTAAAATAATTAAGTTAAAAAACCATTTAACATTTGGCATATATAGAAAACCTACTCACACTAATAGCTACATTAAATATAACAGTTATAACCCAGTTCCTCATAAACATGCAGTACTAAATAGTCTTGCTCACAGGTTGGTAAATGTCCTCATGAACAAAGAAGAATATGATTTAGAACTGAGCAATATAATAAATATAGCTATAGAAAATGGTTTCAAACAAGAAGTGGTATATAAGAAAATAAACAGAGCTAGGAACAAAAAAAGAATCAAAGACATCACTACTCTTATTCCTAACAAGGAAGAAAATGGAACGTACCAAAAATTTACATACCATCCATCAACCTTCTACAAATTCCAAAAGATTTTCAAAAAATAAAACATTATATTAACTCCAAAAAACAGTTACTCCATAAAAAATATACTAAATTCTAAACTAAAAGAGGACATTCCTCAAGAGAACAAATCAGGAATATATCAGATGGAATGTATTGATTGTGAAAAAATGTACATAGGAAAGACTAAAAGAAACATTAACATACGAGCAAAAGAAGACATCAGGAACATAAAACAAAGACAGGAAGAAAAATCAGCAGTAGCTTGGCATTTTTGGAATGAAAAACATAATATAAACAGCAATCCCAAACTACTTAAAAACATTACAGGGAAAACAGACCTCGCTGTTTGGGAAAACATTTATATCTGGAAGAACAAATGTAGCGTTTTCAACTTTGAAATCCCACCAAGTGACATCTTAATACAGAAGTTCATCCAACTGCCACCAGAGACAAATCAAACCACCACAAAGAACAAGGCCGGCAGTCGAACTGGAACTGAAGATGGGAGCAATTAGCTCCAGAAACTTAGTTTTCCTTTTTTAAAAACTATTAGTGATGTAAGTGTTACAAAGTTGACTCAGTTATTCTAAACCCGTACTTATATCCATGTCTGCTAACAATGACTGTTATGTTCCATTTAAATGGTTAGCTAGTCATGTAGTTATAAAACATACTGCCTTTTGTATATTTTCTTTGACAATGAAATAATAGTGAAATAATTTATGTAGAATTATAATTGTAGTGCTCACACTTGTCATTAAAGTGAAGCGGCAGCATAATCCTTGTACCAATGTGTTACAAAGGAATGAAACAGTTAAAGTTTTGGAAGCTTTTGACTGGAAGGAAGAAGTCAGCAATATTCTAAAAGCAACTTTTTCACTGCATTTCAAATATTTGTAGGAGAGATGCACCAGCATTTTAATAGTGAAACAGGAATATATCATCAAGAAGTCATAAACTTTTGTAAATGCGAACCCAAAACAGCCATTAAATGACATGTCTGTAAAACAAGAAACTGTGAAGAATGAAAATAATTTTTTGTCTAAACATTTTGGTATAAAATGGAAACAAGTTATTAAACTGATAAATATGGACAGTATAATGAAGAAGAATGAGTACCATGTGATTGGTTCTTAAAAGCCATTCTATTCATCTAAATATTTATAGCAGATAAAAATGAGCTCTTGTAAAATGTGTAAAAATGAACACAATTTGCCTTTAAATTACTATAATGGCAGCACCATGGCCAAGTGGTTACTCCCACCAAGACAACCCGGATTCAATCTTGCAGCCACGAGTGGAACTTGTGGCAGACAAAGCAGCATTCAGGTAAGTTTCTGGTTTCTCCTATCATTGATTCTGCCTTTGCTTCATCTTCACTCTCATCCAGCATAAAATGGTTTGCCAATTTATTGGCCTGGACATTCAAATGGACTATGCTACTCTCAGCTAACAGCAAATGGAAAAACTTCAATAAGCCAGTCATAGGACACCACCACCATTCCTTTTATTTTCATTGCATTTTGTTTTTAATGTATCAGGTTAATCTGATATTTTTTCTATAGGTTGCTGACTGACATGTTAATTTGTTCATGATAAATTACTCCTACCTGTATTGTTAAGAAACTAAATGCAGAATAGGAAAAGTAGTAGTTGATTTGTCTGTTCCAAGAACAGATGATTAGCATTTTAAAGTTGGCCAATTCCTCTTTCAAATGCAGCGAAGTCCACATTTCAAACTTTATTTTTTTCCAGAAAAATTAATATATTTTACCTACATAAACTTTATTTCATGAATTTTAAGTCTATAAACAGAGAATTGAAAAAGATATAGCTCAGTATGATTGTAAAAATTTTCAACATTCCCACATGTACAGGTATTTTATCTAAAATCAACAGTAGCAGTAAAATATGATGTGAAGTAGGTCTTGCATTTGTGTAGTGTCATATGGTTTAAGGAAGGAAAAAGACTTGTACAATAATCCCAACCAGGAAGCCTAGTTCATGCAAGAAAATATATTTAGGAGTGGTACTCTATCTAACTAGACTACAAATATTTTTGTAACTGCTGTATTCATTTTTATTGTTGTATCACAAATCTGTGTTTATTGTCTGGATCCTAATGGCCTCAATTAGAGCAGATGGTTTTCAATAAATCAGTATACATTTTCTAGGGTAGGATCTGCATAAAGAGCCTACAGAAACCAACAGGTTTTGATCAAAGATAAACAAAAATATAAATATATGTGTATGTACATATAACAAATTAATACTAATAATAAAAGTAGATAAAGATAAAACACAGAGAAAGAGTCACACTGGAAACTGCTATATTTCGAACTTCTGCGAGTTCTTCAATGGCAAGAAGCTAGACAAGTGAAGGTGATAAAAGTAAATATTGAGTATCGAAGGTAACGTTATGCATGGAAACAGATGAAACTAGATATGAGAGTGTGGGAAGAAAAAAACTAATATGTAAGATTTAAACCAGGTGGTATACGCGCTTTATGTAAAAATATAGCTGCCATTTCTCTATCTCTGAGTAAACTTTCACAGCATTGTGTAGGTAAAGCATCAATAAGAGTTAGACTAAAAGCATCATCAAAATCCTTACAGTGAGATAAGGCATGTTGGGCAACCGGCAAGGGAGACTTGGTTTTAACAGAACATCTATGATTGTTCATGCGTAGCGAAACAACAGTAGAAGTTAAACCAATATAAAATGCTTTACAAAGCTTACAAGATAACATATATACGACGTTCTTGGCAGAACAGGTAGCAAATGAAGAAATGTTGAATTCCTTGGATAAATTAGGGCTATGGAATGATTTGCACGGCATAATTAGTGCACAGGTTTTACATTTAGGACGTTGGCAAGGATACGAGCCAGCAAAGGGACGTGGTAAATTCGGAGAGGATAGATTACGGCGAAATATACTTTTAAGGTTAGGGGGTGTTCTGAAAGTAAGGAGGGGTACAATTTTAGAAAAATCATTTAAAGATGGATACATTAACAAAGTATCGTGACATTCTTTCAAAATAGGTCTGATGCTTTCAATTCCAGGCACGTAAGTAGTAACTAGGTTGATGAAGTTCTTGTTGCCGGTTGCCCAACATGCCTTATCTCACTGTAAGGATTTTGATGATGCTTTTAGTCTAACTCTTATTGATGCTTTACCTACACAATGCTGTGAAAGTTTACTCAGAGATAGAGAAATGGCAGCTATATTTTTACATAAAGCGCGTATACCACCTGGTTTAAATCTTACATATTAGTTTTTTTCTTCCCACACTCTCATATCTAGTTTCATCTGTTTCCATGCATAACGTTACCTTCGATACTCAATATTTACTTTTATCACCTTCACTTGTCTAGCTTCTTGCCATTGAAGAACTCGCAGTAGTTCGAAATATAGCAGTTTCAAGTGTGACTCTTTCTCTGTGTTTTATCTTTATCTACTTTTATTATTAGTGTTAATTTGTTACATTGTTAATAGTGTTTCTTTATTTTTATGTTTCATTAATATTGTATGTACACATATATATGTATAGTTTATATATACACATAAAAGCACAATCAAAAGACATTAATGCATCAAGGAAAGATTTACTCACTTATATGATGCTGGCTCATGTGCACAAGAGTTTCTACTTTGCTGAGATTCCAATTCCAATGGAGGAAATGCATCTTTTTGTGTCTTCGTACTTCTTTCTTCTTTCACATTTCTTTTAACTCCTAGTGTCCTGTTGCTATATGTTGTTGCCTGGACAGGTATATTTTGATTAATGCTATTGTTACTGCTTTCATTATCATTCTGAGCTGCACTTTTAAGAGGAGGAAATTCTTCATGTGATTCTACGTGATTACTCTGCCGCCCTCCACCCCTTCTCCCACCCCGTTTACCTCCACCTCGTGAAGTGGAAACTGTAATCTGTGGTTTGTTGTATGCATCTTCATCTTCCCAATTTCTTGTATATTTATTTGGACCACGACTGAAACAAATCCAACAAAATAACAACTTTATTAAGATTACAATCTGTGTACATTTCATAAAAATAAAATACCTCTTCTAATGAAAACTCTATAGGGAGCATGTTGCATTGAATTCAGAGCAGTGAGATAGTTTTCTTATGGAGAAAGAGATTTTGAACAAAGTAAAATACGAAGAAATAAAATTATGTCTCCCATTGTAAAAATGTTTTCCATATGAATAGGGAATGGATTCTATATTTATTTTTGTAAGCCAGTTCTGTTATTGCTGCTGTTATTATTCTAAAATAGAATATAAAAAATTAATTTATTATTTATGCTTTTAACATTTCTACACAATTCCAGAACTACTGCTGAACATGGAATTACATTAAATGCACTAGTTCAGCAGATCTTAAACTTTAATATACTCTGGGCCTCTTTAAAGACCTCCTGTGTTGCAGGCCTCCAAGATTGAACTCAAAGTTTAAAATTCTAAATTGTATTCTATATATATATTTTTTAAGTTGTTAATCATGGATTTTCAAAATTTAGGAATATAATGATCATTTTTTCAGTATGTCTTTTTATTGTAATGTATCCTTACATAATTAATAATCATAACAATATTATTACATTAAAAATGCATAAACACATTACCACATATCTGTAAACTTGAAGAATTACAGAACACAGTTTCAACAGTTTGGTGAATTACTGCAAATCTGCAAAGAACACATCATTTATGCAAAATAAGTTATGAATTGAGTAAAATGCAGTTTTAAGGTATAATGTACAATAATTCATTGAATTTGTTTATCTTGTGATTTCATTTAATGAAATGTCAATACATATTTGTTCATTTTCTGACACAACAATGAAGGCATTGAGAAGTTGCAATAATCATGCAATTGGAGTGGAATGCTACTGTTGATAGGTTATGAGTTGAGTTTTATTCAGATAAGTGTTGATATATTTCTGATTAAACTAATTACATCAAAGGTAGGTAATTAAAAGATCCAGATAGAATGTTGACATTTGTTCAAAAATGATGGTAACTTATAATTTCCAAATTATCCTCCAACCACTGTTGCCTTTAGTAGTCAGCTAACACCTCTAGATACTCAACCTCTGCTCTATGGACCAAGAATCTACATCTTTCTGAGGTTACCTGAAATATTCCAGATGATAGATCATGAAAACAACAATCAGCAAAAGAAATCTAAAGCTTATAATGGGTTTATTAACAACAATGAAGATGCAGAACCTTTTACTTTCCTATGTCAGATTTATTTTATATTTATGGATGCTCTTTAACATCTCAGGTCATCAGCATTCCTATGTCAGAGACGAATGAATAGTGAGTTATAAATCTACTCATATGATCACAGTTTGAATGAACCTATTTGTGCAGTAACAATAGTATTAATCAAAAAATAAACATTAATGTAAAATGGGCACAGTTTTGCTTTTTATTTAAATGTAACATGTGCATTGCTGTATATTCTATTTATTCCTGCCCACAAATCTGCATTTTCCCTCCTGGTTGCTCTGTTACTCACATGAAATTAAGTGTGATTTCATATCTGATTCACAATTTCACACAAAATTGTAAATATTTTGTATATAACTATGTTTTTGTAATGTTAAAGGAAATATTTCTGAAGGTGTTATACTAGATATTTCTTTGAAGTAATCCTTAATCTAATTATTAAAAAGAAATATTTTTCAGGTGAGTTGCTGTCTTAGACACAAACTCAATGTCAGTACCATATTTCAGGTTTATAAATAATTACGTTCCATTTTCAGGGAAAATATATATTTGGTGATATTCCTAATAAGTAGGCATAATAAATAAATAGATAGTGTGACAATTAGTTATTTATTTTCTGTGCGTATTAGGGAATGAGCCGTCACAGTAGATGAAGCATTAGAATATTTTTTCTCTCTTGTTGATGACTCAAGCAGATATCTTTATCTGTCAGACTGATGATCAAGGGAATGGAACTCCCAGAGATTTTGGTAAAGAAGGCTGTGTCAATCCAGATCACATAAATTGTTAGGTTTCTCCGGTATCATAGCAACTCTATAAAGAATGCTGCTAATATCTCTAGACCTGTTGTGATAGGTCAGATTCAGATCCCACATGGATCAGTGGGATATACATGGATAAATGATTTCCAATGTGGAAGTTAACTAATGACACTACACTACCAGATCAATTATTACGCATTAAGATGACAAAATTATAAAAGTCACATTTGAGGGGTAAAACTTATATTTGGAATGTTACATGCTAAAGTAACAGTGACTTTTTCATTCATTGCTTTAGCTAGCAAAGAGGAAACAGTCAGCTATGAAAGTAAATTCTTCAAGTCTGGCATAACACTCAGATGCATATGTAGTTAAGCAAAATTCATGGAATGTTCCAGAAGAGTGTGTGTGCCCACAGTTGCATAACTCCTATTTTGTAAGCCTTTTCCACATGTCTCTGTGCCATTGACACTTGCGAACTTCCGAGCAATCAATATTTACTTCATTTCCTAGGTATTGTCATGTGAGCTTGGTGATGTCATCTGAGACTTAACTTTATTGGTTGCCACAAGCCTTGTCTAAAACGCTCAAGGGGTTATTACTTTGGGTCGGCGCAAGCACTTGGTCTCTTTTCTGAGCTAGTCATAGTGGCAGGTCATAGGTAAGAAGATCCTGGGAGAGTGGAACTATTTTGGTTAATCTTTAGAAATTGAAAAGTGGAGCCTCTTGCCTACTATGACCCTAGTTTGCCTTTTATTTGTAACTTGATTTTTCTTTATTGAAAGGTGTGCAGGGTTTTTGTAACATTTTAGAGAAATGCGATGTTATATTTTCAGAGAAATTATTGCGCTCTGCTGTGACATAGAACTATTATTACTACCGGGTTATTCAAGAGTTCTGGATTTGCATGTTATTTATTTATTTTATTATGAAATATTGTCTGCTAAAAGGAAGATGTTAGTAATGGGAAACTGATGAGTGTCAGTTAAAATTTTGTAAGATGATGTGGGTTGTATGTCGGGGAAAATGGGCAACATTTCCAATACCTACTCTAAGTAGGGCAAGTACCAAATTCTATTATTTAACATGATATGCTTTTCTGATGAAGCTTGGTCTCATTTGAATTGTCACACATTTCACAATAACAGGCACTAGGCCCTTTGTTTCAAATGTTTATGTTCCTCCAATGTATGTGAGGGTTAGTGAACATATTCTATTATTTAATGTTTTCCAAAGATAAAAATTACAAACCATAAAATCCAGGGAACTTAGGAGACCATAAACCATAGTAAATTAATTCTGGGACAAAAATATAAGGCACAATTAAGTCACAAATTGATGCACATGATTTGTGAAGTCACAAATTGATGCACATGATTTGTGGCATTATCTTGTTGAAAATATGCCGTCAAATATTCCTCATTCATTAACTCATCACAACAAATTAAATATATCACGTTGTGCTATGGAATATTCACTGTTGTTTGATAGAAAAATAGCCCAATAATTCTTTTTGAGCTGAGGGCACACCAAACCCCGACTTTTACATCATGTAGTGGAACCTTGTCCACAATTTCTGGTCCTCTGATGCTTATTGGCTGTTATTGTGGAATATCATATGACTATTCAGATGAGACCAAGCTTCATCAGAAAAGCACATCATGTGATTCATTTCCCATTATTAACATTTTCTAACATCCAACTACAGGACTGGATACTTTAGTTTTTTCTAAGGGCTTTAATTGATGGACTATGTAATTATGTAGGGGTTTAATTTAAGCAATTTTGCTGCTTGCAGATCTAAAACAAAATTTTGTCTACTGTGCTACATGCCTCATAGATTTCAGAAGACTATGTTCAAAGAAAGTCTGTATTTCATCAATTTTCTTTCTTTTCTTTCTTTCTGTACTACCTTTAATATTGTTTTTTATGTTCAAGCCGGGCTGCCAGGAAATGTGGGCCTAAATGCCTGTTTCATTCTGCCACACAACTTTCTGTATCTGATGTATTGCCTTAAAGGTGAATATCTCACATTACTGCATTATTGCACTAATGAAATCTTACTTTCCGGTGCATAAGACAACTGCCAGAATTTTTTCACAATTTTCCTCCCAACTGATTCAAAGAGAGTGGTGCCACCTATGCTGCACAAGGAATCTCAGCAATTAGAGAGGGTCTATTGTTGGCAATAAGATGCCAGACTTTTAAACTGCTCTTACTGTAAATTTGAATAGTTTGGGATTTTCACAGTGAAATATAGTATCATATAACAATTATTTTTGAAGAAGTCACTCATATTTCACTAGTTTTATTCCACTTGGACATGTTTCAAAGGCAAATTTCCTTCATCGTCAGCACAGTTCCACTGTCAGTTTTCCAGCGTGGTATTAAGATGTTGCTCTTTGGATTTTATAAACTTTTTGATGAGGTTGCTGTTGTTTGGAAGATCAAAATTAACTAAATTTTCTTTGTTTTTGTTCAAAAATATATTTTCCAACACCAATAATTCTACCGGTTTTTGAAGAGCTTTTAAGAGTTTCGGTTCATTTTGGAACTCATGGTTTTCTTGTCAGAAATAGTATGCTACTGCAGATTTTTCTGTATGTTTATATTTTACACTTCTCATGTGTTCCTTAAACCATATGGTAATGATCCTTTTTGTTTTACCTATATATTTATTATTGCAGTCTTTGCAACTGATTTCATAAATGCCTGATTGTTTTGCTGGCGGGATTTTGCCCTTTGTGTTGGTTTTTAGGAGATTTTTCAAATTACATTTATTCACTAGAGCCAAAATAATGTTGGCGTCTTTAAAAATCTTTGGAAATTTTTGGCGTGCCCATGGATGGAATGTAAATTTTTTATATATCTGCTCTCCTTTGTAACTTTTCAATGTGGTGATTTCTTATATTTATTTTTGTTTTTTGAATTTTTCTATCTTTTTCTTGACCAGATCTAGTTGTGTAGCCATTTTTCTGTGCTATATACATGATTTTAGTGCTCCAATTTGTATTCTGTCTCATTTACTGGTAGGTTTGTTAATCTAAATGTGAGGCTATTGATTATAGCTAGTTTATATCATTTTGGATTGTGGCTGTTGCTTTTTATATAATTATCCGTGTGGGTATCTTTCCTGAATATGCCAAATTCCAGTATGTTATCATTTTTTATAATTTTTATATCCAGAAAAGGAAGAACCTTGTTGTTCTCCATTTCCATTGTGAATTTTATGTGCTGTCTTGTAGGTATAGTAGTTTTACTGCGTCATCTTTCCAGATGCCAAGTTTATGAAAATATAACAACTGATCCTACCCAAAAATATGTCAGTCCAGTAAGAAAATTACTAAAAAGCATAACCATACTAAACGAGGAACAAAAAAAGAAAATTTTACCAGACAACCCTACCACACCCAGAATCTATGGACTACTAAAAATACATAAACCTGGCAATAAAATGAGACCTTAGTAAATACAATAAATTTACCCACATATAATTTAGCCAATTACTTGTTGAACAGATTCAACAGATTACCAAAATACAAAAGCCAAAGCATAAAAAACTCAACAGAATTAATAGAGAAAATTAAACTTATGAAACTGGAAAAAGGAGACTTAATAGTGTCTTATGATGTAGTTTCTATGTTCCCTAACATCCCTAAAGAGAAACTAATAAATGTTTTAAAAAAATGGCTAACCTCAATCAAGTTACCTGGAGAAATCATAGAACAATATCTGAACCTCACCAAAATTTGCATCAACCAAACCTACTTCACATTCAGAGGCAAGATATATACACAAAAGAAGGGTTTAGCAATGGGTAATCTGCTCTCACCATTCTTAGCACACATATACATGAGCTTCCTGGAAACAAAATTAGTAGAGGCTTTCCCACACATATATAAATGTTGGTATCATTATGTTGATGATATCTTTGTAAAAGTAGATGAAAAATGGAAAGATGACACAATAAAACTACTAAACCTACAAGACAGCACATAAAATTCACAATGGAAATGGAGAACAACAAGGTTCTTCCTTTTCTGGATATAAAAATTATAAAAAATGATAACATACTGGAATTTGGCATACTCAGGAAAGATACCCACACGGATAATTATATAAAAAGGAACAGCCACAATCCAAAATGATATAAACTAGCTATAATCAATAGCCTCACATTTAGATTAACAAACCTACCAGTAAATGAGACAGAATACAAATTGGAGCTCTAAAAATCATGTATATAGCACAGAAAAATGGCTACACAACTAGATCTGGTCAAGAAAAAGATAGAAAAATTCAAAAAACAAAAACAAATATAAGAAATCACCACATTGAAAGGTTACAAAGGAGAGCAGATATATAAAAAATTTACATTCCATCCATGGGCACGCCAAAAATTTCCAAAGATTTTTAAAGACGCCAACATTATTTTGGCTCTGGTGAATAAATGTAATTTGAAAAATCTCCTAAAAAACCAACACAAAGGGCAAAATCCCGCCAGCAAAACAATCAGGCATTTATGAAATCAGTTGCAAAGACTGCAATAATAAATATATAGGTAAAACAAAAAGGAACATTACCATATGGTTTAAGGAACACATGAGAAGTGTAAAATATAAACATACAGAAAAATCTGCAGTAGCATACTATTTCTGACAAGAAAACCATGAGTTCCAAAATGAACCGAAACTATTAAAACCTCTTCAAAAACCGATAGAATTATTGGTGTTGGAAAATATATTTTTGAACAAAAACAAAGAAAATTTAGTTAATTTTGATCTTCCAAACAACAGCAACCTCATCAAAAAGTTTATAAAGTCCAAAGAGCAACATCTTAATACCACGCTAGAAAACTGACAGTGGAACTGTGTTGACGATGAAGGAAATTTGCCTTTGAAACAGGTCCAAGTAATTGGAATAAAACTTGTGAAAATTGAGTGACTTCTTCAAAAATAATTTGTTATATGCTCTTACTGTTTGTTTGGTTAAATTACTCTGTCTGCCTTTCTGTCAGCTATGCCCGCTATGTTCACTCTAAGTGTTGGCAAGTTTAATGATTTTTCTTAGGGTCAAGTTAAAATTTTATTATGCCAAATGTAATCGCAATATACCTGTTGGTAAGTTTATTTGTGTGTGCTATGGTTGAGAGGATTTTTATTAGTTGATAATTCTATAAGTTATTTTATTTTAAAAATATTTGCATGGCTCGTAACAGTTCATAAATTATTCTTAAAAAACTCTTCCCAAGCAATTTTAGACTATGCATTTCTTTTCACATTACAAATAAATTTTTGCTGATTTCCCATCCTATCTTATCATATTGTAAAACTAAATAAGGGTATTTATGCGAGATTTATACCACTTTTTTAAGCTATGAAAGAAGAAATGGAAGTGAGGTTGAAGAAGCAAATATATATAATGGAATATGCTTTATAATGATATATGCTTTTGTGAACTATTTCATTACCTTTAAAGCCATTTTAGACGAAAATGAATACATAAATAGAGTTGAAACTATGTTAAAAGGAAAAGACTACAAACCAATTGAAAAGAATCTCATCAATAAATGCAATAAAATGTTAAACAAAACATTAAATGAAGTCAAAACACTATCCACTACTGTAAACAGAATATCACACAAAGTAATACAGTACTACCCAGGTTTTATGCACTACCTAAAATACATAAAAATGACAACAGCATGAGACCAATAATAAACAATATCAATTCACGCATATACCAGGTGGCAAAAAAATTTATCCAAGTCTTCAATTCTTTTAAGAGATTCCAAAGTTTGAGCATTAAAAATTCAGTTGACCTAGTCAAAAAAACTTAAAAATAGCAAAATTACGGCTGAGATATAATGGTTTCATTTGATGTAAAAGCCTTATTCCCAAGCATACCTATAGAGAAACTTAAGCTTATGCTAAAGAAATGATTAACATCAATAAATTTAAAAACAGAAGAAAAAGACTTATTAAAACTTACTAATATTTGCATTAAACACAATTACTTCAGCTTCAACAAAAAATATTACCAACAAGCTTCAGGCCTAACTATGGGAAACCCTTTGTCACCTTTTCTAGCAGAGTTACTCATGAGCTCATTTGAAATACATATAACAAAAGCCTTCCCTTTAGTTTTCAAGTCATGGTATAGGTATGTGGATGACATTTTTGCAATAATACAGAAGAAACACTCAATAGATGCCCTGAAACTTCTTAATTTGCAACATGAATCTATACAATTTACCACAAAAGGAGAAAGAAATGGGTGGCTACCATTTCTATATTTAAAAATTATAAGAAATGGAGATTTGTTTGAATTTTGGAATTTATAGAAAAGAAATGCATACAGAAAACTACATAAAAATTAGAGTTATAACCCCATTCCACATAAATAAGGCAGTGTTTTCACAGTTTGGCACACAGATTGATAAATATTCCACTCATAGAAGCAAAGTACAAAATAGAATACAAACAAATAATAAAGACAGCTATAATCAATGGTTTCAACAGACACAGTGATAAAAATTATCAATATATCTAAAAGACAAAAAGGGATAAGTGAAGTTTCCACACTGAAAAACACAAAAGAAGAATACAAATTCAAAAGTTTCACCCACCATCCAATTTACCACAACAAGTTCAAGAAAAGTTTCAAAAAACATGGGATAATGTTAGCTCCAAGGAACAGATACAACATCAAGAATTTATCACGTTCCACAGTAAAATCCATACCAACAGAACAGAAATCAGAAATTTACGAAATAAAATGTGCAGATTGTGAATAGAGCTACATAGGCAAAACAAAGAGAAGTTTGGAAATTCGGAGGGAAGAACATTTTAGGAATATTCGGTTTAGGCAGGTGGATAAATCAGCAGTAGCAGCTCACTTTTGGACCAAAAATCATGAAATAAAACCAAGAATTAAACTGCTGAAACATCTTCAAACCCATTGGAGTTATCCACTTGGAAAAAAATTTTCATATTAAAAAATAGAGAAAACCTAATGAATTTCAAGTTTCCTCCTATGAATGAACTCAGCAACTTCCTACTTCAACCAACAGAGGCCACCACAGGAACATCCAGTTGTCTAACCATCGTTTCAAGTAAAGGCGGTTCAGTGAGCAACTGAAGATGGGAGAGATTCTTCCGAAACGCATCTTATTTTTATGTAAGTAAGCGGAGTTTAGTGTAAAAAATGAATACCTAAGTTTAGGATATATTACCACTCCATTGTCAACAGCTTCGTTAGTACAATGTACATATATGAGACTTTTCCGTTTAAGTGAAACATAAGTTAAGTTTATTGATTTTAACATTTCTATCTTTGCAGACATGTATCTTAAAATGCATTGCAGGTTTCAAATATATTGATTTTGAAATATATTTTATTTATCCAATTTGTCAAAAGTGCTTTAATGAACTTTAGGTGAAACAAACAAACTTTTGTGGATAATTTGCAGAAGCTAGTGCATTAATTATTGAATTTCTTTTCAACCTTATCATTGTTTCCCCCCTCCCAACAAATTTTGAATTTTTAGTAATAATCAGCAGACAAAGTATGGTAGTTATTTATGCCCGTAACATTGGTAGTATAAACTGCATAACGCTAGAATAATAAAAGAAAAACAAGCAAGGTTAAAAAGCACTGAATGGTAAATGTAGCATAGCATAACATGAGTGCAGGCTTGCCACTAGGTTCATGGGCAACCAAATTAAACTGCAGCACATGCTTTCACCTCAGTGCAACACGAGGTCTGCTCTCAGACCAGCTGATTTTCTACTGTAATGCATGGGTAAGGAAGAGCGTACAATTCATTCCCATTTGCACTGATTGGCAAATCAGACATTTTTATTCTTCTCCTATGCATGCCCAAGAAACATCATTCTTGTGACTTTGCAATTAATCAAAATGAGCATAGCTGAAAGGCAAATAATGCACCTTTAATAATCTTAAACTGTTATGCATATTGAATATGCCTTACCTGAACTATAAAAATCCATTAATTAGTACACGAACCTGCATATACATTTTATCAATCCAAAATCCATCAAAATAGATAAAATCCACATAAGCCACAGCCCATTGGCCAACTACTGTACACTGCTAAACTGAGAAGCTGCAGAGAGACAGAAGAAATGGGAGAACATGGTAATCGTCATATATCATTTTAATGGAATATTCATAAATCAAATTACATTTAATTCAATGATTTGTGAATAGTATGGACAATGTAACACTTACTTTCAACAATTTATTTTTTTTCTATTTGATAAGTGTTATATTTAAAGATTTGAGTTTATATATCATGCATATAGTACATGCAACTGCATTCACGATTTTCTGAAATTTTTTACGTGATAGCAAAAGCAGATTTGATTTAATATTGATACAGAGTTGGTTTGGTGATACTTATGTTTCATTTACTTGGTTTTTTAAAAGGACATGTTTCAGGGTTTGCTCTCATCATCAGCAGAAGACTTACTTGGTTTTTTAATTGGAAATATTTTAGGAACAGGTTCAATTAAAAAACCAAGTAAGTGAAGTATGAGTGTCACCAAACCAACCTTATATAAATATTATTTCACTATTTCACTGTTAATAGCTTCAGAAGTATAAATAAATTCATAGATTTGATTTCTTAATTTGGCAAACTACCTTGCTAGATTCAAGTAATAATCATCATTCACTTTAGAGTTAGTTCTGAACTCTTTGTCTTCTCAAATAAGCAAAAATATCGGAAAAAATTGTTAACCTGAAAGCCTTTCAATCTAGGAAATACAACCCACAACTCGTAGGTTTAATACAGAATGTATCAATATATCAGTTTATGATTTGGTTTATTTACGGACGCTTTTTAACATCTCAGGTCATCAGCGTCCCATTCAAATCAGGTCGTGAAATAGCCAAAAAATTTTGCTCAGACGCCTTTTTTTCAGGCTTGAGGTTCTTTATCATGCCGTAAATGTACAAACAGGACCCACGGCTTTACTTCCCTTCCGAAGGAAGCCTTACTTAGGATTTTTATGCCCGAAAAAATTCATTGGTCCTGGCGGGATCGAACCCGTGATCTTGGGTTTAGGACGCAAGTATGTAACCACTACACTACCACGACCGACAAATATCAGTTTAGCCAGAGCAGTGGACTTTGAAAATGCCAAAAGAAGTAAGTACGGGAACCTTCAGTAACTGTAAAATAGGCTGCCTAGGATTATTATAACATAAAAGCTATTTAAATATATAAAGTTCACAACACAGAAATGGTTTTCTTACCCATATCTCCGCCGTCTTCTGGCTCGAGGAGGACCCTCCTCATTACGAATATCATAGCCATAAATTGCTATTAATTCATCTCTAGATTTAGGTGCTTGCTCTTCTTCATTATAGCGGTCATGACTCCAGCGATTCTCATGTTCACGCCAAACTTTCTTGGTTCTCGAATCACTCACTTGTCCTTCTTTAGCTGCACGCTCTACTGCTTCCTTTTCTGAAGTTTCATTTCCACTTCTGAAAGAATACAATATTGTTAATGCTGTGGATTAACTCTCAATTAAAATATCCATATAAACCAAGCATGACATCTATGAATATTTGTTTATCAGCTGGTTGCATTTGAAGATAAATGAAAAGTCCTGGTTATTAATGCAAACTTTCCAACAAACACATATATATTTAAAAAATTATATATGGAACTAAACACAGTGAAGCTAATCAATTTGATTTAATTTTTTGTCATCAAAACACTCTTAATGCTTCACTTACTTGTACAAGACAAGTCAACAAAAAATTAAATCAAACACATATATGTTGGAGACAGCATACTAACAATGTTGTTTTTGTAAATTTAAATGTCCAATAAAATACTGGCACTATTAAGAATGAGATCAGATATATTACCAGAGCTGCTTTACCCTACTTATTAAAGAATGTGATATTTGTTTAAATATTACATATTCTAGCACAACAAAAGAAATACTAAGTGTGGCTGCAGTCATAATGGGAAAAGTAGATATAACTGTAAATATTAAACATATTTAATTATTTATAAACATTAAATATTAAACATTTCGAATATATTCTAAATAAAGAGACCAATTACACATTAATTCTTATATATGTTTAGTGCAATTCGAAGTGGTTTGTTTGTTACCTTACACACATATAACCAATACTACAGTTCTTGCCACACACAACTAAGTACATTAAATATAACAAATTTACTCTTTTAGCTTTTAAATAAACAATATCTTGACACAAGCATGTTACACTTTTGGCTTGATGATTTTCCCTACCTTTTTTAAAAATCAGCATTCTCATAGCTGATATGGTTTAAAAGTTTGCAAAAATGAAAACAATAAAAAAAATTTTTTGACATATTTATTAAAATATAAAACAGGATTCAGAATTTGCTTATATTTATGAAGAGAAGTTTTAAAAGTATACTTCTGAGTAATGTAATTATCTGTAGTGCAGAGGGAGCGCACTGTAAAAGTAGCCAATAATGCAGTAATAATACAAGACTGTTTCCAGCTATGTAATTTTCTGATGTAGAGTTACAGAAAGCTTCAATACATTTGCATCTGGCATATTGAGAATCAAGTTCTCAGTGAAGTTGTTACCCACGCATTTGGCAGTAGAAATAGTGTTAGGGCTTTAGAGGGCTTAACCACTGCAGTCATAAGTGCTTGAACACAGCTATAACAACCTATCAGACTAAAAAAACAAGGACCCTAACATTATATTCAATCTATTGCATGAGCAAAATGCAAAAAGGAAAAATAAACTGCTCATAACTGCAGAAGCTGTACAAACCGAATAGGAGCACCAGTATTAAAATGCAAAAATAAAGAAAACAGCAGCAAACATTATAGTTTAAAAATAAGAGTCAGTCAGATAATAGTAATGGAAAAATATTTGTTACATTCAGATTTTCCTGAACACTTCCCATTTTTTGTGTGTTTGGGAGGATTTTACTAAATTGCCCAAGTACCATATTAAATAGTGCTCTTCACACATTTTTCAAAGTCATTATATTTGTAAATCGATACTAGAATAAAATTTGTGATTGTTTTACAGTTGGAGAAGTTGGTGTTACTGGAATGTTTAAACTATCAATGTATAGAACAATCTGTGGCATCTTGCTGCATGATGTAGTTCCTTGTAGATATTTTTGTTTTATAGCTGACGCAGTGGAGAAGGTTGAATCTGTGAGCTTTACATTTTGAAGGTAGGCAGGCAATTATTATTTATGTTTTCTAATTATGAAACATAATTACAGCACTTTGGGATATATGTACCTATGCTAATTACTTAGTGTAAATTAATTTGCATTTAGGAAACACAGCTTCACAAATGAACTCAATCTGCAAAAGTATGTTGAGAACAAAAAGAATAAAGAGGTATGTTAAAAATAAAGAACAAATTTCCTCATTATATTTGATAAATACCTGCTTTAGCAGTTCTCTGAATTGGGGAGTTTGTTCAGAACTAATTAAACTTGCTCAGTTTTTTTATGTGATTCCAGGTCACAATGTAAATAAATAATGAGAGAATATTTTCTTTGAGACAGAGCCAATGAACAAACTGAGTTATCTCTCAGTTGACTCTATTAGGATTATCATACATGTAAGGTAACTTTCAAAACATGGAGTGTAATACTTTTCATAAATATCTTCCATGAAATGCAAATCTTAATGAAATGATAGGAGATTTAGAAAAGTACAGTAACAATTTAACATAGAATTTACTCTCTTGTCATTATTATTATTATTATTATTATTATTATTATTATTATTATTATTACAGAATGTTAATAGTAACAATATTTCCATTGATTACACATGCACTGCATTATTATATGCTTCAGTAATTAAACTTATTTTATGCTATATAATAGAATTTTTTATTTAATCTTGGTGCTCTATTTTGTCCTATCTTTCAGTCTGAGATGTCCTCAATTCCAGGAATTATCATTATAGCAAAATTTTATTTTAAGTAATACCTCAAGAAATATAGAGGAAATGGTAAAATATATAAAAATATGTAGCATCCATTTAATCATTTTAGTGATATAATTCATTAAGATTTTTACCTTTTGGGCATTTGTATAACAAAATATAGACTATGCATTTAAAAAATAATTCCAGTTTTGTACACAAGTCATAATATAATGGTAATCACTCACACATCCTCAACTGCCGTCCGGTCATCATGTTCATAGAAGGTTCCTCTTTTAGGTATATATTGTGGATTTCTTCTATCTTCATCATCATCCAATTTTTTTTCCTTTGGTGGTGCACTCTCCTGAACAAAATGCACAATCAGTAAATTCTGTTACAAAGCAAATTATTTCCAAGTAGAATGTTGGCAATCAAAATAAATAATTTGAGTTGGTGTAGTAACAGTATGTTTTACTTATTTTTTCTGCACATTTTGAAAGCAGGACTTGCCATTAGCAATCATTCCCTATCTGCTTTCCTAACAACGCTTTTTATGAGATTTTCTAAAATATACATTATTTACGCATTTCCATTAATATTTAAAAATTAACATAGATATTTGATGATGCGAATTAGAATTGTAATTGATGTTGCCTTTGAATTATTGCATTTATATGAAAAGCTAATTAAGTTTACTAGGAAATTTAAAAAAATGGCTTTATTTCTTTCTTAGATTTAATGATCAAGAAAAATTACCACTTTTGGAATTTACAAAAACCTACATACATAAACTACATTAAGAATAAACAGTACAACCCCAAAACTAGATCAACATGCAATTACAAACAGCCTATACACACCACCACAGGTGGCCGAGGTCATTAAGATGCAAACTTGTGATGGGAGGTCAAGTCTGGGGTTGGATTCCCATCAGAATGTCCTCCTTGACTGAGGTTTTTTTCACGTTTTCCTCAGTTCTCATAGATGGCAAATGCCTGGGAGATACCCTAAACTTAAGCCTGAAATATTCCCTTTCTTTTAAAAATAAATAAATAAATAAAAATAAAACAAATTAAAAATTTTAGCATTTCATCTTATGTATCGTCAGTGTCCACTGTCTGTGACCTCAGTAGTTCAAAGGGTGCTAAACACTATACACAAGCCTACGTAGAGATTAATGAATTTTCTTCTTAATATATTTAACATTTTTTTTATTTGATTTATTTATGGATGCTCTTTAATATCTCAGGTCATCAACGTCCCATTCAATTTCAGGGCTTGAAACAGCCGATAAATTTTACTCAGAGGTCTCTTCTTTCAGGCTTGAGATTCTTTTTACGTGTCAGGACGTGCCTAACATGGAACCCACAGCTTTACTTCCCTCCCTATTTTCTCTCAATAAAGAAGAATATATCAACACAGTACAATCTTTATGATGGTTTCAAATAGCAGTTAGACAAATGATCAAACAAATTTTAAAGAAAGCAGTAACACAAATAAAAGACATGGTTTGCAAAAAAAAAAAAAGAAGTCACATACCATCCAGATAATTTTAACAAATTTTTAAAAAATGTTCAAAAAACAGAATATAACAAGCACAGAACCCTTTAGAAATAGCAACATTGGAAAAAAAGTAAATAATTAAAAGCATGAACTTCCATGATTCATTGTTGCATAAAATTAACAAGTTCCCTCTTCCATCATCAGATGGCTTCTCCGGTTTGTCTATCATTCATGATTATATGAACAAATTTTGCCTAAACAGGACTGGTTAAAAAGCTCAAAAGTGAAGTTATAAATGTTACTATATCAACTCAAATTCTAAATTTTGATTATTACAAGATAGATGTCTCAATAAATAATATGGCTTAACTCTAAAATTGCTATGCAATCGTTTAGCTCATCTTCTCAAGCAAGTACTTGGATATGTGCAATATCACTGGAACTATATCTCCCTCCCTTTGCCAAAAAATTTCTACTTATTTACAGGAAAGAAAAATTGAAGAAAAGAGGGAGGGAGAATGAGAATTTTTATGCTCATACAGGCTGCATATCTTTTTATTTACATACCAAATAACTGTATGAAATTATGAATGCATGGAGATATCCATTGCCTGATTTACAAAAGTAGACAAACAACCATTGTCAAGCTAGCAGGAGTAAAGTGCAAGAATGGAAAGCAGTTACTATGAAATGTAAATATATATTGCCACTTAATTTATTGAAATGATTCAGATTTATGCTCCTTTTCTTTAGTTGTGCTTCAGAAATAGCTATAGCTGGATAAATACTTTTTAGTTATACAGTACTTTAGAAGCCATGATATTCTGTAATATTATTTGTTCCTATGTTTCCTCAGTTCTCCTGCAAACAATATTTAACAAATATCTGAGGAAGATATGAAATCAAGACATGTTCAGCTTAGAAGAAGACTGAGGATCCACAACAAAGGTCAGCTTCCAGAATAAGCATAACTTTGCATGGTCAGGCTAGTGAACTTTTTTGAACAAGGTGAAGAGAGTAAGGGCCTTAGGAATGTACTTTTGACTCTGTTCAACCATGTTGAGGGATGGGCTCCAAATGCTCTTGGTATAAGTGCAAGTATAATTCTCAGAGGTTTCAAAAGAAAAGGAGGTTCATGCAGATCCTTCTTGGTTTTCAAAACCAGGAAAGAAGAGACCACAGCTTACAGTTACAAACTATTAGAAAATTCATAGATATTACACACAACAGGAAAATGCTTCTTTTGTTACTTAAAAGAGAACAACTGTTTAAAGAAGTCTCGGCTCTTTTAAAAGGATACTCTGTAATATGAGTTTGAGTTTAAGGCAGTAAATAAGCAAAAATTGATGCTTAAAAGAGTTGACATGATAGCATAATCATGTTACTTAAAAGTATTAGAAAAAAAAATAATGGGTACAGTGTAGTTTGATGAAACATAGATGAATGTTCTCATATTGTATCCAAAGAGTGGACCAATGATACGGCCTATGGCATTTTTAGAGGACCTATAGGAAGAGGAGGTTTGTTATCAGTCAGATTGGAACATCCCATGGTTTTGTTGATGGTACCCTCTTGCTCTTCAGGTCAAGGAAAACTGGATATTATCATGAAGATATGAACCATAACCACTTTTAAACATGGTTAAGGAGCAGTTACCACCTAATATCTCCACATCCAGTGTGCTTGTCATGGATAATCCTCCAAATCATACAGTTCAAGTGGATAAGACACTGACTAACAACACTACAAATGTTGATGTAGCTAACCTGTAATAATGTTGCATGCAATCAGAGCATTAAAAATAAATATCTTTTATCCCTCATGCATAAACATAAACCAGCCACTCCAGCATATTTTGTGGATGAACTGGATAAGCAATATGGACATGAAATCATTTGTTGCCCCCTTATCATTGCCAATTTAATACTATTAAGATGGCATTGGTAAGAATGTACAGCATTATTACCAGAAACAATATCACATGAAGTGAAAACTCACAAGGGAGGCAATAAATAAAGTGACACCAGAAAACTGGAGGGCTGAGTCTTGCATATGGAGAACTGGAGAATTCTTAGCAAATAATGGGCACCATCAACAATGGTGTCACCAAGCTAATTATTCCCCATGGGGACAGTTCCAGTACTGATTGCAGTGGTTTGGGCAAGGAAGTTGAAATGGAAAGAATAACACCATTAGATGTGAACAAAAATTAACCAGGAATGCTTCATAGCAAGTTGCACATTGTTGTTGTTATTATCATCATCATCATCATCATCATTTACATGTTGGTCCTGGTGGTGTAGTGGTTACCATAATTGCCTCCTATACCCAAGATTGCAGGTTCGAACTCGGCCAGGACCGATGGATTTTTTCGGGCGTAAAAATCCTAAGTATGGCTTTCTTCGGAAGGGAAGTAAAGCTGTGGGTCCCGTGTCGTATATTTGCAGCACGAAAAAGAACCTCAAGCCTGAAAGAGAGGCCTCTGAGCAAAATTTGTCGGCCGTTTCACGCCTCGAGTTGAATGGGATGCTGATGACCTGAGATGTTACAGAGCATCCATAAATAAATAATAATAATAAAAAAAAAATCATTTACATGAAATAAGTTTTTACATTTTTTTTTTTGGGCATTTTCAAGCTTTTGGGTGCAATATAGTTATTTAGAGGTATTTATGACCTTAACATTTTATTGAAATAATCTGTAAGAATGATGAAGAGAATATAATTTGAATTCATACATGCAATAATGAAGCTAAATTAAGCTGAAAATCAGGCTCTTAAAAATTATATTATAAAAAAGTCTTAGGTCTGCTCTTCCACACTACCTATTTAATAATAATTACATTAAGTATCAGTGACAGTATCACAATTAAAACACATGTTAACGAGGACTATGCTTGTAAATATAAACTTATGTAAAACTTGAAACAGAGAAATAAATGTGTTCTAATACCTAAACATGCATAATGAAAAATGTTAACTGAAAAAGAAGAAGAAGAAGAAGAAGAAGAAGAAGAAGAAGAAGAAGAAGAAGAAGAAGAAGAAGAAGAAGAAGAAGAAGAGGAGGATGGGAGAGGACAATAAGAACAACAACCACCTGGAGTAACAATGACAATTCATACAAACATAAACCTATGTAAATTATGAAAGTAGAAATAAATGTACTCGTAAAACATAAACATGAAAAACATTAACAATACTATGAAGGAAATAGGAAAATTAATGACAGTAATAACAATGAGAATAACAATAATAGAATGAAGGAGATAGGAAAATTTATGATAGTAATAACGATGAGAACAATAATAGAATGAAAAATTTACAGCATGATAAAACAAACATATATCTGCATTGAAACATAAGGAATTTCAATTTGGACAGTCTATCATTTTTAATAACATTAAACAATTTCTTATGAAATACTATTAGAATTGGCAGTCTTTGACATCCAATGGTAATGCACTATAGAGATGGGCAGTGGTTATGGTGAAGGATAATGAATAAAGTGATGTTCGGTGTAATGGTAGTAATAGTATGTGTTGAGTTTCAGAGCATGCATTAAGGTTAGGACAGGTCGATAGATATGATGGAGAAGATATACGTAGGTTAATGTACATTAAGGATCTAAAGTAAATGATCCTTTTCATGATCAAGATAAAAGCCAACTCAAACAGGAAGGGGAGGAGTAAGGGATGGCATGTTTTGCAAGTCAGGTTCTGAGTTCCAGCAACAATGTTTCTCAACAAATGCTGCAATTTTAAGTTGTGAATTTCATTAGTCAAAGTATAGGAGAATTTCTTAAAACTGTAAAAAGTAGATTCAAACAAAGATGAATTTCAACATAGCAACTATTCTGTCTGCATATAAAACAAAGACACATATGCGAACCATTTTTGGAAGCTGAACAATAAACTAATCTGTACCAAGCAAATGGACAAATGCACAATGCACAAGTAACTGAAGTAAACAATTTTTAAAAATTAGAAATTCTTACATATGCCTTAAACAGGTGAAAGTGGTACCAGAAGTACTTTCATTTGCTTTGGAAAGTAATATTCTTTTATATGATTAATTTTTATCAATGAACAGTTTTTTTTTCCAATACTTCAACTTTTGTTTAAAAAATAAATGCTTTTTCTGCATATGGTTATCAATTATGGTAGAGAGTTGCAGGTGAAGAAAAACTGGGTCATTAAGAAATTTATTTTGAATGTAATAATATAGAAAACTATTAATTATTTAAGAGTAAGAATGTACTTTAATTCTTTTTAAAGAAATACTACGGTACTACACAACCTAACTACGGCTAATCAAGTTTGACTCAAAGAATCTACATAAAAAGATTATAATAAATATCTGAAACAACAATACTGAATTTTAAAGGCAGTCTTACTTTTGTGATGACTTTTACAGTTATTACAGTGTGTTTATGGATAATTTTAAAAATTGCATACATAAAAATATTCATTCATTAATAACTTAAAAATTTCACTTACATATTATTAATAAGTTAGAATTTCTTTATCTATGAAAGAAGTTATAACACCTCCATGGTCAAATGTACAAAATCTTTCAATGGGTACCATAGGTTCATCGTTTCCCATAGAAAATCGCCAGCATGTGCAATTTTTTTAACATGATTTTTTAAAAAATTAACTATTGGGGTACCTTTAGATGAAGAATGCAAACTATGATCTCACATTTTTGGTCCTTTGCAAGAATACCTGTTACACCATTTTCTACCAAAGATACTACCTAGACTCACAAGCTGTGCAAAAAAAAAAAAAAAATTGGAGTATGCATATGAATGAATGGTGTTTAACGCCCATTTTTGCTACAGAGGCACTACAGGCAATGGACACTGATGATACATGAGATGAAACGATATACTGGGAAAGGATTTATTTTTAAGAAAGGAATGATTCCAGACCTATCGTTAAATTACCTTTTGGCATTTGCTATTTATGAGAACTAAGGAAAACCTGGAAAAAACCTCAGTCAGGGAAGATGGTCCTGGCAGGATTCGAACCCCAGACCTCCCATTCATGAGTCTGCACTTTAATGACCTTGGCCACCCGTGGTGGTACTTAGAGTATGCAAACACACAGTCTAGTTAGAGTTCATCAAGTTATTGTAATCAAGAAAGTAAAAGTTCAGAGTAACAGTGTGTTCTTTTATTCAGCAATGTGTGTTGTGGTTTCAATTTAGTAATATTAATGTATTCCTAAGCAGAAAATTAAAATGAGGTATTCTTGTGCTGCACACAACTGTAAATAGATGGCGGAAGGACTTAGGAACTTATTTTTACAAGTAAGCGGAGATACATACCATAAACAACATATTAAGATACTGTTAAACCACTAAAAATAATCTGCATGTGTCAATTAAAGAAATGGTTAATTTTCCATGTAAATTCTCTAAAAACCATCTAATTGGTATAAGGGGTCTTAAGAAAAGACATTAAAAAGAATATTTTAGAATAAATAGCAGCCTTCTAAAGTGATGTAAGAAACCTATAGTTACTATTTCAGTTACATGTATTTAGAGCAATTAGCACAATAACTGATAAAAAAAGTGAGGTATATAGAACCTAATTAATGGTTACAATATGAAATTAGGGCAAAAAGACTCTCAATATAATCAGGATGAAATTAATCAAGGACAGTTACTGCCCATTGTGTAGGACATGAATACTAAAATGCAGTCAACTTCATAGCAGCAAACAAATGAAAAATAATTTGGAAGCTCTCTTATTGGGAAGATACGGATCCTTAATGGCCACTATCAACCAACCAGCGATATAATCAGTGTAAAATATTCTTTCAAATCCAATACAGTAAAATATGTTTAATATCAAAACAGACAGCTAAATAGAACCTAACCTAACACCCATTTCCCTCTCAATCATGTAGTAACAAAACCATTATATCTCACCTACTAAAATAAGGGCATTAATGAATGTTAAGAAAACTTTTAAAAAAATGTATATACCATTCCAAACATAACAAAATATATTTAAAACTCACATATTATATACTGTGATGCCATATATGATCGAGTTAAAGTGTGTTTTAAGGAGGCATGAGTGGGGGTCCTTATTGTCCAAAGAGAGTTAACTAGCATGCTTGAACTGATGATGCATGAGGAGTTATGTACTTCCTTTGCACACCTTGAGTTGCTTTGTGTTCTCTCTCATTGTGAAACAAGTTGATTCATAGCAATGAATCTTCTCAACATAATGCATGCATTATTTAATTACTTCGAAGGAAAATATTTACAACTTTCCAATTTAATTTCGTTTTATGGAGGCATAATTTTTTATAATTTCATACTCATTATAATGAGTTTAAAATTCCTGCTTCTTTCCTTTTATTACCCTCCATGATTTCAAATACTGATTTTCTAGTCATGAAAGGTTTCGTGTATAAAATTGGATTTTTCTGCACTCCAGTACCTAATATTTTGTATCAAAACATGACCATGTAAATGGAACCATGATTAATCAGTAAATAATATTAAGCATGGATCAAATCATTAATAATCCGTAACATCCAATTACAGAAATTAAATATGCGCCAAACTGTGAAATACTGCATACTGTTGTGGAATGGGGTTATAACTCTCATTTCTATGTAGTTTTCTGTATGTGTTTCTTTTCTATAAAATCCAAAATTAAAACAATCTCCATTTCTTATAATTTTTAAATCTAGAAATGGTAGCCACCCATTTCCTTCTTCTTCTATGGTAAATTAGGTGTAGACCAAAAGATGGTTGACAATTGTTTCTCAGCAAGTGGCCATACTGCAACCATTCCACTCCAGGAACAAAAAATAGCCACTATCAACTAGTACATCATGGTTTGCCTACCCTGAATGTTCAGAAAACTTAAAACAAAGAAGACTGCTGGAGTGCCAATTCTTGTTGAAATTCAATTGTTTTCAGTGTGCAGAGGCAGGTCATATCCAGCAGTTTTCATTGTTTTAAGTTTTTTGAAAATTCAGGGGAGGCAAACTATGATGTACCAGTTGATATTGGCTATTTTTGTTCCTGGAGTGGAATGGTTGCAGTATGACCACTTGCTGAGAAGCAATTGTCAACCATCTTTTGGTCTACACCTAAACATTGTTTAACTTTTATTTTGGGGTCATCATTCAGGAAGATCCAGATCGCCAATAGCTTCTGCAACTGTGAAGATTTTGTGGACAAGGCAGTGGCTGCCATTGTTCAAAAACAAAACATTTCCTGACACCATTCCAATCTTGCTGCCTTTTGTGCTCCTATGAGTATCCAATTAAAAAAAAAAAAAAGCTTCCTGATCAAAAGGAATTTGTGCAGGTCACCACGGGGAATGAATATTAGAGATGCCTGATTCTGGGTGATATTGGTAAATCTAGCTTTTGTCACCTATGAAGAAAGCATGGACACATCAGTAGCAGCTATCATTGAAACAACAAATGATTTTCTGATACTATTCCACTGTTGCTGCTTTTTGCTCTTCTGTGAGATTTTGGAATATCCAACAACAAACAAAATATATGCACAGGACACCTGTGCTGAATGTTTAAAGGCTCTTCTATCTCCCTGTAAGTCACCTGCGAATCATTGTTTACCACAGCTTCTACTTGAACAATGTTTTCATCTGTGAATACTGTTGCTGAACTGTCTAAACTCTGCAACTCTGCAGCTATAAACTTTTGTACATGAAGGAACAGAGTATAGAAATGCATTTTGTAATTTTTCCAGGCATTCTTGTTGGCCAGGCCAAACCTATAATCATTGCATAAAAATGTTCTTAGTAACCTCCATCTTAAGAGCATCAGATATCGAGCGCACGGCCACAATCAACATTGCATCAAGGGTGTGTGCTAACTTCCACTATGGCTACCAATCAAAATACACTCTATCCAGTACTTCCAACAGAATATATATATATATATATATATATATATATCTCACAGCTCCTTCAAATTTTAAATATTAAATAGCTACCTTGTATATTCTTATAATTTTGGGAAGATGACAGGATCCCTATGGTTTAGCAACAGCCAAAGAACCAATGTAACAAATTGTTTTTGCTGAAGCAATATTCAAGTCTATTCATCTATAAATAACTATTCCACTGTAGTATGTGCTAACACTCGGCAATGAAACCTGTACACCACATTAGGCTGTACCTGGCAATTCCCAAGGCACAATATGAAAATAGTAACTGAACAACACATTTTATTTAGAAAGCTAAATTTAATGACTATGGAAAAATCAGCTTCTTGGTTGCAGGGTATTATAAGAAAACCTTATGGTATTAGGCACTTCCATGTCACAGAAAATAGAACAAGGAAATTGCAATCTTTTTGTACTATAGAATATCAATGTGTGTATAACAATGCGACTGTTCTGTCCCACACACTTGGGATTGGAGCACAACCCCAGGAAATATTATTTCTTCCTGGTTGCTTCAAAACTTAAAGGCAGTTTTTTTTTTACAAAGAAATAAATGGCCTTTGATGTCTTTTGCCCAAAGCACTAGGGATGAAAGAGATGCATAGAGCAAAGATGCCATATGCTTTGCCATAAACTACAAAATTTATACATTGCAAATATTATTATAATCTGAATATTGCAGCTATTCTCCTAAGTTTGCAAGATGAATTGACATAATTTTGCTGTTTCCTGTGCCTATGGGATTGCTGAGACATAGCAGTCTATTATATAAAACAAAAATAGCCAAGCATGAGCAATATACAGTTGGTAAGAAAAATTCTGTCCATCCTCCACAGCTGAACTATTGACATTTTAATAATTCCAGTACATCAACTCCACATAAAATTTTGTTTAATGAGTTGGTGTAGTCCTTACATATGATTAGTGAGGTAATGCAAATATTAGTAAGTTTTAAGGGTTTCCTATAGTTAGGCCTGAAACTTGTTGGTAATATTTTTTGTTGAAGCTGAAGTAATTTTGTTTAATGCAAATATTACTTAAAACTTACTAATATTTGCATTAAACACAATTACTTCAGCTTCAACAAAAAATATTACCAACAAGTTTCAGGCCTAACTATGGGAAACCCTTTATCACCTTTTCTAGCAGAGTTACTCATGAGCTCATTAAAAATACATATAACAAAAGCCTTCCCTTTAATTTTCAAGTCATGGTATAGGTATGTGGATGACGTTTTTGTAATAATACAGAAGAAACACTCAATAGATGCCCTGAAACTTCTTAATTTGCAACATGAATCTATACAATTTACCACAAAAGGAGAAAGAAATGGGTGGCTACCATTTCTAGATTTAAAAATTATAAGAAATGGAGATTGTTTGAATTCTGGAATTTATAGAAAAATGCATACAGAAAACTACATAAAAAATGAGAGTTATAACCCCATTCCACAAAAATATGCAGTATTTCATAGTTTGGCATACAGATTGATGAATATTCCACTCACAGAAGCAGAGTACAAAATAGAATACAAACAAATAATAAAGACAGCTATAATCAATGGTTTCAACAAAGACACAGTGATAAAAAGTATCAATATATCTAAAAAACAAAAAGGGATAAGGGAAGTTTCCACACAGAAAAACACAAAAGAAGAATACAAATTCAAAAGTTTCACCTACCATCCAATTTACCACAAGTTCAAGAAAATTTTCTAAGAACATGGGATAATGTTGGCTCCAAAGAACAGATACAACATCAAGAATTAACAGAACAGAAATCAGGAATTTACGAAATAAAATGTGTAGATTGTTAGCAGAGCTACATAGGCAAAACAAAGAGAAATTTGGAAATTCAGAGGAAAGAGCATTTTAGGAATATTCGGTTTAAGCAGGTGGATAAATCAGCAGTAGCAGCTCACTTTTGGAGATATCCACTTGGGAAAAAAATGTTATATTAAAAAATAGACAAAACCTAATGAATTTTGAGTTTCCTCCTATGGATGAACTTAGCAATTTCCTACTTCAACCAACAGAGGCCACCACAGAAACATCCGGGTGTCCAGTCATCATTTTGAGTAACAGTGGTTCGGTGAGCTACTGAAGATGGGAGAGATTCTCCCGAAATGCATCTTACTTTTATGTAAGTGGAGTAATACCTAAGTTTAGGATATATCAATTGTCAACAGCTTCGTAAGTACAATATTTAAGAATGACCAGTTTTGAGTTAGCAGCATAGATATTACATGTCTTTATGAAATAAAGATTAGTTCAAACTAAAGAACCTAGTTGACAATTGGTAAAGTCTTAGTAGGCTCTTAGGTGCCAAATACTGTTAAAGCTCAGTTATTCCATGAAAAACCAACACACCCAAGATACAAATTTGATTTCACCTCTCAAATACTTGTGTACATATTCTGTACACAATGGACATATTCTGTCTATTGTTAGATAATACTGCCTCAATTAATTAGGCTTTCTCATTTTTAATATGAGTGATACAGTGTGAAAGTTGAGTATCTTAGTGATAATATTCTTTTATCAATATTCGTATTTGTACTTAAGTTACAGGAGTTATGTATATTGTATTATACCGGGTGAATCAGCTGCCCTTACTTTTGTAGTTTTATGCAATAGGCAATTTATACTGTTAACATGGAAACATCAGTCCCAATGGTATCTAAGTAAATTCTGTAACATGGATATCTTTGGTTACACACTAAGCAAAAGTATTAATAATATGGCAAAAATATATCGTCATTTAATGCACTCATAAATACACAGCTGACACCAACACAGTATTTGCACAACTGAAAATGTATAATGTAACAAGTAAATGCTTCATATTATGCTAACTTGACTGTTGTACCATTATGCTCCTAAATAGCTCAGTTGGAATGAGGTGTGGTTGGTAGAAATTCCATCTGCGGTAAAGGTGGTTCCAGCCATCTTTACACACCTATCTTTCAATGTGTTATAAAATTCATAAATTATCTAGGTTTAAACTAATACCACATTTAACATTGTCAATATCATTTTAATTTCCAATTATTTTTCTTTTTATTCGTATTTAATATTTTATTCTTGTTTATGTTTTTTATTGCTGATAAATTATAGGTAGGAAAATGTTTAAGGATGACATAGGTACTTAGATGAAATAAGAATCAACTTGTTTGAAATTGTCAGTTAATAACACTGCCCAAACACAACTTTTCTAATAAAGTGCCCAAACTGATGATCTTCTTGGTTAATAAACACCTGAGCATGCTTTTGCATGGAAATCCTGGTTCAGTGTAATATGGCAGGTGTAATGGGATCTACAGGTCACCGTAATGCATTGGCAAAGGCTCTCTGGACCTTCTGGCTCCTCTGCATAAATTTATTGCTTTACATATCCCCAGAGGAAGAAGTCAAGAGGCATTAGATCAGATAATCTGGTTGGCCAGGAGACTTGTCCATGTCTTCCTATTAAATGTCCAGGATGTGCCGTATTTAGAAGATTGCAGACTATCATTGACCTGTGCAGTGAAGCACCATCATGTTGAAACCACATCATTATTGGTTCCTCCAGTGGTCATTCTCTAGTTACAGTGAGAGCTCATTGTGGAGAGACATTCACTTTCCACTGTACTTGGAAAGCTGTCTCGTCCAGGGGAGATTATCAATACCACAATAATGCATATTATGGCAATTTATGGTCTCATTGTTGTGGATTCTCGATTCATCAGAAAACAGGATTCTGAATATGAAGACTATCATTTGCCACTTAACCTAGTATCCATTCACAGAAATTCACTCGAGCTTCAAAATCTCTCATGTGCAGTTCTTGGTGTAGGTCTAAATGATACAAATGAAACCTTATTCACATGCAGTATTCACATCACAGAAGAATGGAATGTTGACCTCTTGTGCAACTGCCCACATAATGCAATGCAGATTATTCAGGATGGCATTCAAAACAACTTCCGCATTAAGATGGATGTCCCTGGTGCATCTCTAACAGGAAGCATCCTTGCAAGTGATGCTATTGTATATAGACGTCTTTCAACATTCTGTTAAGTTTTTGCTGTTGTTTATCATCTATTTTGAAATTTCTCCTGGTATAGATGATGAACTTGTTGTGCGCTGACTCTTGTCTCTCATCTGTCGAATACAAAGCAAAGGACTGGCACAAATTCTGAGTGATAGCATACACCTGAGTGAAGGCAGTCAACATTGAAAACATCACTTTGCAGTGTAATATGTAATACTAGTCTAATGGGACAGAAAGGCGTCATTTTTAACATACCTATAAGTAATCAGGATGTTATGTAAAATTACAGTTTGTTAGGTTTAGGTACTTTCCATGACAAAATTCACGTATCCAAGAACTATTAAAATTATAAATCTGTTAACAACTCGGGGGCTCTTAAAATTACAGCATTATGATATCAATTTCCAAGCCTTAATGAGGGGGAAAAAAAATTAACAATGCCAAAAATGCTAATCTGTGTAACTGGTGATTAATGTACAGAGATCAATCATGATTCCATTCACCCACTTGAATGTTTGATTAATAACACATTCTTGGTTCAAACTTATTTCTTGCATGCCAGACACCGGTATCATCTGGATGCTTTGCTTTAGCCTTTTAAAACAGTTTTAATGCTTCCAAGTTTCCACTAAGGGCAGTGACAGAAATTCTATGTTCACCAACTCACATTAATTTTGACAATCCAGATGTGAAATATTGTTCCCATACTTCTTTAGAGGTAGCCAGGAATTGTAAACTTATAAATTGTGTGAACATTTTAAATGTCCACCACCAGTTTTTTTCTGCAGATCCAAATTCTATTATCGACACATTTTGGCTCATTCATACATTTTAAGTGAGTTAATTGAACATGTATTTTGTTTTCCTACTTATAAATATCTTAATACTAAAGAAGCTGGCTGAATTGATGTGTTGAAGCTATGGTGAGCATAGTTATCTGCCCAATGTGCAACATTTATGCCATCAGATTTCTCTGTCACATCATAGGTACCTTTACCCATTTCTTCATTTCTTTTGAAGACATCAGAGAATATTCTTTAGGAACTCTATTGTCTCTAATCATTTCTATAGCACCATATTCATGAGCTTTTAGATGAGCCAGCAATGACATCCCAGAAAAAAGATTGTCAAAATATAATCAGATGGTCAAGTAAACCAAATGATCTGGGCAGCTCACTTAAAAACTGCACCACTGGAACAATAGATTTTCGAAGTGATCCCCATATTTAACATTGTCACACAAACTTTTTCCTTGAAAAATGTCAAAGTTTATAAGAAAGCCCGAGTGAGTGAGTTTTCACACATGACACTTTATAGCCAAAGTGAATAGGCTTGCCATGAAGGTTCTTGAAAAATATTGGCTTGTCAGATTCAAAAATGTATAGGTTTTCCTGGAGGATTGCATCCCTTTTAGAAACAATATAGGATAATATATTCTGTATTATGGCATAATCTTCTAATTAATTAATAAATTGCAAAATAATAATAATTACACTGGTAGAACATTTAAAATAACAAAAATATGAAATATAATATACACAGCATATTCTTACACCCAGTTTCAGTCGGTTCTGGTGGTGTAGTGGTAACCATACTTGCCTTCTAAGCCCAAGATTGCGGGTTCAAACCCAGCCAGGACTGATGGATTTTTTGAGCATAAAAATCATAAGTATGGCTTCCTTTGGAAGGGAAGTAAAGTCTGGATCCTGTGTCATACATTTATGGCAAGAAAAAGAGCCTTAAGCCTGAAAGAAAAGGCCTTTCAACAAAATTTGTCGGCCATTTCACACCCTGAATAGAATGGGATGCTGATGACCAGAGATGTGAAAGAGCGTCCATAAATAAAACAAAACGACAACAATCAACATCAACCTAGTTTCAGATGAGTAATGGTGCAACATAAGCCATAATTTACAGTTTAATTTCGAAAATTAATAATTTCAGATTATATTAAAACTACTGTATTATATAAACAAACCATAATCATTTATAAAACAAAAAAGAAGCACATCCTTTTACACTGCAACAATACTATAGTCTGTCTGCTCAGTCTCCAGCCCTGACATTTCATGAGGGTAAAGAAACAAGGGAAGATGTTAGCACAAACCTAAGACATGAATAGCATATCTAAATTCTAGAAAATGAAGTTATTTTGATACGTTTTAACTGATAAACACTCTAAAACCAGCACTCGGTTGGATATCCTGTAACATTTTTAATGAAAATATTTTCTCCTACTAGATTCAAGCTATACTACACGCTAAAGAATTAATTCACAGTTTGCATTACTGGGGATGACTCGCACATCGGTGATGAGTGTAGTTTGCTAGCATCAATCATCGTTCCTTGTTCTGCACTATATTGCCAACTCTGTTTTAACCGAAGCAGTGCACCTAGTTGCTTATTGTGTTGGTTCAAGCAAGGCTGGTTTCTTTTGTGATGAGCAATTTAGGGTGTTATTATTCTTGTTATAGTTGTT
This sequence comes from Metallyticus violacea, assembly GCA_030762175.1. NCBI lineage: Eukaryota > Metazoa > Arthropoda > Insecta > Mantodea > Metallyticidae > Metallyticus > Metallyticus violacea. Next base: position 142,970,264 of record CM060833.1, read on the forward strand.
ATATTTGTTTTTATAGTTATTGTTATAGCAACATGGCTATTGTTCATCAGAATCAAAAAAATCAGATCTTACAAGAGCATTACTGTAGCAATACAGAACTGGCAACATAACTTTTCTTGGTCGTGGGAAACGTCAGAGCTGGAGACTGAGCAGGCAGAGTATAGCTGGAGTCAAAGCTGCACCGCAACAACTGATCAAAGGGGAGAAGTGAAATAGTGAGTGAACAAGGTTATCATATCATTCTTTAACTGATCTAAATAATAATTAACAATGAGCTGCAATATTACTCTAAGCAATGGAAATAAAAGATGTGCAAAATTAATCCATGATCATAGGAGCATTTACAGCTTATAATGCTGGCTCATGCACACAGAAACTGATAACTGTCATAAAAGAGGCAATTTACAGACATGCATTTTAATGAGTAATAAGATATACTTCTTTCTGTTAGGTTCAACTTATTACTCTTCCATATTTGTCGTCAATTCTAAAAATGTAACAATAGTTGCACAGCCATTATATTTCGAGCAATGCTGTGCTACCTACAATTCACTTATATAGAAAGTATAAATATCTGAACATTCTTCACCCCAAAATGGACATAAGAAAATTTTGTTAATTACATTGAATTCATTTTGCATATACTTTCACTTTAGTTGCAAAAAATAAGTTTGAACTTTTTCCCTTGAATAAATGGCTCGGTGCACTAATAGGAATGTACTGAGGAAAATATACAGGTAATTTAAAAAAAAAAAAAAAAAGCTGAAGCTTGCAATATGCACGGTTTCAATTTTACTGTAAAATGCAATATTCCCCTTCCTCTGTGCATCTCATCCTATAGTGTTCTTTAAGTAATGATACAATGACCTGTACATATAGAATGTCATCTTATTTTGACATACAGTCTTTGAAATATAAGTCTAAATAATTTGCTGTAACTTAAATCAGTGAAAAGCATTAAAGTACATTTTAGTTTTCATAAAGACAGTATGACAGCTTTCAATAATTATCTGTTTCAAGAGCAATAAACCATTTTCTGTCAGTCTTTTGTTAAATCCTGTATATTGACTGCAGCAATCTAATTCTTGGAGATTAAGGCTATCAAAAGCTGACCAAAATTCCACCCTCAGATAGCACAATAAAGCACAAATTGAAGCCATGGCTGTAATATGAAGAAGCAATTGAGAAGTTGGTCCTGGTGATCTAACGGTAATCATACTTGCCTCTTAAACCCAAGATTGCTGGTTCTATCCCAGTCAGGGTCAATGGATTTTTTTGGGCATTAAAATCTTAAGTATGGCTTCCTTTGTAAGGGAAGGCTGTGGGTCCCATGTCGTAGATTTATGGCACAAAAAAGAGCCTCAAGCCTAAAAGAAGAGGTCCCTGAGCAAAATTTATCATCCGTTTCAACTCTGAATTGAATGGGATGCTAATGACTGAGATGTTACAAAGCATCCATAAATAAACCAATTCAACAATTGACAGAAAAACTATAAGCATCTCTTTTCTATTCACTGCAGTATGGTGAATCAATGCACATTTCTCAGTGATGTTTTTCACAGGGGAAAAAAAAAATATGCCATATCTAAGTAGTGCCAGCGTTACATCTATATTTAAAACCTAATTAATATCTGTCACAACTAGTGTGTTTAGATATTGTTTGCACATCATTCTTTTCAATGCTTTCCATAGGGTGGGTAGATATTGCTAGGTCTGTAGTCATTCAGTGTAAAGCATGATTTAATTTTAGGGGGTGGGCTTTCAAAGGCTTTCTTCCAAAAAGCGGAAGCATAAGACTAATCCATGGCTCTCTGTAAATGACAAAAACTTTGTAATAAGCAGTGTTCAGAGGTTTGTGAACTTAAGGTGGAAAGTATGGAATGTGTGCATATTGATAATGCCTTTGTAATTGATGTTTCAGCAAAAATTTCAAAAACTAAATGATAAAATTGGTGATCATGCAAATGGCAAATCACACATGAAATGCATAGAATCATACATAGTAAAGAAAAACAAAGTATAGAAAAATCTGTGTGTGAAGGTTAAAAATCATCATCAAAAAAAGTAAATACAACTGCTTTGTTGTTCAGTTCTGCATATTTCATTCAAAAAATATCCTGCATAATCAAACTGCAAAAATTGAATGGTGTATCACAATTGATAATATGCTTCATCCATGCATGCCAAAATATTAGTTTAAAGGACAAGAAATTTTAAAAAATCTTGCTCAATCCATTATACAATTGAGTACAAATTTTAGTGTCATGATAGATTTTCTAATAAAATCTGTTAATACACATTTTATTGAAATTATTATTTTATATTGTTGAATTAGAAAATGTGAGAGAGGAAGGTATTTTCAATACAGTGTTAGCCAGTCTTAAAAAGTATGATATTAAATACGATAAACTAAAACATTAAATATGATACACTAAAATATCATCTTGTAAGGTATGGAAAAACAGTGGATCAACAATGCTTGCACCTTAGGCATAGTCACTCTGCTGCATAAACATTTACAAAAGGTTTAATTATCGTGCACCGTATGAACCATGAAATGGAAGTAGCTGTGCACGATGTTACGCGTGATGTTGCAGATGTATACCATATATAATTTTTTTATATTCCTTATATTCTGTTTTTCCTCAAAGAGACCGCTATAGGATGTTTCGCAAGAATTCAATTCTCAACTATTAAAGGTAGGCTATGTTTTTGTCATACATTGGGTTGCTTCATCATTTAATGCTGTTTGGGCTTTTCTTGCAAGCCACAGTTCTCTTGTCCATCTTTTTAGAAAGCATGTCATAATGTTTCCTGATCAACTTGAGGTCTAAATTTGAAGGATTAGTAAAATATTTCACAAAGCGGTTGCTTATAGTGGAATTAGTTGTTATGAAACCTTAGAAGTTCTTAAACTAATCACTCTTTATACAAAATAGAAATTCAATTTCGTGTCTATGTAAAAAGATGTAAATTAAGAGAAGGCAACTGTGTATCACTAGTTAAAAGATTTTCACATCTGTAAAGAACACATTCCCAATTCGGTGAAAGAACTTGTGTAATCATTCAAAATTATAACTATATTTATGGCTGAATGTTCAAGTGAATTGTGCCATGAATCTAATCCTGACTGATCAGAGAAATTATTTACAAGTTCCAACTCTTTCAAATATACTTTTTATTTCAATAAATGGACCTCTAGTGCTTGCTATGATGCAGAAAAGTGCAAGATGAGTTAAATCTTAGCACCACTGTCCTTGGCAAACCAACAGTAAATCATCACATCTTCAGGAACAGTATCATTCATCTCACCTATTGAACTAAATTCTGTAAGTTAAAATTACAAGTATATAATCTTATTTTGTAAATTTGCTTTCTCCATAATATGGTTAATGGCACACAAAAAGATTTTACGAACTTAATCATTAATTATATAAGTAAAATAATAGGCAGTTATACATGAAAATAGTGCACATATAGTTGGTTTATACAATTTTCTAAACTACCAAGACCACCACCTCCTACCTCCCAGTAGTAAAAGCACAAATTGTACACTGATTAAGAGCCGCAAAATGGCTTTGTTACTATGCTAAAAAAGAAGTCATTTTGTCAATCCTGCCGTAGTCACGTAATTGTTTCTGCAAACTAAGCTTAGGATATAACCATTTGCAGTTTAAATCATTATGAATAAGTGAGAATAAGCCAATTGACAGTTGATAGGTAGAATTCCAGTGATGTACTGCGTGAGCTAAATGCTTCTATACCGCACACGATGGTCATATAAATGCAGTGTGGTTACAATGCCAGTAGAGATATTCTTGTCGAATTTATATACATGAGAACTAACCTTCAGCAATCAGGAAGTTGTTAATGGTCAAGTTTATCTTTATGATAATGTAAAATCGATACCAACAAGTCAACATACACTTATACTAAATGCTTTTACCTGACCGTCGCCGTCTTCTCTCTCATATTCTATTATAACACTTTCGTCATCATCTTCATCCTCGTTGTCAATGGCAGTGGAATCATCCGTTTCTGTTTCGCCTTCCACGGTTTCATACTCAGATTCTCGTGTTCCCTCAGTACTGGCGTTTAATTCACCTTCCTTTGAAATTAAATTAAGGTAATAGATAAGTATACTAAATACGCCAGAATTAACATAACAAACAAAATTTGCTGGATATTTAACTCCAGACCCAATTCCATAATATACTACATGATGAGCTCATCGTCATTTTTTGGCAGGATGACAACCATCATTTAGTTCTACCTCCTCTGATCCTTTCGCAACATCGTTCTCCTCATAGGAATCTTCTGATAATTTTTCCGAATCTCCAGAGTCTCTCACTTTCCTTCTTCTTACAGCGTCCGACATTTTGGTGTGACAAGATACATGCGTCGCCGCGCTTCCGCGCAGCAGCCTGCCGAGACCGATCGCTTCTACAGTAGTGTTTTATCCTTTTCTCCAAGAGAGGGCAGAATATATACCGATTAAACCCAGTTCGAACCCTCAAAGACAGAAAATGATCAATTTTTTTTTTTTTTTTTTTTTTTTTACAAATTGACAAACTTTGAGGCACAAAGTTTGAGGCACTTATTTAAATTACAGTAAATATCCTTAAATGCTTAAGGTTCTTAAGAAACATTTCTAATAAAAATGCTCTTGAGTTCACAGAATCTATATTATTTTTTAAAATGCAAATTACTTCTTTATTCTGAGAAAATGTTTTCTATATTTTGTCTCACAGAACAAAGTTGTATCGTATTTACCTTTGGGCGGAGCCTCAAAGGTTGAAAACAGTGAGGTCTGTGCGCAGCAGGCTAAGAACGCAGTGGCTGCTGCGCATGTCCGATACGTGCACAAACACACAGACACGGGTTACTCTCCCGTGACTCTTGCGTCAGCTTGTCATTCGACGAAGAAACGTCGAGTGTGGCTGACGTGTAAGCGAAACGATAGAAAGGCGACTTAGCAAAGTGCGTGGTTTAGTAGCAAAAGTGGGCGTAACAAAAATTGCGCACGAATGTAACAAAAGTAACTTTGCACCGTAATTGTGTTAACTGAAAACTTAGTGTGACATATGGTGTTGTGAATTAATATTGTGGTGGTCGAGATCGTCACGACGGCTTCGTTATCCGATTATCGTTGGGACGAGGACGTTAGTTGTTACACCAGTGACTCTGATAGTGAAGTATCTTATTTTAACGTAGAGGGGCTGTCGTCGCAAGCATGTTATGTTGGTTATGGAACAATGGATTCGCCACAAATGTATGACAATACACATCCGTCAACAGTTGGTGGTGCTTCGGACGTTCATTCAGTTAGTGCCCATAAGAAGTCTGTGTTAAATAACAATAACATTTCAGCAATTCACAACAACACAAATAAAGTCGTTGCCGCAGCTTTGCTAGTAAAGCAGCACCATCAGTTTCATCACAGCGACCATCATCAGGGCGAACTGGCAGACTTAAATACTCCGGAAATTTCCTTGGATCTCCAGAACCTGATTGATGACAGCCAGTTCAACGACGGGCTTTTCACTGAAATTCTGAATCCTGGTAAGAGCAGTTCTCATCATCCCACCCCTTTGGCTCACCATCAGCCACCTGTGCGTGGAGGTCCCCCATCTTTAATCCAGGGTGCCTATCCCCGAACCACTCTTGCGTATATGCCCCAGCCCGTTCATTCGGGTGCAGGAAGCTACAACACTACCACAAACACCGCCAATAATAATTCCAACGCCTCCAATTCTTCGGAAAATTCGTCGGCATCATCTACTAGTGTTCCCAGCATCAAAGAGGAGCCACTGGATCCCGCAGATTTTCGAAACGCTTGTCAACAGCAGAACATCTCTTCAGGCACCACGGCGGCCGTACCTGTCCCATACTCATCGTCCTATTCTCCGCCTTCCGGCGCCGGAAGTAATTTTGTAAGTAACGGCGCCGGTTCAACGTTTACAACGTTGACACCATCCACCTTACCTGGTGCTGGTCCTTTACCCTCCAATGTCCATCATCCTCATTCTGCTCTCCTTGGACTAGGCAAGGGCATTGCACTCTCAAAACCCAATCCCCATCATCACAGCAATAACAGAAAGAATACCAAGTCGGTGGACAAAGCAAGTGACGAATACAGGAGACGTCGGGAAAGAAATAATATTGCCGTGCGAAAATCGCGGGAAAAGGCAAAGATCCGTTCCAGAGAGACAGAGGAAAAAGTTAAACTTCTGGTCAAGGAAAACGAACGTCTTCAGAAACGAATAGAACTTCTGAGTGAGGAACTGAATGTGTTGCGGTCCTTGTTCGCAAATGTTGGGGTGGTGCCAGAGCACATCCATCGGGAACTTAACAGACACCTGGACGCAGTGCAACAGCAGCATCAGGGTTTATGAGATACCGAAGTCGGGGCGTTGGATGATGAATTCGGGACATCACTGGATCATCAAGGAAGGCAGCAGTTGGAACCTTGGTTATTGGAGTTGCCAACATTGTGGCAGCGATGAAGCGACTGAGGAAGAACGGTACTCATCATTAAGCCAACGTGCCCGTCATTTGCATCACGAGCACATTCTTGCATCAGTGAAGCCTGGCCGAAGCATCAACAGCGCGCCCTCGAACTTAACTGTATTTGATATCAGTGCTGGAATAGTTTGTGATACATGTGGTTGTGAACCCACCAGAATAGTACAGGACTACGCTGAGGGAGCAAAAATGCTGTGGAATGGCTTGCAAGTATGTATAATGTGTTTGTTATCTGAAGTGCGGTTTACATTTCTCGGCGAACTGAAAATGGTCAAACACGTACTTAGTGCGTTCCAGAAACGAAGCACCCTCCAAGCGAACTATAAAGAAAACTGTGTTATGACATTGTGCTTTGCGACTTTGTATAATTATATTACAAGGTTTGTTCAGTACAACATTAGGATGGCGATAGGTGTGCGGACTGCATTTAGTGCTTTACATAGAAAATATCGGGCTACTGCCGAGGTTAAAGACTGTGTCAAAGCAAATTACAATCGCGAGTGCCTTTCATATGCATCGCACATCTGTGTGGGAATGGTTAAGACAGAGATGCATAATACAGGTAGTGGGCACTGTATTAGGCCCAAACGTGGGAGAACTGTCGAAGAACTACGTGGAACTATGATTCTTTATATATCATTTAGTCAGTTTTATTATCCTGCATTAGCAAGACCATCCTGACACTTCGCCAATTATAGTAGTTTTACATATTCAAAATTTGGGTGCTTTCATAGAATACTTTAAACCGTTATCACATCTTTTAAAGTGTCTTATTTAACCATTTATGTAATGATGAAAATTATACGCATTAGAAGTTTCACGAAAGCATCTTCAATCAAAACTTCTCCCATTTGAATTTCAAGGTGTGACACATTTCATACTAACTTGTCCGTTCCAGTGTTGTGATTTTTTAAAATTAAAGATATACTTCTATTTGTTTGGTGTATTATATAAAAGTATATAAGATGTAATATTTATGTTAAATTGTACAATAACTAATGTGTAATATTTTAATCTTTTGAACAGTGAACAAAGATAGAACGTATATTTATCAAGTTCCGTATCCATGTGTTGTACAGGCAGAAGAAGAACTAGGATTTATTTATTGCATACATTTGTAATATTTCCATTTTCATTTTACAACATGTATAATTTGAATTGAAAACAGGCTGAAATTAAATATCAGTGAACATTTAATATCTCTGCACAGCTGTCTTTGTAAATGATATGAGTTTAGATCCTATATTTATGTGATTATTACACTTTATTGTGTGAAAATATGTCAAATATATTTCAAATTTTATCAATCTCTTATTCCAGATAATGTTAAATTCATGTTGTAAGCGCGGTCCAGGACAAGACACTAGGACTTCGGCACTTGAATGTTATTTATGTGTATGATTTGTATTTCTTTTTGTGCACTTTCATTTCATATTAAACAAAAATGCCTTAGTCATCCAAGATGGCTGTCTGTAAGACGCTCATACATATTATAATACATATCCTATATTTATGAATTAATAGTATTTATTATTTACTCAGTTGTGGTGATTGTTAACCAAGTGCTAAATCAAAGATAAAAATGTGTGAAAGAAAAATGTGCACAGAATATATTTTGATATAAAACTTCTCTAAAATAAATTGTTTTTGCTTAGCCAAGTTTACTGTGGTTTGCTTTGACCTGTTGCACAACTTAACGTCACATGAAATGTTAAATTAGGCTGTCCTGTTATTTAAAAAGACTGTTTAATAGCTGTAGGGAAACATTATGAAATGTAAAGAAGATAGAGAACAAGATGTATTATGGGGGAAGATAGTGAGTGTAGTTTGCTCTCTTTAAGGGTGGAGGTTCCCAACTTGAGACTACGGGACCCCAAATTTTCACTATGTAGAAATATAACAAAAGAGAAGTTATACATGGTATAATAAAAATGTAAACGTAGTTTGCATTAGGTTGGCTATGAAAAGAAAAAATAGATGGCGTTATATGCTTTAAGGTGCATCTTGTGGTAACGCAGAATCGTGAATGTATTAATAATTCCTTCAATACATTACTGATTCTCTTAGGCCCCCATCCTTGTAACAGTCTTGTTTCCAAAGAGTTACCAGCAATGAAACGATTTATATAATTGGCAAATGGGTGCATATAAAAAGTTGTGTTGAATGCTGCCAGGAAACTGCTTCATTTTATTAATTTGTACATATACGGAGGTATAATATAGTATACTTTTAATAAGGTAAAATATAGGGGGATAACACCAATGTACTTGATTGTGTCTAATATCAGCAGAAACACTACATAGTTAACGTTTCCAAAAACTGTAGATTTTGTTGCAGGATCTTCTGAAGGGCTAGAAATACCCCGAAATGCAACCTAATTTTCTAATGTGTATCTATGTTTGAAATAGTGCCACTAAACTCAAAAGAGCATAGGACAGTAGTGGAGGGAGCTGATTTGTAAATTTATTAATGTGTGAGCAACTAGGTGCATCGTTAAGTTAGGTCAACAATCTGAAGTGTACGTCATGAAGGTGGAATTTGTTCTCTGCATATTCCTATCGTCAAAATGATTTTTTTAATCCATCAAAGACTTTCGATGGGAGGGAAAATAATGACTTAATTGGATAAATAAAAGTATTTAATCCTTGAGTGTCCATTTTGTAAATGCGGTGAGTTATTATTTTTATTTCCCCATCCCACCTATTTTACTAGAGATACTTCCGCTTTGGGGTGCGCTTTAAAAACAGTTTAAGGTTTTGCTAACTAGATCTGAATACCCCATAGGCTTTCTGTTAGTTATTAGAATATAAATAAATATTGGTATTAACATATCCCATTCTGATCTTGATCTTCAACCATTACAACAGTGCTTAACCGAGTTCTTGACTTTTTGATAAAATAAATGTGAAAATTTGTCATCTTAACAGTACATTAACATGTTTACTGGTACTGGGGTTAAATTTTATCGTTTGAACAGAAAATTTTATTTGATCGTTAGAAATAAATGTCTAAACGCTCCATATTTTTGTTGTAAAACGATTATGCATACCTATAACATTACATTAATGTATAAAATGTTGAAAAACATGACAAAATTACATTTAAAAGTCGGATTACCCTGCTGAAGAAATGGGTATGTTGAGGCAGTGTGTTAATTTACTTTAACTCGACTTTGGGTCCAGTGAGCTGCAGAAAGCGATTAACATTTTCATCCAGAAAATTGTGGCTTCATGTATCATTGAGGTGACTTTTAGAAAATGATGAAAGTATAAATGTCCATTGCTTATTAATATTTCCAGAACGGCAGTAAACCATGTGGTGACCCAGGTCGTTATGGTTCGAGTTCGTCAGCGGTAGGTCTGGGGTTCGATTTCTGTCAGGATCGTCCTCCCTAACAGATCTTTTACAGATTTTCCTCAGTCATAAATGGCAAATGCCGGAAAGTACCCTAAAATCAGCAATGGTAATAACTTCGGTGACGAACAGTTTGCGAAGGCTGGGATCGAACCGATTAGAGTATCTGGACAATATTCTATTCCAATCGCAAAATAGCAACATATATTTCGGGGTACATCTGCTGCGATTGATAACACGATGATGCCTTCGTGAACCAACTCTCTTGCTCTTTAACCATTCCATAACCTCTGGGGTCTCCTTCTACATGGCATCAATGGAAAATTCCGTACCACTGCATTGCAAATAGAAGACACTTTTCTTCCACAAGCTCTGGAGGTTTGGTTAAGACAATTTTCTTATTCATAAACAGTTCGAACAATAAAAAGCCAGGTTTATAAGCACTGAAAAAAAGTAACCCATTCAATTTTGCCTCGTGTGCATTTCTTAATTTACAAGCCTTGTCGTAACATCGAATATGTCTTGCAATTTTAAATGTATTTATTTACCACTTATGTGTGGAACTTCCTTCTCCCCCAAATATTAAAACAGCATTTCTTAGTAATGTGGTTACTATAATATTTTTTGCCACGTCTTAAGTGCCCCTAAAACTGTAATTTCTGTTTTTACTGACGCCACATTTGGCAGGTGACGCACATTTTATTTTAAGCGTTTCTAAGTCTGTTTTTTATTTGATCTGGTCCCACTATCAGGGAGTACTGACCACGGAGTGTTGCTGTTGCGGTAAATCGGAGAAGTTAGGCCAGGGAAGCGGGTCGAGCAGCGTGATACTAAGTAATTTACAAAATATATTACAAAGACTATTTTTTCCAAATCACACATTGTGTTAAACATTAACTATTTTTGTAAGTTACCTATATTTGCCCGAAGTTCCCATGTATTCTCAGGTTTAGGGTAAGCAAAGCCAGATTATTATTCCTATTAAGGAATCAAAGTCGAATCGCTGGTTAGCATACAAAATGCAAACGATTTATCATACTAACATACTTGCCTAGTGTTGCATACCTATTACCATTTCGTCTAACTCAATGACTCTTGCTTCAAACTACAGAACTTTTGCTAAGCTATTCCTGACTCTCCTGTGACTCCATGTACTTCTGTGTTCTGCAGTGTATCTTCGACTGCGTGTTAAATTACGCCGTTCTTTCGCTAAGCATATATGAAATTATTTCTAGATCCCGAAGGCTTAGACCCGAAGTTCATGACAGCTGATAGTGTAGTCAGTGTAAACGCTATGCATGGACTTCGAATGAATGGGCTAAACTTGTGCTATGATTGAGCACTAATCTGTGATACTAACAGCAAATGTTCAACGTGGTGCCCGTCTGCATTTAGCAATTCTGAAGTATTCTGAAGTATTAAATTCGCACGCAAAACAAAAATTTTGTCGAATTTTCTCAAATTCTTATGTTGTCTTGCAGTTCACCTATAATGTGAGTTACTTCTGTAGATAGACTTAATTTTATTCTACCATAAAAATGACGAGCATTATGACTGCGGCAGAATAATGTTATTATTTAATTATTGGAAAAATGTTAAATAATTTGTGTGCGGAATCTGTCTGAATTTACAGTACATTGAAAATATGTGGATCTTTTTATTCGCTTATTTACAACACCCACATCAACAGTTTATTATTAGCTTCAGTCACTTCGTGAAATAAATGTGGAATTTCAGTGTTCAATGCGTTTTACTATCAAACAAAACCGTGTGTCATTGGAAAAAATTAACTGCGGACCAGCAATATTCTATAAAACGCAATTGCAAACACTCAAACAAGTTATATCGTGAAACGGAGGTAATTTGTGCATTAGAACAATCCTGTAAGGTTTCAAGGTCAATCGGCATTTCTCTAATTTGCTTGCCACTGTGCGTCCGAGTAGAACTAGACTTTGAAAGAAATTTAGTTTTTTAGAACAAATGCTTGTTTCATATTTCTTACAATTGGATGAAAGAGTCGATAACTAACATCGTAATTGTTTCAGTTGCTAAATGTGTTGTAGTCGCCTGTTAAATCCACTTCATATACCATTGGTTTTTAAGTTTTTACATCGGAAGGTACAATGTCACATGAAGAAATACTTTGACCGTGATCGAATAAAGTTCATTGTTCCAGACTTTTCCCCGTAATTGCGTCCAGCATCTTCAGTGATGCTGAGATTTCCACAGAGTATATTCTCTTTTTGATCTCTTGCGGAGAAGATCAAGAAGAAAGTACTTCGCCAAAATCTTCAGCGCCACTGAAGATGCTGGACGCAATTACGGGGAAAAGTCTGTAACAATTAGCTCCATTCGATCACGCCAGAACACCCCGAAAGATCGTATTTCTACGCGGTTTATGCCACTTAGACGAGATGTCTGAAAAATAATGCCTCATAGGAAACTATGACATTGAATTTTCTGTTTGTTTTTGATGTTCCCCGTAAGCTCTTGAAGTTTATTGGTTTAATTTTTTGCATGTGTATAACCATAATAATGCTGATGCTATTTAAATGCTTTTTACGCTGCTTTGTACCGCATTAATTGAATATTGATCGAATAATTGCACATTAGCACTTCAATGCCCTTTTTGCAAACTCTTAACTGCAGTAATTCCCATGCCCACTCAAATCGGCGAAACTTAATGAACTTAAAATTACATTCAAGAATAATAGTTCTCTTCGTTTGTTTGTTTTTGGTGCTGAGGCATTACAGGTGGTGAACATTGATAATACATGAGATGAAATGATAAATTGGAAAGGATTTGTGGGGGAATAAGCGTTCCAGGCCTAAATTAGGATACTTCCATGGGACTGAGGAAAACCTGGGGAAAATCTCAGTCAGGAAGGACGGTTCTAGCGGGAATCGAACCTAGACCTCTCGCTTAACGGCCTCGGCCACCGGTGGCGGTCGTTTATTTGTTCTTTAACGTCACTATTTATCTTACATGTTCCTGATAGTGATAATTATGTGTGTATGTTTGCCTCTTCTGGTCCGATCAGCGACAAGCCGTGGTACTACATTGCTGATTGCCGCTGAAAAAGAGGCTTAGACAAATAGGTGACATGACAGCATTTTCTTACCAGCGTGCAAGTAACCCGAGCATTTAAACATAGCTGATCACCCTCGCAGCTTGCCTAATAACCAATGAGTGTTGGAAACGCATTGCCCTCGGACCTCGGACGATTTCATAGTGGGAGAACTAGGAATATGCACATCGGTGAGCATCTTGTAACGCCAGAAGCCATGAATACTTTATGGTTCTCAGAATTTGTACTCTCAGGTTTGAACGGGATTCAAATCCTCCTCCTTAATGGGATAGGAAAAAGAAAACGGGAAAAACTACATGCAGTGGTATTAGATTCTGGAATGTCAAAGAAAGTAATGGAATTCAAATCTCAGGGCCGCCGTACAGCAGCCAAACGTTGGAAAAAAACAGGTTCAAAATAAACAATAACCTATTTTAAGGTTTTTTTTTTTTTTGATTAATTTATTTATGGACGCTCTTTAACAGCTCAGGTCATCAGCGTCCCATTCAACTCAGGGCGTGAAACGGCCGACAAATTTTGCTCATAGGCCTCTCTTTCAGGCTTGAGGTTCTTTTTCGTGCCGTAAATGTACGACACGGGACCCACGGTTTTACTTCCCTTCCGAAGGAAGCCATACTTAGGATTTTTACGCCCGAAAAAATCCATCGGTCCTGGCGTGTTTGAACCCGCGATCTTGGGTTTAGAAGGCAAGTATGGTAACCACTACACCACCAGGACCGACGATTTAAGGTGAAAGTATTGGTGGTGGTTGTGGTGCTTTCTCAATTTGACAGCATTATTTAAAGTTCCAAAAATCTGTGAGTGCTGCTTCAATAAAATCACAGTGTATTTCCCTTTGATTGATTGATTGATTGGTTTATTTATTTATGGACGCTCTTTAACACCTCAGGTCATCAGCGTCCCATTCAACTCAGGGCGTGAAACGGCCGACAAATTTTGCTCAGAGGCCTGTCTTTCAGGCTTGAGATTTTTTTTCGTGCCGTAAATGTACGACACGGGACCCACGGCTTTACTTCCCTTCCGAAGGAAGCCATACTTAGGATTTTTACGCCCGAAAAAATCCATCGGTCCTGGCCGGGTTCGAAACCCGCGATCTTGGGTATAGAAGCCAATTTTCCTTTGAACAGTTGATTAATTGGATTACTCCTCAGAACAGTAAAACGCTCCAAAATTGCCTGCACTTCGGCAAAGAGGAGTTATTGCTTGTAATTTGTGAAACATTTAGTCATACTATAAAATAGTTTTTCTAGTGGTAACTATTTTATAGACGGAAAAATGCCGTCATTAGAGCAAAGCTCTATTACCTAAAAGCAATAACGATTGCAATTGCTGTTATGTCTTTCTGGTGGTTTTGTTCTATTCCTTCCTGCATTTATGAAACTGCTGGTACTTTGACCAGCACCAGCTTAACTCTACCTATTTTACTGACTTTTGTGAGGTACTTGCTTACCCAGCGTAGTTCTGTAACAAGCGTTGTCTTTAAGGAGATCATTTGTTGTGCCAGAAATTATGTTCGTCCTTGCCCAGAAAGCAACTGCATTTCAATAATATACATTAGAAAAAGAGAAACAGGTCAGGTAACAAGGAAGAAACTTCTTGAAAAGTGCAAATCTCAGAACATATGTGGCTGGAGAAGGCCACTGCTGTTGAAAGGTTTCCGGAGCACACTGCAATAAAAGTTAGACGTCTAAAAACCACACATCAAAATATTCTGAAATAGTTTAAGTACTTGGAATCTCTACTTCCTCTCTTGCCAAGAATATAAAACGATGTGGATAGTGCACAGAAAAGTAATCCTTTTGCCATGAGGGTAGCAGCCTTTCCCAGAAAGGGAGCAATAAACATGTTGGCGAGCAGAGAAACAGCGTGGCGCCTCACGCCATTAATGTCCCCGGCGCCACCTGGTGACGTGCAGACTCACGAGTCTCGAGTCTCTCACACGGAACTCTGGGCATCTCATCTTGTGTTTCAAAACGCAAATAAGACCACAGTTAGTGCTAAGACCGTCCCAAACGTTCACAGCTTTGAAACTTAATGTCAAAAAAATGGACATTTCAAAGAAAGGAGCGAAAAAGTCAGGGTATAATCGGGTTGAGCGTAGTTTTAACCGCTACGCTGAAATCTTACTGCATCAAACTACCCGGCGGAGGCGTTTACTGCATTTGTCAACACGCTCTCTTTCCTGCGTGGGAAATTCCATTTTGAAATGTTCTGGTACTATAAGCGCTACGATTTTCCTGCATTGAAGAACATAAAATAATAAAGAGATACGCAAATTTCAGATATATTGAGTTATATTGAACTAATACATAGGCAACACCTCCATGTATAAAATGTATATTAGTCGGCCCTAGTGATATAGACCCAAGGTAGCGTATTCAAACCGGCCAAGGTGGGTGGATATCTTCCTTTGGAAGGGAAGTAGAGCTGCGAGTCCCGTGTCGCAGATTTACGGCAGTAAAAGAACCTCAAAACTTATAAAAGAGGCCTCTGAGCAAAATTTATCGGCCGTTACACGCCCTGAGTTAATGGGAGCTAGTAATCAGATATGTCATTAAAGAATATCCTTAAATTAACCAAATAAATGAAATAAAGTATAATATATACATATATCCTGATAAAGATATTACTTGTAATACAAAGATATTATATATGATTTTTCGGAGTAAAGTGCCTCTTCGAAGAAGGCAGAAATATTTCTATAGAAATTTAAAGCCTGTTAAAAGTATACAGAATATAATAATCATATCGCTATCGCATAAATCGCAATTAATAATATGGAAGAATATTATGAGAAATTATAAAAAAGAAAATTCAAGTATATTTAAGATATCTGTAATTCAAATACCCAAACCTAGAGAACATTCAAAAGAAAAGACGCTGTTTCAGAAGCGTGCAAATCATTCTCCGATAAAATCAGAAGTTCCTGACAAGCTCAATAACAATAGAGACGCGGTGCATATTAGTTCCTAAAAGAGTCACAGTCAAAAGAATTTGAGAACATGGAAAGAAGAAAAGAAAAATGTAAAATTGTTGCAAAATATGAAAAGAAGAAAAAACAGCAGATTTCATTGCATTGCATTTGACAGCTTCACAGCAATATAAAAATAAGAAGCTGTTAACTAGCAATATAAACATAGAACTAATTAAAATATATACTGGACTGGGTTACAGCTCCCACGTAGTTTTGTGCCTCGGTAATGCTGGAAATATCGTCCTCTCGTATCCGGTAAACACATTCCGATTGACACGATCGAGTTCGAACGCTGTAATTTTGATATCATTTCGTATGTTTTCCTTGAATTCTTTCTATGTGTGAAGCTTTAATTTTGTACACTTTGTCCTTTTGGATACCCCGCAAATAAAAAATCACAGACTGTAACATCTGGTAGCGAGAGAGTAATAGCCCAGCACTTATAACTCAATTTTCAAACACTCCTTATTTTACCCATGGACTCCTCTGCTGTATAAGCAGTGGCAGAATATAATATCTATTCTTCCGTCAGCTTATGTCTTTTCTGCAACACTCTCCATTTACTGATCCCTCGTAAAAAAAATCGGACCGATTATGCATCTTGCGCTGATCGCACGCCAAACTCCAAATAGTCTATCATAAAGAGGGATTTCTTGTGCACAAATTAAATTTTCAGAACACCAATAGCGACTGTTGTGAGTGTTCACACCACCTTTTTGATGAAACCATTCCTCGTCTGAAAAGAACACAAGCTATGGGTTAATTCTCCTTTCAGTCACTGATGAAAGAAACCACCTACAATAACGCACACTTGCTAAGGGATCACCTTGCTGTAGACAATGAACACGTGTACACTTGTAAGGTTTGAGTTGCTGTATGTGCATAAGACACCGAAACCCCAACTTGTTGTGCTAGTTTCGGTAGCGAGTTTGTTAGCGAACGTTCAAGATTTGAGCCAATTTCTTCTAATTTGTCTTTTGTTAAAATCTTATGTATTCTTATATTTATTTTTGCACCGAATCAGTAGTGTCACTTTTATTCATAAGATCGTGAATTGGAAGGAGGCAATTGCCCAGAGAATATATTCCTGACGAACGCGACGATATGATTCATATTAATAATATTTACACACAAAAATACGTTGCTCTAAAGTCAGCTATCTTGACATCTTCGCGAATGGATGGTGACTGCTAGGAACTTCAAGAATAGGCAGGCTGACAGACACCAGTGGGGAGGTCAGCGGGCCTTGACCGATACGCAAAACCCCGTGCGAGCGTTTAGGACATATTCTGGAAGCCCGAACGTTCACCAGAGCAAGGAAGCAAAGAAGGGCCGCCGCTACTACAGGCATTTTTCATTTCCCGCTGGAGGAAAACTTATCGATATTCAACAATGATTTCTTCGTGTTGTTCTTTGCTATGGAAAAGATTCCACTACACCAGGGTTCATTTGCAGAGCTTTAGAAGATTGATGATCTCAGTTCGCTATGGACCAAGTCTCTTTAATAATAATTGTTCCCTCAACAGTCACAGAGGCTCTTAGGCTTGAAAATCTATTCTAAACTACATAAATAAATTATGTTTATCATTGTACTTGTAATAAATATTATAAATTCCAGGACATTTCTGTCAAGAGATTTGTGATCAGGTCCATAAGAAAAAGATGAGCTAGAGAATCTAATAATAACCTGATATAAATTAAATATGCTATGTACATTTCCATAGTAAACAATGGATGAATGTTTTCTAATGATAGCGCCCTGGATAATAAGACTGTAATTTTCTGAAAAACTTGTTGCAACAACGAATTTTGTAAAATGGACCACTTTTTTAAATAATGATTGATCCTTCGCTGTGAAGTTGCATGCTTTGAACTTCTTAAGCAATTAATGAAACTAGTAGTAAATTTTTCAACAGTAACTTTTATATCTATTCTATCATTTGTTGTTCAGTTATTTATTATAAGTATCTATTATTTTCTTTACAAAAATTCTCTAAGAAAGAAATTCACAATTCCAGAACATTTTCAGGCCCTTGGCATGCTTTGAATAAATTAAGAAATCAACTTACAAGAATTGTGACTTTTTAAATGAAATCAACATAATTTATTTCAGAACTACCAACTTGATTGATCCTTTACAAACATAATGCATTATAGATGCACCCGATAATACATAATGCTGTTCTCTCAGAGACGCAAGCTTATAACCAACATTACCATTTGCCTTTTCCTAAATTCCATGTATAAAATATCTCAAATCAGCTTTTTATGTTTATTCTTTTACCATGTATCCTTCATGACAGCAAAATCTTTCTCTCACTAGAAAGGTTTATATTTTTTTTTTAACATTATCAGTTTATTTCCCATTATGAACTATCATGCTATTATGTTCCTGCGCAAATATTGCTATGGGAACTATATATTTAAATTATTCATTTTATACACTGTGCATAATGTTCCTCACTTGTTGATTTTCTCACTTTGTCTCATTTTCTCCATTACGATCGGCGTAAGTCATTTTTTGTGTGTTAAGGCAATGATGTACAATGTTTCATCTATTACTAAATGGCTAACCACTTAGACATTTCCTCCGTCATTTCCTGGTTATACTTTTTGTAAATTACAGAAGTGGCAGTTTTATTCAGAATAGGATGGCAACACTGCAGACTGATTCATGTTGAAATTTGTTCTATTTGTCTTCATACATTCTAACACGTTTAAATATTGCGTTTTTATAGTAAGCAGATAACCAGTAGTGATATTATTAACACATGTAGTGTTTTCTGATGCGGAGTTGTTTTTATTGTTATGTTTTGTTAGTTTTACAAAGGTCTCAATATTTCAAGATAGTGTTTAGATCATCCAAACAATTTCAGCTACGTGTGTGTTGAACTAATTTTCAAGTCTCAGAGGCGACATTCCGCACCTTTTGTGAAAAAGTGCTATAAACTTTGGTACACAACATATGCCATTTGCAATTCCTATGATTTGGAGGGAGCAGAAGAATCGTTCATCTTATTGCTATTTCTACTTAACTACTTAACTAATATTAAAGGAAACACTCCCATTTACACACACACACATTGTTACAACATTGTGTGTGTGTGTGTGTGTGTGTGTGTGTGTGTGTGTGTGTACACAGTTAATTACCCCAATTCGAAATCTGCAATGAGACCTGTGTTACATAGTGAAGGATATTATGTAACAAAGTATCCAGATTTCGTTATCTTAAGTAACGCCACGAGTGGCCGAGGTCGTTAAGGCGCGGATTCGTGAGTGGGAGGTCTGGGATTCGAATTCCTCCAGGACCGTCCTCCCTGACTGAGGGTTTTTTCCAGGTTTTCCTCAGTCCTCATAAATGGCAAATGCGGGAGGTATTCTAAAATTAGGCCTGAAACGATTCCTTCCTTAAAAATAAATCCATTCCAAGTTTATCATTTCATCTCATGTATCACAAGTGTTCACCGCCTGTGGTGCCTCTGTAGCAAAAACGGGCGTTAAACACCATACATTCAATTATGTGATCTTAAGTGACAACTCCCACTCTGAGTCAACTCATATTGAAGACCAAAGAAACGAGAGAAGTGATCCTACATTTGAAGCATGTTGTTCATTAGAGCCTTACTTTTTAACTCAAGAAGATCGTGACCTTAAACGGGATTTAAATTTGTCTAAACAGTTGGCTGAGGTTTTAAGTTCCAGGCTATAGTATTTTGAGAAAGTTTCTGATAAAGTAGATTGAACAGCAACTAAAGATTCAGGCAATAAAATATAGGACAGTGATTCATTTATTTGTATTTTTATATTTTTTGTTTCTCTACTCCAAAGCAGCGTGGAAAATCATTCAAAAATATCTGTTGTTGTTTACTTGGCAATAATAAAGAAGAAAAGTAGTGAAATAGTGATTTTGTGAATTCATACTAAGCTATGGGGATGCAACATGTCTTAAAAATCCCTTGGGCTTCCACCTATAGTTCTTCCCAGAAAGTTTTAGGGTGTCTCTGATGAACATGGCGAGCGTTTTCATCAGCAAATTTCTACTGTGGAAAAGAATTATTAGTTTGCTGGCCGATTACTGCTGGATCATGAAGAGAGACATCCCGGAAACAAAATATGGCCGAAAACCACCATGTTCAACTTTTTATCATTTAATGTTGCGTAATAACCAATCCTTTTAAAACTTTAAACATGTTTTTACATTGCCTAATTGAAAAATCTGAAAGAATATTTGAATTCAGCATGTAAAAGTTTATATATATATATATATATATATTCAATTAATTTAGTTGTGTGTTTTTGGGGGAGGGGGTAGACCAGGTGTAATGGTGCTAATGTGAAAAAAAAATTAAGCAATGTATGCTTCATCATGGAAGTCACGAAATTAATTTGGTATAGCATGTTTAAATCTAATAATTATAACTAAAGGCTTAAAGTTAACATCTATTCTCTATTTATAATTTTCCATATCATTTCTCAACGGTAATCGCAACATAAGCTATTAAAAGTCATAGATACCTTTCAAGAAATATATATATATATATGGGAGCCAAAAATTGATGCACACTTCAAGCAAAGAAAAAACTGTGTTAACATAACAAACTTAATTCACACAAATAGAAAATGATGAGCACTAATCATCTTACACTTTTACAGTTACAACAGTTGCCCAAAATGCCCACTATCGGCGTCGATACATTTCTGAGTACTTTGAACTACTGATTGAGCAACGTTTGCGAAAGTGTCCTCGGCGATTGCAGCACATGCCACTTTAATTTCTTCCTGAAGTGCTGCCAGTGTAGCTGGTCTGCCCAGATCTTCCCTTGTGAACATTGCATACGGTACCATGAGTTGAAATTTGTCTCGAATGCGTGCAATTGTTACTCTCGTTGGCGGTTCTATTCTGTACACACATCTCCATTGCCTTTGAACTTCAACAACAACATTCTCGGTTTTCCAATACCACTTCAAAATTGCTTTCCGCTTTTCAAATGGTAATCTTGGCTCCATTTTGTTGTAGCAACGCTAGCATAACGTAATGTGAGCCACGTCTGTTTACAGAACATCATACGATAATCTTGGCTTCATTTGTTCATTGTTGATTTACCTGTCACGTAGCAAAGCTATCATAATGTATGTGAGTCACGCCTGTTTATGGAATATCATACTACACATTACTGTTGTTTTTCGGTCCAACTTTGAAATACAAATGACAACAACATTAAATATCTATTGTGAAACTGTGTACACAATTTTTGATACCCTAGGTATATATATTCTGAAATTCTGCATCCAAATAAACATTATTTTAGATTAAATGACACCATAGGTTATTAAAGAGGACAATATAGTCAGAAATTGGAAACAATTACAGGAAATAGCTACAATGAAAGAATATGATTCACATCATAGCAAAGCGGAAATTAGTTTTGATTTGAAAGTTGCTGTTGTCTATGGTTTGTTTAATCATTTTAGGAAACCCAACTAATATGGCTTGCAACTAATACGGCTTTAACGATGGACATAATCAGTACAAAACATGACATGGATTACTGACAACCACTCTCGGTATAGCATTACTTTTTGTTGCACTATGGGAGTATTTCTCAAATCGCATAGCTGTGGCGTGAGAGGGAAAAAATAAATAAATAAAATGTTTTCATTAACATGGGAAAATATTAGCATGCATAAAATGCCTATAGATTAATGTTTTGACATATATTGGTATCATTTGCAATACAAACTGCTATGATCAAAATGTTTAAAACACAAACTGCAAAATATAGTCAGTACGCCGGCACTATTAGCCAGTCAATGGCTTGCTGTTTAGAATTTAACATAAACTGATTTGCAGTCGTGTTTGTTTACGTAATTATGACCTACATATTGAATTAGCTTGTTATAGAATTGCTCACATTTGCCGAGACGTATATTATGGTTGATTTCTTCGCAGGGATTCGAGGCTGTTCTAGACGTTCGTAATATTTCCCCAGTTTTCTGGTAATTTATAAAACTGATATCCGCCTAATGACTGTTGTATGTACAAACACGTCTAGTTAAGATACTGCATATGATATAATACTTTATTGCTAACCGAATTCCTCACAGAATAATGGTGACAAAACATTAACGAACCACTGCACTACAGGAAAGAAGGCGATTTGTTTTAATTGTTATATTTTAATATGTTGTTCATGTCACGTTCAAGTCAGCCTTAGATGTTTGTTAGGTTTAACGCTTATTTCCATTAAGCTAGTCTTTGGTCTGCTCTTGCTAAGAATGGCGGCAAACTGCTGCTTCTACACATCTTCTGCACAGCATGATATCGCTACACAGACGCCGCTAATAACTTCCGGAGAGTCACCTAATATTACGTGACCACTGTGTGCTTATCAGAACGCGTGACCTCGCACGCGACTTTCATCCAAAGTGAAAACCACATATATAATGTTAATTGAATAACTGAATTTTTTTAAGAATTCTATCATAGAAGAGATATGATAACTTTGTTTTATTTAAAGAAAAACAGACAAAAACAGAAAACATGACGAAAAATGCTGACTTTGAAAATATAAATGCTATTTTGTTGTCATTTTTCATGTTTATTTCAAACATTAACCCATAATAGTTGCATACAAGTATACCTTTAAGTTCACAATATTATTAACTACAATATTAACTAATACAAATATTCGCCCATTATTGCAACTAATAATACAAAAAGCCTATGACTTTCCATTTAAAGACGTTAAACTTTTAAGAATAACGAAGAATTCATTGTCAGATACGAGACTCAGTTGCCTATGAACTTCAAATAATTGGTTTCTGCCCTCAAGAAAAATTTCATTGCTTTTTACATACTCCATTCATTCACCGAGCAGGGCTGTTCAGGTGCATTCGGAAGGTCCCGGGTTCAATCTCTTGGGACCAGTCATCCTGAACAGGATGTTTTTTTTTATTGGTTCCCCTGGTACCTTAGGGGAATGTTGGATGAATCTTTACTTCCCACGAATTTTATGCTCTCCGTTGATTGATTCTGTTACAAGGTTGGAGGTGCCACGGCGAGGTGGGCTGACGCGGTGTGACGGTAGCTTGCATTTTGTAAAGATTTCTGCCCCGGCGTCTGTTATGGAAGTGGACTTTCTGTAGAGCTCGAACTCTTGGGGAGAGGGGGCTCCAGTAGCGTCCGGAATTTATAACTGAAATAATATTGGGGACCCCTTCTATGTCCGCCCACTCACCATCCGGTGTCTCCCTCATCCCATAGGTTCCTTCCGAGGATGTTCCCATTGAGGACCTTTGCCCAAACGACCAGCTGTGAGCAAGGCTGAAGTATCGAAGTAACCGCTCAAACAATTCAATCCACTCTAACTCTATTCACACAAAATGTATCTCTTTGTGTTGGCAACCATGCTCAAATATGGAAACTAGAGTGTTAGCTACACCGTCACCTCTTTTAAAATAAATTAAATTACTATTATATCGAATGCTAATAAATCTAATCAGCATAGCTAATTAAATATAAATGGAAAGTTATTTTAAAAATAAGAAACGTTTCTTGACTTATGGACTTACAACGCTATACAATGATCACGGCTTGCAAAGGATTCTTGTTTCCAACTTGTAGATAACTTAGAAGTAGCCATCTGAAATTAAATTTCCTTTCTCGGTGCTTGAAGGTTAGGAAGTAATTTATAAAACTAATCCTATTTGCCTATTTGCCCAATTCATTCATTATTACACTACAAAGCATACCATCAAATGACACACACTTTAAACAATTTATATATATGCTCTTGAAGACGGTATAAAAATTAACAACCTTGCTTAAATGTCATGTTTTCTTTCAAACTAAGGGCCGTATTTGATGGGCGCTCGCTAATTAATGCAACATATTCTCTCCCCTTTCACGGTTTGTTTTACTTTCGTTTCAAATACACTGCATTGGTTCTCAGTGCTTTGGCTATATAATGATTTTTTTCAATGCAATCTCCTTCCAAAGTTTAGGCTTTGCGCTACCTTTACGCTAAATTAGATGTCTTAGCAGTGGTACTCACAAGTCAAAATTAGACACCATTTAGATAGGAAAGTCACACCAAATTTTACAGTACAATTCTGCTAGTAACATGCAAACCTAAGTTAAACATTATTTTTTATCCATTCATTATTATGAATGATTTTATATTAAATTTTATTTTGTATGTTTATTATTATTATTATTATTATTATTATTATTATTATTATTATTATTATTATTATTGCTGTTGTTATTATCGTTACTAATAATACCACTATAGCTACGTCACCAGTGGGGGCAATTATTTCAACCAAAAAGAAATTAAACAACTTCCTCTTATGTAGACTACAGCTGTTTATTTGAATTTGAAGGTCGGATCGGCTATTCTCTTGCAATCTTGTCATTATGAGCTGATGAGCTGGTTGATTTGAAAAAGATATCAGCAGGTTTTGCAAGTTTTCATTGGAAAGATGAGATCTGTGATTACCCTTGATCAACTCTATCTTGTTGAAAGTCATTTCACAAATGTACGTTGATTCAAAAAAGATAAAAATTTATTTGCGCATGACACTAAGTTTTCAAACTGTTTTTCTGTTAATATATTCCAAAACTCTAAAACTGCGTTAATTTTTAATTTCTCTTGAAAAATAACTTCTAGTTCTGAATCCTGTTGAAGATAAATAAGTTCATTTTCTCAAGTTTCTAATCTCTCAGGTTCAAAAATTGACAACCCAGTTATATGTACTTTCGTTACTGACCAGGGATTTTCGACTAATCGAAATGGGCTTCAAAACTTTCGAAAAACACTCAATCTCACGCTGAAATCACGGCGGTACAATGAAAAATTCTATAAAGGGTTTAAAATTTGTTTATTCCTTTGGGTTTTCTTGAATGTGATGCTAACTAAAATCATGGAAAATGAGCAAAATCGTTATTTCTAAGTTGTTCTGTATATATTTTTAATTTTTGTTCCAAAGAAAATATTGCACTTAACAGAAAAGAATATGTTTGTTTTTACCTTCGAATTTGGACATCATTCAGTATTCTGTTAAATCAGCCAGGAAAGAAACCTTTAACCACCTTGAAAAGAGTCTAGTTCAGGGTATTTTTTTATCTCGTTCACATAAAATAGCTTTATTTCATGGCGAAGAAATGGTAGCAGAGCGTGGTTTCTATATATGGTCCTCTGGGCTATGAGCCCAGTTCGTTTGCTAACTTAATACTGTTGTGTTATATTTCTTTCCTTCCTCGATATAGGTGGAATATGTTATACGGCGCCCTTCCGCTGATGGCGCTCAACCATTTAAGTTAGGGAACGAGCTAAGGAAGGTACATGGTAAAACTGAGGAATAATAGTTTTAATTTAAGGGGAGAATTGTATAAGATATACATTAGTTGTAACGAAAGAGATAAACAAGTATAAAATACCGAACAAAAAGCGTACTCAAGACTATCGTTATGATTTACAACCAATTCATAGTAGTCCTGTGACTAAAATACAAAATACTACAACTATGCAGCCAATAACTTCTATAAAATGCATTAACAAAATAATTTGTAGTATAACATGCTTGCCTACATTTTATCAATAAGAAAAATTAAATGGCTAAGAACAATTAATAACAAAATTACGTAAAACGTTAATATCTTCCAATGCTTACCTATCTTCTACATACTCAAGCCTTAAAATTTTACAAAATATAATAAAAGAAACCCTAAAAGGAAATTACAATAAAAAAGCATAACGTTCACAATGCCTTGGCCAGTAGGTTAGACCTGGAATACGAGCAACCAGCCCAAAATTCTCGGTCCGAAGCAAAAAGCACGCTTGTAATAAGCCCAGGATAAGGCTATGACGTCATCACTGCTAAAAGTCTCACCACTAGTGGCCACCAATTGGGGGAAGGGACACATGGAGCTGGTTACAGCACAAATGAGACAAGGAAGAAAGGAAAAGTCCGTCACGCAGGAGCCGCGTAAACTAAGCGAATTCCTCACTAAGTTGTATTACTTTAATAGAAAGTGATATAAAATTCAAATTATGCTTTATTAATAAATAATAAAATGAAATAAGTTATGGCATTACTGTATGGTATTGGGGTAACAAAATTAAAGTTCTTGCAATCTATAAGTATTACAAAAGAGAAAATACATTTTTAGATTTAGAATTATTATTATTGAGATTAAACCACAAAAATTAATGGTATGCTATTAATTAAATGAAATTTATGAACACTGATAGACAGAGCTATACCATGTGAATATTTTTAAACATTTTAAATGTAACCATGTTTATGAACTGAGCTCTAAGTATCAACTTTACATTCATTAAAATACAAAGAAATAAACAGAAAGTTTCCACTTACAATTGCGTTTAAGAAGAAGATGATATTTTTATGTTTCAATAAAACAAAAATATGTTACTATTCCGAAACAAATACAACGTACAAAGCAAATAAAAACATTCCAAAGTTACATTGATTTTCATTGGCTTTGAAATTTAATTTAAATGTTATTATAGTAAAAACATGTAACGCAAAAGTTTTCTGAAGATTATTACAGAGCACTCTTACATATAAATATAATTCTCGCACATATTAGATTAATATTTCACATTTTCTATCTTCACGATGATGTTCTTTTAATATAAAACAGATGCATCATTATAAATACAGTTTATACACTGAATTAATTTGTATTTTTATGTTACAAACACATAGAGAAAATTAAACGCAAGAGCGTTTTTTAAATTTTAGTTTTCAAGTACACTCCTACTCCTAATGGTCCAATTTCCCTAATTTTCGGAAAATATTTTTCTTATTTTATTTAAATGGTTAGAGAATTTCGTTATGAACAAACAAATATTGGTGCCGCTAAAACGATTTTTAAATTTTGGATTTCAGGTAAACCCCGAATCCTAATGACCCGATTTCCCTGATTTTCAGCAACCATTTTTCTTATCTTATGAAATAAAATTATTATATATGGAGTTTCGTTGCGAAAAAACAAATATTAATGCCGCTAAAGCGATTTTTAAATTTTGGGTAAACCCCCCTCCTGCTAATAGTCCATTTCATTGCTTTTTCAGAAACTATTTTTGTAATTTTATTTCAATGGCGTATAATGAGTTACCTTTAACAAATTTTAATTCAGGCCATTAGAGCAATTTTTAAATTTCGCTTTAACCCCCCCTCGTATTCAGGTAAATTTCTACTCCTAATAATGTGCTTTCACTCATTTTCAGAAACTGTTATTCTTATTTTTTGTGATAAGAAAAACAAATATTGGTGCTGCCAGAGCGATTTTTAAATTTTGGGTTTCACTTATAATGACCCGATTTTCCCTATTTTCAGAAACTATTTATCTTATTTCATTTAAATGTTATATACGAAGTTTTAATGTGGCAAAACAAATATTAATGACACTACAGCTAATTTTAATTTTGGATTTCAAGAGGGGGAGTCCTAATAGTTCGATATTTCACTGGTTTTCAGAAAATGTTTTCTTGTTTTATTTCCATAACATATACAGAGTTTCCTTTAAACTTTTTTTAAAAAGTGGCCGTTAGAGAGATTTTTAAATTTTGCTTTAATTCCCACTTGTTTTTCAGGCAAACCCCCAGTCCTAATAATCTAACTTCACTTATTTTCAGAAACTATCTTTTCCTATTTGGTTTAAATGATATATGCCGAGTTTAGTTGTGAAAAAACAAAATTGGTGATGCTAGAGCGATTTTTAAATTTTGGTTTTCAGGTAAACTCTCGCTCCTAATGGCCCGATTTGCATTTTTTTTTTCATAAACTATATTTTTTTTTTATTTAAATGGTATATACGGAGTTTCGTTGACAAAAAACAAAAATTGCGACCCCTAGAGCGTTAACGGACACACACGTGTATATACGTATAGTTATGCGCTTTTTAGATACGTTTTTTTTTTTTCTTTAGTTGTATGTGCCTAGTAGGTACGATCGATGCAGATTTGGATAGATTATTAAAAAATATTTCCGCAATAGCTTACATTCCTTCGGAATTCGCTAAAACAGGAATTTGGTATATAGTAACACAAATCCGTGCAAAGACGGCACAATTCCATAAAACAGAAAAATATAACAATATATAAATATATTATTATTTACAGCAATCATTTCCCGTGAGTATCATACCTTCTATAGCAAGTTTAAACGTTTCCAAATAGGCACCGCAAGGAATGATGATGACAACACAGAATGTAATATAATCAAGACTTTTTTGAACAGCATGAAGAGAAAATCATAAACTATTTCAAAATTTAGGAAAATAATAAATTAAAGCAACCCTAAGCTACTGTACTTCATATACGTTAAGGAAAAATATATTAGGAAATGTTGTACTTAGGATATACAAATTTGACTGATACAAATATATCAAATGGACATAATAACCAATATAACTGAATAGTTAAAAATACCAAAAGGGCGTATAAACATACAAAACTAGAAAATAAAGACAGTAATAACGTCGCAATCTTATATGTTTATATTATAACCCCAAAATAAGTTTTCAGTACACACGAAATTGATCTTGTTAATTAATAAAATGAGAAAGAAGATTTAGTATATTTTCAAAAGTTTCTTATGGCTCATACGCCCTTCTAGCATGTTTGTGAAGACGACTGAACTGCAATCGCTTCTTTAATTTTAGAGTTTTGACACATATTTCTAAGTTACCTGTATCATCAACGATGAAAATGATCCCTTTAGAGTTTCTGAAAAATGTGACTTTCGTCTTTAACTTTTTGCCTGAGGCGAAGCTTTCTGACGCCACTTCATGGATTGCCTTTTGGACTCCGACTCGAAGTAATGAATTCACGTTTCATCTTCCATTCTGTTCCATATGATCGTCTGGCAGATAAGCTTCGAGGGCTCCATTTATCACACGCCTTTGAATATTTTAATGGTGACAAATTGTATTACCAATGCCGGCGACAGAAATATCAGCGGAACAGAAAGTTGCTTGTTGTTATTTGAAATTGGTGCGGTCCATCATTGCAATGTCTGACTGAAGATCAGCGAGACTGCCTCGACCTTGTTTCGATGATGAAAGTCTCTCACTGAACTGATAATACTTTTTATCACCGTCATTTCTATGTGAATGTTATTTTAACCCTAAAGGAATTCACTTACTTTTCCCTGTTTATAAGGCATGTAACTTAGAAACTCAACCACCTAGCTGAAGATGATGAATACTGTAATAGATAGTGTGCAAAGATACTACATCAAAATAATTTTTGGACGCTCCTATGTAACCTTACATATGTGCTTCTTAACCGAGATGGATTTGCATTCGGGAGGCTTCGGGTTCAAATCCCTTGGGACCGTTCATCCTGATCCTGGATTGTTTCTACGTTTCCTTCCCACGAACTTTCCACGGTTTTATTACAGGATCGAAAGTGCCAGGGCGAAGTGCTGTAGCTTGCGCATTGGAAAGATTTCTGCTCCGGCGTCTGATTTGGAACAGTCTCTTATGAAGGACTCGAAATCTTTGTAGGGGAGACTCTACTGGCTCAGATAATTCTATCTGAAAACATGCTAGGAACCCGGATACGTTCGCATCCTGACCGCCCAACTTCGCCCTTGCCTCATCTCTTCCTCCTGGAGATGTCCCAGGCACAGGCGTAGGCACAAACAGCCAGTCCTTAAGCAAGGCGGAAGCACTGAAATATCTTCCTTTGTCCCTGTGTGTACATATTTAGACACGATCTCATAAATAAATCAGGTGATGCAGTTTATATCTAAGCTCTATGTTTGCAACACGATTTTATGCAGGAAAAAATACTCAGAATAAACTTAAAATATGCTTACAGCTCTCTATCGATATGTTTTCATATTGTTTCTGTAAGTATTAATCCCTTTCTTATATGCTTGTCTGCTTTAGTAGGTATTTGGTACAAATACATTCTAGAATAAACATTAACATTGGAAGATAATTGATGATGCTTTTTAGCATTGTTTATAAGAAACTGGCATGGGGACATTATGGGTGGAAAGAGACATAATGAGTCTAAAACTAGAGTGGAGGATATTGAAAAACAGAACTTATGGGCCCGTCTTAATGACAAAAAAATAAACAAAAAAAAAAGGTGAAAACTATAGAAAATATTAAACAATGACGGAGGGAGAGAAAAATATATTGAAATCTATGATAAAGTAGGGAGAGAAGCGATGGCATGGTTCAGATTCGCAGTGATATGCTTAAGCGGCATAAGAAAGGGATCTTAGAAAGAAAAATAACCAATATGTGGCGAATTGGATAAAATTTGGCATTGTATTTTAGAATGCGAACAGCTCAAAATGTGGAGAGAGAAGAACTTCCTTTACCAAAGTGAAATAAATTGCCGACGGATATAAGAGGTATATAATTCCAGATCAAATTTAAATATAAAAAAGTAGGAAGCTATTTAGAAAAAGTGAGATAAAAATGACTAAAGACAAATTCCATGAGAGTGATAATGAAACTTAAAATTATATTCAATAATGAATAGTTGAATGCTTGTTTATTGCTTAATTAAATATATCCGCATTATATATTCAACCACTGACTTAAACGTAAAGCAGAATAAAGTAAATGCAATTCCATAACAATTCCATCTGCCAATGAGCTATTTCCCCCGCGGGCACAATCTGTTACTCATCGCATTGAAGATGATAGAACGAGGTCATCTCGGGGTTCGCATTATTAATTCACGTAAGTAAGCCTTTAACACCACTTAAAGAAAGGCACAATAGACACTGCTTCCAAATTCCATTGCAGGTAAATCTGGTGCGCAACAAGGCTGCGCATTACGCACTTTTGCAAAACTGAAGGCGAGTTACGCAGCTGAGTTCCTCCCACAGTTTCCGCCACGGTCACGACACCTGCACTAACTTTCCAAATCGGAAAACCTGAGGCAAGGAACAAACATGCATTGGCCGGAACGAACTTTCAAGATTTAATATAATAAAAGGGGGAAAAACAAAAGTAAGTTATGTTTATTTACATATGTGAAAATTATCACCAAGAAAGTTTTGTTAATCATACCGGAAATCAAACCGTTTGCATTTGGCATTCTATACCATCACGCTTACCTACAGAGAGAAACTGTTAAAAGTATAGGTACGCAAGCCGGCTGGCCGATATCTCCCTCAATGAACTCGCGATGCTCCAACTTGAGTACTTTTTAGCGGATTTCAGTACCCACCTTCCTCACAGAAGGTGCTGGAAGTGTTACCTATTTTATGTGGCACATCATTCACATGTTTTTGCTAAACTATCAATTACACTTATTAATTTTTCTTAATGTTCTGTTAGAATAATGACGGTATATTTTCAGCAAGATAACCTCACTGCTCAAACTGTTAGTTCATCCATGACGGAATGGCACTGTATATTTGGCCGCAGAATTATCAGCAGTGACTTATGACTTGCTCATTTCCTACACCTAACATTTTGTGATTTAATGAGAAATAAAATATGTGTAACTTATTCTCACAAACTGAGGAACTTGAACAGAAATAAGATTAATGGTTTGAGGCCCCTAAAAGGAATTTGGGTCCTCAAAAGGGCTCTTCCACACTTGAGGCCGGGTCGAAAACCTTCCCAAGGCGCAAGGCACTGCCACACCACACATAGCACCAAGCTTGGTACTTTTGGCCCTGCAAAAGAACCAACTGAATGAAATTAATTTAATAAGTGAAAAATTCCTGGGAAGGAAATACCCACACCAACATACGCATAACTGGCCGGCAGGAATCACGAAAACACACAGCGGCATTAAAAGTTAAAACGTTAGATTTCTTCTCCGTATTCATTTGTGTTGGAATACG
The DNA here is from genome assembly GCA_030762175.1 of Metallyticus violacea. Classification (NCBI taxonomy): domain Eukaryota; kingdom Metazoa; phylum Arthropoda; class Insecta; order Mantodea; family Metallyticidae; genus Metallyticus; species Metallyticus violacea. Next base: position 143,002,061 of record CM060833.1, read on the forward strand.
TTGCAGGCGTGGGGTTTGAACTGTTCTTGCACTGTCAAATGGAATGTAGTTATGATAATGCCTAAACAAAAACAACCTAATCATTCCCGTATAAGCAGTAAGTTAACGATAATCGAAAGTAGTTAGCTATTTCATATAAAATGACTGTGATTTATCCGTATTTCCCAAGATTTCGGATAAAGCGTGAAGTTCTGTTTGGAACACAATCGAAATAATTACAGGAAAGCACTCTGCAATCACATTTTCTTCAAGCTGAATCATTCATTGATTAAAGGCTAGCACCAAAACTTATAATGCATATTTCAAATACTGTTTTTAAATGTTTATGGGGTTTTAGGCCGCCTATTAATTCTTAGTACCCTCTCTCTATTAATAATGATAAACACTAGGCTTTGCCAGGCCAACAAATTCATAGCATTAGATACCTAATAAAAAAATAAGCGGGATTAGGTTCGTTAAAAGTTCTGCTTACGAAGTCTCGGATTGTTAATAGCTACCATACAGCTTAAAGAAGCATTCGCTTATTTGTTTACGATTCAATGGCTGTTGTTGCAAACTACTCTCTACTGGAGTTTGCAACAAGTCATCAGTACTCTCTCTGTGCTTGTAGGTAATTCTAAACCCTGACACTGATGTATACAGCATCTAAATAAACATTAAATATTCTTTATTGCCCAAAAATAATTAATTACTGCGTCGCACGCTGGGCATAGGTAGAGTAAGAATGGCCATATCCTAAGAAATTTAGGAATAGGTTACTTAATATGTTGGCAATTCCTCTTCCGGTATTGTGGTATGTTAATGAAAGCTATGGGGCTAGAATTATCATCAAATTAAAGCGTCCATCCATGTGTTGGAGCATAACAGATAAGAAACTGCACCATTCTTTTACCTTGACTGCAAAAAAAAAGCTGTTTTAGATAATGTTAGTAGCTGTTCAAATTATTTAATTTAAGTTGTGCTTTAGGGTCAACGAACCGAATGACTTGCTCTGGTGGCCATCATCTTGATGAATGTACCATATAATGTTGCCATGGTGCTTTTTTATAAATAAATATAAATTGGTTGAGAATAATCACCGTTGCAATAAGGTAAAATGGATGAAATGATTAGGTGATAAATTGTAAATTTGTTTATGAGATAATTAAATTAAATACTCAAGGAACTATTGTTTTTAATAAACAGGCGAACAATAAACTTGCCTAATTCTTAGATGTTGTACGGGGGGAGGGACCTCATGAATTTTATTATTTTAATGCACATTTCTAGAACTTACATGAAGGGATGAATATAAATTATGGTTCAAATACATTCCCTTAATTTTTCAAATATTTCTATAGCGGTGTTCATCATATAGTTTCTCGTAATATAGCTCAACTAAGTGGGATTTTGAGTAATTGGGAATGAAGGAGTAGTTGCTGTTCGTGAACGGAAGAAAATATGCAATTAGCAGTCAAAGCAGTGATTTTAGATAACATGCCACTGGGTATAGCTGCTTTCTGTCCCAAGAAATACCTTGAGGCCGCGAGTTAGTTCTGGTGCTCTTGTACCAAAATGCCCATTATTTCTACATGGGATTTTATCCAGTCAGAATGTATTTATTTTTTATCTTCTTTCAATGTTCTAATTTTGTTAAGTATTTCTGTTAATGGAATTGTTTGTCGTTGTTCAAAAGGAATAAAGTGGTTTTTACTATTAGTGTACAATACTGTTTTTTTCGCCCATTTTGGAATTTTCTTTGTTTCTTAAAATTCCTCTAAGACTTTCAGAATTTCTGCCTGTTCAGCCTGGTTTCCTTAATCCGTATTTCAATTGCCGGATTAATGAGTTTTGTAGCAACATGCCTGCGGCTCTCACCTCTCCTCCGTGCATTTGTCAATTATAGGTTCGCATTTATTTTATTTGCACTTTTTCAGTGGGATATTTTCAATTTCTTGACTCCAAGCGTGAATCACAGTTTCTCATGTGTTGCGTAGTAAATATTTGTTTTGCCAATGATTGCCAATGAATGGTTCAATTCCAGCTTTAACACAAGAACTTTTGTATGATATATGCCTTTGATTTTGCACTCTCAGAATTTTTCTGAAATAATTATTGTTTCTTAGGACTTCTTCCCTTATTGGTGCTATGTATGTGAGGACGCATCTCTATATACATATAGTGTGCAGCGCTTTATTCCCAAGTCCCCAACTTAATTTCGCGGATTTCGACAGAACGTGCAGAATGTTTATTGCTCTATCATGTATGAAATTTATGTTTATTAAAACTGAATTTTCTGTTTATATATATTAACTCTTCAATTTCCTCTATTGCTTTGTTATTCATATTAATATTTACTTTTATGTTTTGTAAATTCTTTTCCTAGTTACTAATACTACTTTCGATTTGGTGTCATTTAATTTAATGTTGTTGTTTTCAGCCCAAGTTCTATATTCTTTAAATCATGATTTACATATTTTTCAGCTTCCGTCACGCGCTTCCCCTTATTCACGATAAGCAAGTCATCGGCAAACGTAATGATTTTAGAACGTAAAATTCACTTCAGTAGAGAATTGCACCTAATGTTTAACATCAGTCCACAGCATGATCCTTGAGGGCAGCCACTCTTCACCTCCTTTTCTTCTCTGTATGCCTTAATGGATAAGTATGCTGTCCGGGTATTAAAATAATCCAGAGACAATTTATACAAGTTTTCGGACACTGTATTGCCTTAAATTACTTAGGATGCTTGGCCACCTTATTGCATCGAAGGCCCCAGCAGCATGTAAGTTAATTAATACTATACAGCTGTACTCTGTATATTGTACTTCAATTTTTTTTCATTGCCATTAGTGTACATAATGTCCAGGTTGAAGCTTAACATTTATACTGCCGTGATTTAAAAAACTTCTTGAGTATACGTTATTTTTTGATTGGTTTATTTATGGACGCTCTTTAACACCTCAGGCCACCAGCGTCCCATTCAATTCAGGGTGTGAAACGGCCGACAAATTTTGCTCAGAGGCCTCTTTTTTCAGGCTTGAGGTTTTTTTTGTGCCGTAAATGTACGACACGGGACCCACGGCTTTACTTCCCTTCCGAAGGAAGCCATAATTAGGATTTTTACGTCCGAAAAAAAGCCATCCATCCAGACTGGGTTTGAACCCGCGATCTTGGGTTTAGAAGGCAAGTATGGTTACCACTACATCACCAAGACCATGATGAATTCTATCTATTAATAGTTTTTTCTGAAACTTTACCATTTCTACTTAATAAACTAAGTGGACGAACCTTTGTCACATAGAGCCTTCCTTATTTCATTCGTTTCTGTATTGGAATTATTTTTGAACACATCTGTTTTCTTGGAAAATAGCATTTAGTGATGACATAATGATTATAGAGCTTTGTAGGAGCGAAATGTCTAATAAATGTTCTTAAGAAAATATCGTTAGTTAAGCCATCTTTTACCGGTGACTTCTTGGTGATGAATCTCTTTAGTATTGCTATTATTTCTTCTTGTGTAGTTAATGGTGTATGCTTCGTTGGTTGTATGTGTTTCATTTTCTTTTTGGAGCGATGTAAAAGAACATTGTTCACTCAGTTTTCCAACCGTTATTTTATAAACTGCATTCCAGGGGTTGGATCCATCATTAATGCTCCAAAATTCCTTCCATCACTTTAGTTTCGTGTAGTTTCTAAGGAACGGTATAATCTATTATCTTCAAGATACTGTTGTTGTTATCTTAAGTTAATTGTTCCTCATTTGTTGTTCTATTTCACTTTCTTCCGAAAAATTAAGTCAAGCGTCCATCATGGAGTCAATGAAAAATTGTTTATTCTACTGCATGTTTTGCTCATACATGACCAAAGGTTATATGTTAGTTCCTTAATGTCGAAGAACATTGTCGCCTTTTCAACTAGTCATTCATCAAGATTTTGTCTGTTTCTCTATATTTGAATTTGGATGACAGATTTATCATGAGGAGGTATCAAATTTGACATAACGGCCTGATTTTATTATGCATTTGATGCCTTGGATCCTTGCATTGATGCATTCTCCTCTCTGGAATGATATAATTTTGTGGCTAGAACAACTTTCCTCCTCGCCGCTTTTCCAGTGCGATATGGCAGGTTGAGTCCGTGGTCAGTCTGTAGGAGGCGAAATGCATTTGATCGCTGACTAGGGATGATGACATTATTGGATACAGATTGGTAGATTATTGAAGTTAGTATCAACTTTGGAATTCTCAGCTATCGCCGCAGATGGTTCTATGTCCAGAAGTTCACTCAAGGGATCCTAAAACCTCATTTGAGGCCCATATCATCCCGCAAGTTCCCCTACATGCAAAGTTTCTAAATTCCAGGCTACTTATTTAAATAGCAAGCCGAGTGAACCTGGGCCGATAGACGAGGAGGGGTCTCTCTACCGCTGCCGGAGATACAATCGCCATATCACTTGAGCAACCCCGGAGACTTAGAATAGTATCATTATTTAAATAGGCAGCTTTACTAGGGAGACTAAAATAAATACCTAAGAGAAAGTGTAAGCAAAAGAGCAAAGAAAACTGCCTAACAGAAAGTACCACGTAATTTTTTCTTAATCAATGTTGAACAAATGGAAAGAAACGCAATTCCCACTACCTTCATCCAGTGTAGGAAATTGATATAAAGACACTTCGATTTTACAAAAATAAAATTTATATTAGTTCTTATGGAATTTTCTATCCTATTTCTGACAAATAATACGTATAATTATTAGAAATATCATATCACATCTATCTTCTCATTGTTCATTTGACAATATTATATAAAAACTACCAAAACATTGTCTTAGAGGTAGCAATCGATAAAAAGTCGATGTAAATAAATCACCGCAATTATACGGGATAGCATTATCCCTCTATTATTGACAATGACGCCTGGAAAGCATCTATTAGATGAGGAGAAACCAAGAAACCAACTCCTACAAGAGTTTGGCCTCTCCAATCGTCAAAACGCTAAGAAATCAAGGCTTTTCAGAAAGCCTTATTGATAACTTTGTCAAACTGGGCGGAAGACGGAAAATATGAGCGGTCAAGACCGTTGTTCCAACACGCTATTTGCATAAATCATAAATCAAGAATGTGTTTCCTTCTCAAATATCTAATTTGGAGTTACTGGTCACTACTAGAGGTGTGACAAATTCTGGCAGGAGACAGAACCTTTACACTACTAGTACAACATTCTTAAGGGATACCCGTAAGAAGAAGACTAGACGCGTAAGTTCGCGGCGAAAATACAGGGAGATATTCGAGTAGGAGAATTCGGGTGTATAAAGAATTGACGACGATACCTATATATTTTCAAAAAGAGACCGCTGGCATACAAATGTCTGCCAAATGAAAGGCATGGCAAGAAAATCAGATTAAAATCCTATTAAGAATCTATGGGAAATGCTAGCAAGGCATGTGTATCGCAATGGATGGCGGATTGATGCTGTGAGATGAAAGATGCTATTCGGACAGGGTGGGCTCGTGCCCTTATATTGTCAATGCCTAGAAGCATTTGCGGAGATAACGAGGCAGGAAACTGTGGTTAGGAGGATGCCGCAAGGATCTAGAGTAAAAAGAGAGGTTAGTAATGTATTTAAAGATAAAGTTATTGTACATTGAAGATATATTGTTGAAACAAATTGTAAAGTTAATTGTGGAATAAAATTCAAATTCAAAGAACAACGGGGGTTCAAATAAATAGAATTTTGTTATAAAATGTTTGCTGGTTGTAAACATACAAAGGTGACTTTATGCTGGTTTCCATCTGTAGACAGCGATAAGTTTTCTTGTACTATTTTCGAAGGAAAACGTAATTTTGATATGATTTGTCTGTGATATCTACAAAATGTATAAGAAATAATTAATAAATCTATTTTTCCTACAAAAACGCAGTGCCTTTATACTTAATTTCCAACACCGTATATTTTCAACGGATAAGTATATTGTTAGTTATCGAGATTTCAGAGATGGAATGTGTATTGCGCAACAAAACTCACGCCGAAGAGTGAAATAAGGAAAGAGAAAGAAGAGACGATATAACGCAGATGCTTAGTATACAGAACCAAATTTTAAGCAGACAGAGAAAGAAACAGAGAAAGTAGGTCAACTGAAAACGGTTTTAATACTTTCCTCCACGTTGCGATCGGCGGGCGGAGAGGGAGAAGTAGCTAGGAGAGGCAGATTCAGGGTGCCTTGCCATTCAATTGTTATGCTAAATCATTCCATAGCTTATTATTATTAGCCACGTGGTCCAAGCATCAAACATTCGCAAGTTAAGTACACGTGGACCGGAGTCGGTCAGAAAGAGCTAAACGTGACAATTTTCTTGTAAAGGGTTACTTACCCTAACCAGCAAATGAGTAAACAGTCTAACCCCCTAGAAACAAGTTCTTATTCTGCATCTGCATTCTTTAAAATATTGAGATGTAAATCAATAAAAGTATAGCATTTATAGAACATACGAAATCAAACGTTCAGACCGAAGTAGAGGATCGATCTGAAAATCGATAGATACTATAGTTTCAGTTAAGCTCTATTTCAAAATAAAGATAAGTTTAAAAACATTGCTGCCATATTAAATATTATTATCATTCCCCACAATCCAATACAAATAAAAAAATACAGTTTTTCCATTGTATTACGCGAGTCACATCAAATTATGCAGCGTTGTCAGTGTAACTAATATATTTCAATTAATTATTGAAATATCTAGCCAGAATTTTTTTTTATTATATTTTAACGTTTATTGAAGTTGTAACACATTTTAAATATTTGGTTTTGAAGAGTCGCTTTTCAACATCTTGTTAGATTTCCGTTTTGAGTTATGGAAAATGAGTTCTTCTCGAGAAGAAAATGTAGCATGCAAGATGTGATTTTTCAATGCGTGTGATTTATTTTGTATTTCGTATTAAATTGCGCGACACACGATATTATGCAATATATCTTAATGTGACACTAGGGCGTAGTCACAGAGGTGTTAGGAGGTTAGAAACTGCTCCCCCCTCTGAGTGCTCTACTCTTTCAAGGTAAATTTTTTAAATATTTCTTTCTTTATTATTTAAATTGTGACATACAACTCTTTGCATTATTGCCATGTGCATTCTGAAAAAATGTAAAAGAGCATTTTTTTTAAAAAAATCTATTCATATTATTTTATCCTCTACTTATTTTTCAAGTGCAAAAGTGAAATTGCTGCCATGAAAAAAGTCTGGTATGCCAGTGATGTGACATTGTTCTTGTCACCTGTGCGCAAGTTAAAATATTTCATAGAGCACCACTCAACCACAACTAAGTCACCTCTAACTTCATTTAGGATTCTCTATTGAAGATAAGGATTAATAAAGCTTAACTTAAAGCTTAGTTGATCTTTTTCTTCTTCCCGTAAAGCTTGTGCTGATCTAAATACTGCAAAATAGATTTTGTGTTTAGTAATGTTTTCTTTTTCAATGATAATTTTCAATGGAGTTAAATAGGATACACTTTTTTGCAATTTCATTTTGAATAAAATTCTAAAAAAAATACCTGATACAAGATATGTACAGTAATTAAACTTAAAGCTTAACTTTGTGGTATGTTTGTTGATTCTCATCTAATTTGCACAATATTTTAAATGTATGAAATCTGTTTTTTCTTATACTCCGTCTTATTAGGAAGCTCATAATTATACAAAGTTTTATAATAATAATAATAATAATAATAATAATAATAATACAGATTAACTTTAGTTAAGCGTTTGTTTTATTGAACTTTTATAATGAGTTTTATTTCTAAACAATTATTAAATTATAACTTAATATAATTAAATAAAGGATAGTTATCCAAAGTCTTCAAACTTTCTATGGAGCCGCTATGGATATCATTTAGTTCATCTCCACCTTGTTGATCGTGGTTACCATACTTGCCTTCTAAACCCAAGATCGCGGGCTCAATCCCGGCCAGGATCCATGGATTTTTTCGGGTGTAAAAATCCTAAGAATGGCTTCCTTCGGAAGGGAAGTAAATTTACGGCATGAAAAAGAACCTCAAGCCTGAAAAAAGAGGCCTCTGAGCAAAATTTGTTGGCCGTTTCACGCCCTGAATTGAATGGGACGCTAATGACCAGAGATGTTAAGGAGCGTCCGTAAATAAACCAAATCAAATCTCCACTTTTAGAAGTAACCGCAGTTTTAGGACTCCTATTGGTTACCCGAGAGTAACTGATGATTTTGGAAATACACGATGCCACTTAAGTAAAACAGAATAACTAAGTGAGAGAATAGAGTTAATTTATTAAATAGTGGTCAAATTAATGACTAAAATTCTGAAATGAGGCCTACTTATTGATGAATTCTTTGATAGATGCCATAGAGCAGTTAGGGATGATTATTGTATTACGTGTTTAATTATTTAAATATTTTCAGTTTAACCAGTCGCTAAAAATGGCCATTGAGGATTTAGGACTATAACTCTCGCTGGGAGGTGGAGACGCCATTTACTTATGGTTAACGATTTTCTAATTTTATCCTTCCTTTTCGTTTATTTCTGTAAAATTAAAATTGTTAGAGGGTACTTTTTTTTTTTTTATTTAATAGTAATTTCTGAATCAAATCCAAGTCTGTTATACTGTCCTTCGATGAAATGCTCCAGTTGAGTAATGAATAAATTAACACATTTTTCCTTTTTAATCAGATCATCACCGTGACCATTATTATAAAAGTCGAAAACAAAACAATCCTGCAAATTTCTCTAATTGAGTATTTTCTTTCTCACATAATACTAATATTATTTAATTAATCACACGTACATTGTATTTTACTGAAAAGTAGAAAAATTAGTGATGTTCTTTTCTTTAGAAAAATGGTTTATTATCTTTATCGATATACAGTAAAGGTTAAGTCAGTTATAGTTAAAGGAGCAAAACCAATGAAAACATCAAATAACCATCATTAAAGGTTTTCAACAATAGGATTGAAACACTCTTTAGATGATCAACATGTTGAGCTCTTATATTTATTTACTCAAAATCATTTAGTATTCTCAAAATGATTTTATAATATACACGAAACACGGCGAGATGATATATGCGGTTTTATCTATGACATTTACCCGGAATTTTTAAGAACGTTTAAATCGAGGACAAAATCTTAATTTTTTGGCTATTGCTGCTATCGTAGTACTTTTTGATTTGCACCAAAATATGGTTATTTGGTGGTAAAAGTTTTTTTATTAAAATTAAAATGTTTTTCACTAATTAAAAATATTCTCTGGGCTTTTTCGTCATTATTTTGTCAAAATATTTCGTTGATTAATAAAAATTGCGCGTATTATTCAGGATGTAAAATAAACATAAAAGGAACAGGATATATTATTACACTTACCAACCAGTCGTCCCATGTTTAAACTTCACATAATTTACTAGGTAGGTCATAAGGTTGTGGATTAATTTTCTCCTCGTTCGTTTTGGGTATGATACAGCCGACTGCAGTTTTAACAGGTAAATAAATTGCATTATTGATGTGCCCATGCTTTTCCTTTGAACGAAAAACTATTGGATTGTTCATTAAGGTAGTATGCACCCCTGGTCCAGTTCAAAGCTTATCAATAACGCTCTGAGGTAGCAAAAATGGAGGCAATTGGTTCTGAGAGCCGGAAAGAGACAATACAAAGGCTCGCGGATTTCGCGAGTTCCTCGTGGTGGATAATGGTCTGTCTAAACGTGATTGGAATAAAGAGGGCGTTTGTCCCACTCACCGAAAGTGAAACCCACGAGTTCGTGACTGAACGCTACTGGAGCTTGCCTGCTCCGAAACTGGGTCACTCACTTGCTCGGGAAAAACACCGACCACGTGATAGGCCCGCGCTTCCCATTCGCATTTTTTCAAACGGACGAGGCCGAACATCCTGGCGCTTCTAATGTCAGCAACCGGAAAGCTGTATTTGGAATTTGTTTAATATCCATATATATTACAGCATTACTTACAGAAAAGAAAAAATAGATAAACAGTAACACAATTTTCGTTATAATGTCTTCTGCCTTGGAAGAACGACACGAGTTGTTCGAAGTATAGCGAAAATTATGTGACTATTTAAATGTTTTATCATTTCCGCTTCTCTAGTTCTTGTTATTTTAGTTACATTGTTCCTAGAGCTACTTCATTTTTAATTTTAATATATATATATATATATATATATATATATATATATATATGTAAATACTGTATTGGAAACATTTATTACATCATGCTTTTTTAAACCTGAATCCTATCGAACCTCTGTAAATATCATTATATCACCATATATTTATATTTCTGTCTTTTGATACAATTGTTTTATGTCTAAAAGTTTAACAGTTTTATATGCATGTTTTGCTAAACGTGCATTTTCGCTGTAAAATAACGTATAATATTACATCTAATAACTGATCATAAAATTGTATAACCTGCTGTAATTTTTGTTACTTAATTTGCTTGTTTTACAATTAAAACTATGTTTTATTGTTAAACAAATAAACAAGCAACTTAATGCTACTCGTCACTACGATTTTACTACCGTACTACATTGTCTATCGGATGAAATCAAGGATTTCTTGATTTCATCCGATAATATTTCAGGAAACATTCTGTCGGTGGCTTCAACCTTTTCTTTGTTATTGTCGTTATTTGTTTTTCTATGCCAAAGCATTGTCAGTCATCTTCCAACACAAGCGTAATTAGATTAAGTAAGGCATTCACTTTCTTTGCCGCAAATGTAGCTTTCCGCTGATGTGCAGTATTCCACATTTATTGGCAATAAACCCTGTAAAATCTTTACGTCACATCTAAATTTGCTATTTACTTACAAAATATACTGCACTCACTTATCTACTAAAATGATAAAATGTGGGAATTTCACAGTTAAAAAAATCTGAAAAAAGGTATTTGGCTCTATGATGACGAAGAAATATTTTATCGCCATTTTCTCTGAGGTTAAACTTTAATTTGGCTGAGATAATAACTTTATTCCAAATTTCTTTAGTCTAAAAAGCAAAAACACCTGTGATATTATTATATTCGTCAAGGTTGATTGAAAGAAAATAAAGTTTGGTAGGTATTGCGCAATTATGAATCTATTTATCTTAAAGTGATTTGACGCTGCATGGAGTCGCCAGCTGGGGTGTGGTTAAAGAACTAATTAGTAATTTCAAAGTAACGCTAGTTCTTAAATATGCATACTGTGGTTTTGCTTTGTGAAAGTGGAAATAATACTAAGAGAAGAAAAGTCTAGGAATTGAATTTTAGTAAGAATCGAACTGTAAAAAGTGTAGATAAGATATTCAAACGAATGAACAAAAAATTCAAGTTTTAATATAAAAAAATCAACACATGCATAATAAATATTGTTGGAGCGTACATACATGATTTGATATGAGTAAAATTATTTCAGACATGGTATCAGATTTTATGCCGTCCTACTAGACGATTTGGCTTCAATCCTAGCTCCTGAAGCGGAGTTATTGACGGATAAACAGCCATGCTTCTGTATAGATTGCTTTCGGCATTATACCGGATGTTTCACTTGTTCCCGACTAAGCATTTTCTCTTATACTTACAAATTAATGGACATAATTATTCAATGACCCTTGCATGTAAGACATAAATAGAAAAAAAATTATACATTCACGCCTATAAATGCAATGAGTATTGCGCCACTATCACCTACCTAAAATAGCTCATAGCAATGTTGGCGCCCTATCAGCAAAATTTTCTACCGAGAGGAAAACTATTATACCCATAGCGCACCTATTGCACTTTTACAGAATATGCACCGGTTTAATCTTTCTATTTTGGTATTTGTTGCAAAAAATTAAATATCATTATACACATTTCATAAAATAATTCTTAACACAATTAATAGTTCTGTTATTGTTAAATCTTTTTATCAAGCATTACAGTAGACATACAGGCAATTCTTTTTATACTATGACGGAATTACTAGTGGTACTTTTCAGCGATCCGTATGGAATTGGTACTTAAAAATTCGCTACTACTGACGTCACTCTCTGACGTCCTATCATGGTCGACTTATTAATATGGAGGAATTGTGAAAGCGGTGTCCTTCAACAAGCAAATAACGGATCCTATTCTTCAACAGATGAATGCCCCAAAAATTCAGTTAATTCTTGTATTCCTTTGCACTATTAAACTCATTCCACTTGCTAGTACGTGCACCTTAATTTGAATGAACAAAATTATAAGTAGGGCTCCGATGTTTATTATCTACACTTGTTAGAAATATACAAGCATTTATAACCTTATGAAAATATAACAATAATGACCTAAAAACAAAATTTTCCAATATTTTTAAAATCTTAACTTTGTTTAAATTAAAATCTTACTGAATACTTTAAAAATGTAAGCCATTAAAATATTAATCTTAATACTAAATTTTGAATGTATTTAATCAATCAAGAGATAGCACTCAACTCTACACATAATGAAATAAATATTACAACAAGGAGAACAGTCATAGATAATTACAGTAACAAATCGCATTCGTTTTCAAATAAAACGATCTCTAATGTCACTCAGCATTAATCCAACATAGCAGGATGTTATTGGGCATAATTCAAATAAGTCAAATCATTAATATTAAATTCAGACTCGCCTTCATTGAATGTTGCAGAATTATCTCTTTCTATATAACAGTTTATCCTCCTAATTCACAGAAAGAGATATTTTGTGAAGTATTTTATAAAAGAAATTTCTGAAAAATTACAGGCAACAATTTGTGCAAAATCTGCCTCTGAGAGGACTGCAAGAAATGGATGAAAAGGGAATAAAATGTGACAAAATATGACAAAATTATGAAAAATAACGGAAAAATACAAAAAAAAAAAATTAAACCTTCCAAACTATGACATATGATCAATGAAATGCACATAATTTTAATCATATTATGTGAAATTAGGCTTATTTTAAGTTTGCGATGGAAATAACAAAAGGAAAAACATTCATACAAAACCTGTCATAACATTCAAGCCCTGATCAGCCGATGCTCAGAACTTAAAGTTTTCAACTCTTCATATTTATAACTTTTCCAGCAAACATGCATACAAGACAAGTTCCATAAACTGAATTAATAACCTGAATTAAAATGTGAGCAAAATGATTTAAAATAAAAAAAAAAACACTTTCCCCGTAACATGATAACATCTCCAGCGGATGCGATAATAGAAATCGAAAACTATTTCATACTCTATAGAACAATTCTTAGAGCACCAAGCATCATATATTATCGAAAATAATACGCTTTCTTCCTGTAAATCTATTCCAATTTCCAAAGCCAGCCATAAAAACAGAGACAATCTGAAACCAAAAGAGCCTTCACGCACAAAAGTACACAAATCATGACAGCAAAGCATTTAATTACACAGCAATATTGATGGAACCACATTGGAAGAACTATACATTCTTTTACAAAAATAAATAAAATAATCATCCCTTGAACGTAAACTTTTTTTGTCCTACTCAACACAGCGAGCGGTTCACAAGGTATCCAAACGCTGACTAGTGTGTGTATGTGTATGTATGTGTGTGCGTATTCTGTTAGCTCTGTGGCAGAGTGTGCAGTGATGCCGTAGTTCACGACAAGAGGCAAGTTGTGTGTTTTTTTTTTTTTTTTTTAATATAATAAACCACTTTTGTAATATATGAAAAATTAGTTTCCCATACACAGCAAGTTTTAACGTTAACATATTATAATGAATATTATAATAATTCTTTCGGTATTTGTTTTATCTATGCTGCACATGCATACCCTGCACTTGCAAGGACAAAAGATGGCTTATGGACACAAATTCAAGAAGCCTGGGATGTTGTAGCCTTTCGTCCACACTACTGTAGAAATTTGATATCATCTATGCCCTGAAGATTGAGGACAGTTATAAGTGCTGAAGGCTCATGCCCCGATTTTAATTTGTGATTATTTCTGTGTGTTTTCACTTTAGAAGACAAATGTTTCTGTTCATATATATATATATGTAGTTAAAGAATACGTGTGTGATTACTACGGTTTAGTGTGTGCGCAGGTAATGCCATAAAACTTAAAAATATGATGTTAAGACAACATGATGTTCTACATATGCACTTATAAGATTAATAATAAAAAATAAAACAAAAATGTTGTGTGGAATTTACACCCAGAAGCTTACGCAGAAACTAATACGTTTTAAACCATTCGGCTACTCTACTATCATGTTCTCTTTTCAGATGCTTATAATTGTGACTATTACGTTTATAGGCAAAGTGCCCACTATAGTGTTCCAGTCGCTGCATGCGCGTTGTGAATATAGCGTTTACGAGCGTCCCCGAGGTTCTCCGATCGACAAATAAAATTTTGGGGATAACTCATCTTTTTATCAAAGGGTATTCATATTACAGGTTGTCACTTCCTATTTAAAACTTCACTATGCTGCTTCCTGACTAAACTGAACTTGACCAATTTATTCATAAGCTTATAAAACAAAAAAAATCCGTGATTACACACCTACTTGACCTATGAGTTAGATTTTTCAAGTACTGCTGTAAACGTCAGTGATCTACAAAATTATGTAACTAATGACATAAAAACAGTAGTCTGTGGCGGACTCGTGTCTTTGTTAGGCGCATTAGCACAAAAATATTCTGGCTCTCCATTTGAAATTCAATTTCAAACTTTAAAGGTATTTCTTCTGATGTGAGATACCATTTTCCAAGTCAATGTACCGCCACGGGTGGCCGAGGTCGTTAAGGCACGGACTCGTGAGCGGGTGGTCTGCGGTTCGAATCCCGCCAGGACCGTCCTCCCTGACTGGGGTTTTTTCCAGGTTTTCCTCAGTCTTCATAACTGGCAAATGCCGGGGAGGTACCTAAACTTAGGCCTGGAACGCTCCCTTCCTGAAAAAAAAAATATCCTTTCCCAATTTATCATTTCATTTCATGTATCATCAGTGTCCACCGCCTGTGGTGCCTCAGTAGTAAAAACGGGCGTTAAACACTACTACTACTACTACAAGTCAATGTTATTTTCAAAGGACTTACTTAAATCTTTCTTAGACCATCGGTTTAACTCACACCCATTTCTGTTTATTGTTTGATTGAAAATGATATTAAAACGGGGTTCTGTTTTCAAAGTTGAAAACATGATAGTTACAGGGGACAAGATCAATTGAAAAGCCAATACCTAACTATATCATATCACATATGCTCGATGATCATCCAATTTTATCACAACTTATCTCTAACCAAAATCATAATGGGTCGTGCAATAGATAAATGATATTATTCTCGCAATGTTGCATAATTGGCATTAAAATTCACCTCAGTGTTCACTGTGGGTGATCTTCCAGCACGCGGGGCATCAATATGACATTCTTCACCTCCCTTGAATCGTTTGTGGTCTCAGAATTATATGCTCTTCTTGCATTATTTTCAGGGTTTTGGTTGAACATTTGTTAAATAGAATGCAAAATTTTATTGCTAGTAGCAATTGCAACTTCAAATCCATGCTGAACACTAGAGACTTGTCCTAAAGAAATGGCAGTCCCTTATCAACTAAGAAGTTCCAGAATAGTGACATCATTTAACTTATGATCGCTAGAGCGTGCACATATGAACAGCTTAAAACTAGCCCCGTTATTTTTTACACCTTTCCGTATTTTATCTGTTCCTATGCTTGTTTATAGCCACAACTAGATAGTGGACCTCCCCATTATGTGTAACCAACTGAATTAAATGATATTATTCTTAGCATCATTATTAGAAGTTTCCTATATTATTTGTTCTCCATGCTGTATAAATCCTTCTAATTATTATCTCTAAAATAATAAATGGGAAGATACACTTGAAGTAGCTAAAGCAGGGTAAATTGGAAAGTTTTGCAGTGGGTAGCAAGTATCCTGCAGCACTATTGCATTGGCTGGATTTAAGTCCTAAAGAAGTCATGCTATTCATTCTCCTACATAGCGCCCCTCTCTTAACTTCTCGCTGACCGAAAAACTGACATCCCAGTTCTTCATATTTGGGAACGAAAGAAGTAAGTAAAAAATATGCGCAACCATCCCTCCTGAATTTTCGGAAATGGATGAACAGACCCGTGTGTAGTATTTGCAACAATAGTTCTCTAGTTTTCCAAATTCGTTTTTCTGGAGAGGCAGGCCGAAGACTGACACATGAGTTTATCCAGGTCTAATCAGCTTTCTGAAACAAGGTGAAGATTTCCATAGCTAAATGTTTGAAGAATTTCTGCCCTGATCTGTTTTCACTATTTACAGATGTTATACAGCAGCAAACGGAAGAAAGTGTCCTCCTTTTCAGCATTCATGCATCATGTCCAATTTATTGTATTTACAAGTCAGCCTTTTTCTATTCTTTATCGTTGTCTCCAATAAGGAAATCTTTGATGCTCTGTCACTTCTGTTCTCATCGTTAAGGAATGTTTCCCCACGTCTGAAGTTCCACGAATCATGAGAAACTTGAGACACATGGAGGAGGAGGAAGATCTCCAAATGCTTTCTCGTATGTCAAACTTCAAGTGTCTGCGATGTACTTAACAGACATCTGAAAACACACAAAGTCAGTGCACAAAGGTATTCTCTCTAAAGTTTCATTTTACTCTTATTAATATCAAATTCTCCGACTTTAGTAACCTGCCATTGTTGTAACTTACAAGGGGTGAGCTTTCAATTTTATTAACATATCGGTTTGTGTCGTATCTAATCATTTTGTTAATGGTTTGAAGTCCTTCGGCAAATAACTCTAGAACCTCACTAACTTTACCCAAAATCTTTTCCTACGAGTTTGAAAAATAAGATGCAACTTTGTTCGGTTTCGTTACTGCACTTTTAGATCCAGAAATGTTTATGCTATCGTTTCGTAATTATTACTCTAATAGCCAAGTTCTGTAAAATAGATAACCAATTAGCGTTTAATTTGACAATATTTTTGTTAGTAATACTCGTAGTTCTGTAAAAGCTTAACATCCGCCGGCTGCCGAGGTCCTTTGAGACGAACGAAACTATGACACAAATGATTTCAGAGTCCTTAGCGTCAATTAAACCTGCC
This sequence comes from Metallyticus violacea, assembly GCA_030762175.1. Lineage (NCBI taxonomy): Eukaryota > Metazoa > Arthropoda > Insecta > Mantodea > Metallyticidae > Metallyticus > Metallyticus violacea. The sequence continues at coordinate 143,019,129 of CM060833.1, forward strand.
TGACATTCAGTTTTACAGGGTAAGGAAAATTTCGAAAAAATCCTTGCTCAGACAACATATCCTCGATCACAGATCGAAAGCACCCAGTTGACGCACTAATGCTTAAACTACGGCAATAGACTAGTATCTTTTCTAAGGACCTCAGATCCTTTAGTAATCAATTGACTCAGTGATTTAATAGGACAAGAATGAATAAATTTTCTGAGTTTTATGAATCACATATTTGCTGAAAGTAAGTTCCACTCAAACATCTGCTGGCCACTCAAGCAAAGGCCGGAAGCGGTCGAACAAATCCGGCGTTAGCGATTCGCTGGCAGATGGATGAATGAGATCCTCATTATATGTTAGAGAAACATCCATTGTTCAACGTCTAGTATGAAGGGAGGTTAAGCAAATGTCAACAACACTATAAATTAGAATGTGACCGTTTGTAGCTTCATCTTATATGTAAAAAATCGCGCTACTTAGCTTTGCTCAACGGCTCCTTCTCCGTTTCAAACAATCCAATCAATCTAAAACCATGTTAGATTGGATGTCTGCTACACATACTATGAAAACTAGTGACTTCGAGTTTTTCCTATTTGACTCTGATTACAAACCTGACAATTAACCTAAACACGGTTTGTGTGTGGGAAAAAATTCAAATAAATTGACCTAATGGTGTGGTTAACTATGAGGCATGGGCAAAAGAGTTAGAAGGTTTCGAGTAGCCTCTAGAAGACGATAACATTAGAGATCTCCAGAGGATAGACTCAGTGGGAAAGATTCCCAGTTGTGGTCGAACAGGATGGCAAAATCGGGTAGGAGAGACATGATAAGCCGAAAGTCCGTGGTTAGACTGTGTTCTGGAATTTTTCCTATCCGATTCTGATTCCAGAAAATCAAAAAATCACATCTGAAGTAATTTGCTTACTGCAATCTATTCCAATCTTTTAGTGCAGGCATCCACTAAAGTATGCATGCAAGCATCTTCTGCATGCAAGAACTCTGTTGGTCACTATAAGCTCGTTGCAATAGATTCTTAACAGTTGAGTCAACCGAGGATTGACAGATTCAGAAAAAAAAAAAAAAAAAAAAAAAACAGTTTCAGGTTTTAACTAAAGAAATCTAATTAAATCTTTCAACTCCAGTATGCGTGATAAACATGTGCAATGATATAGGATAAAGCAAACATCTTGACTATTTTAATACCACTGTTACAAGCTTATTGTATTATATCGGTATATCCAAAAAGTGTTTTGATAATATTAAAATACAAATCTGTGCCGGTTAAAACCTTCAGGAGATACTAGTCTTTTTCTTGAAATGTCAATTTTTAACTTATTTGTTTATTTTTCAATTGTGTTTAACGGCCGTTTTTACTACTGAGGCTCCACAGACGGTTTGAAATGTCAATGAAGACATAGCAGAAACGTAGGAAATTATAGCACACTGTATTATTCGTAGCATAAAACTTTTCTCTCTACAGAATTTAATGAAAAAGGGTCATCGAGAAGTCACTCCGCTGCCATTGTGTAGCACAGATTTTTCTAGGGAAGTGAATGTGGATGGTAGCACTGACCGAACGTCGAGAGTATAACAAGGCAAGCACACATTCCAAAGCCCAAACCTTGGCAACGGTGGGCGGATTACCTCCTAAAAACTGGTTTCGAAGGAAGGAGTACCAACGTTCTCCTGTGCGTGCACATCACCTGAGTGCGGAGGAAATTTTCGATTACTCGTTATTATAAGCAATTTCGTTTGTTATTATTCTCCAGGTTTGTAAGTATGTTAAGGGATGATGCAACGACAAATGCAGAAAATTTCTGTTTTATTAGGAGGGGCATAATGACTGCCCGGCTTCTCAGGATTTGCTCAATACACTTGTGATATTTAATCTAAGCTGGTTATCCCAGAGCGTCTTTTCTGATACCCACCCTCTTTTCTTACTTTCCGATCAAGTTCTTTTCACAACAGTTAATTTGAGTTTATGTAACGCTATTCCAAGCTTTTCAATAAATAGCATCCTATTTTCTCTACAAGTGGTTTTTATACAGCTTGGGCTCATTATTTTCCTGCATAACGAATCATTATTCAATTACACTTTCCGCAAGAAACATTATACCTGGGTAAAAAACGTATGGCAGGCATTTTTGATCATTATGATTTGTGTGCTTTAGAGAATACAAACCCCACCAAACGAAAAGCAGCATAACAGATCTTTCCCCATGCTTCACTATCGGGATAAAGAATTTCAGACACTTTTTGATTGGCTGGCATAGACAATATCATTCGCCAATTACAGCCCTGCTTTATACATAAATGCTTACTACTGGTACTTGTTAATAAATTATAAACTTTTGGTGACATCAAATTTCTCTATAAACTGCACTCGCAAGATTTCATGCAAATGTTAACTACCAAACACTCACAAGAACGCTGACAGCACTGATCTCGTGGACTAAACTGCTATTGCATGACATTCATTATGTACCATGTAGCAACCTGATAACTGCAGCGCGTCTAGCAACAAATGCCATAACTGCACGTGTCCAGAAACTTTTAGTTAGCAATGAGCAGCTCCATAGTCTAGCGGTCAGCATATCTGACTTCTATTCCGGCAATCTCGGATCTGTCATGAGAATATTTACTCAGATAAGATAATCCCCACGACACCCATAGTCTGGTTACTATATTTACCCCTAGGTTACCCCACTGGTGCAAAATAACCATGTCACCTTCACCATCATCTCCACAGAGATTACATAGCGTCCCGGACTCAAGTTTGCCGCACTACCGCCACGAATGCCCACAAGTTCATGAGAACATTGGGCTGGCATTAAAAAATGTTTAGTTTTAGTATAAAGGTAAAGTGACACGTACCCCTCACTAAGATTGATTAACTGAATCTGGGGCAGAGGAGAATACTTTCAGTACTTATCCCTTACTCATGTCTGGTCCTTTGTGCCTACACCTTTGATCGGGGTATCTTCGGGAGGAGGAATTGAGGGGGCTAAAATCTACGGGCGGTGACTGCGCGGACGCAAATGATGTTTCTCGGCATGTTTCTCGATAGAACACCCCAAAGCCCTCCCTCCTGAGTTGTTTGAGCCTCTCAGAAGACCCACCTCGATTATACACGCTGGGGCAAAAACCTTTCCAAAGCGCAAGCCACCATCAACCGCGCTCGCCCATCTCGCCCTGGCATTTTCGATCTTTAACAGGACCAAATAACGATATGATATGAAATAGGAGAGCGGGCTTCAGGTTCTTTTCGTGCCGTAAATATACGGCACGGGATCCTTGGCTTTACTTCCCTTCCGAAGAAAGTCATATTTAGGATTTTTACACCCGAAAAAATCCATCGGTCCTAGCCGGGATCGAACCCGCAATCTTGGGTTACCACTGTACTACTAGGACCGATATGTTGAATTGTTTGAGAAACGTTTTCCAAACACTGCAGCTCTATCTCACAAGTTGAATAGAAGGATTAAATTAACGGCATCTCTTGTTTAGTTAGATAGATCTACATCTATCATTAAGAAGAAAATTGTCACGCTGTAGCGCAATCAGTGCAGTCTCCTAGGAAACAAACAAGAAAAGCATCCTGTACACTAAATAAAGTCTATCTAGGAAGCAGGAGTTGAGGTCATATATATTTACATTATTTCATGATGTTGATATGAGCACAAATTTCTGTGAACGTCATGAAGGCAATGCCAATTTCATATAAACATTAAACTTTTTAAAAAGCGTAAACACGTACAACTGTGTTCGCTGGGATCCGTGGATCCACGATGGGGATAGAATTATATGCTTCTGATGTGATTGAGTGGGAGGAAATATTTGCTGGTGTGCTCGATGAACTCTTTTGAACCATGTTGCTAAAATAGGAAAGCAATCCTTTCTGCAACTGGTTCGGGCGAAGTCAATAAGGCAACAGATGCACGTTTGACGAATGGATTGACAAAAGTGGTATCACTAAATGGCCTCGTCATTCGCCAAACATTACTCAAATGGACTTTTCAATGCGATCAACATCCAAAGATTTTTTTAAAGAAAATTCCTTATGTGAAACGTTTATTAAAGGGGCGTGTTTATTCTGAATTGCAAGATCTGTTCCTCGAGAACATAACGTGGCTATCACGTTTTCTGTATTGGATAATGTCAAAATTTTACTTTGAAAATCTAGGTTGGTTAGTAGCATGTTGGATTGGTATGGACAGTTTGTGGTTTTTTTTTTTTTTTTGTTTGGTTTTTTTTAGTAGTGTTTAACACCCGTTTTTTACTACTGAGGCACCACAGGCGGTGGACTCTGATGATATATGAGATGAAATGATGATAAATTGAAAAAGAATATTTTTTAAGGAAGGAAACGTTCCAGGCCTAAGTTTAGGTACCTCCCCGGCATTTGCCAATTATGAGAACTGAGGAAAACCTGGAAATAGCCCCAGTCAGGGAGGACTGTGCTGGTGGGACCCCAGACCTGCCGCTCACGAGTTCACGACTTAACGATCTCGGTCACCCGAGGCGGTCGCTGTTTGTGGTGGAGGACATTTCGGTACTTGAGTCTTATTTGGTTTGACTATTTGTGCTAATGGGAGGAAAGGGCCAGGTGAGGAAAACAAGGCCAGGTTCCACTTAAGATATTTGCGCTGAAGTATACGGGGTTCCTAATGAGTTCCAAGATAGAACAGAACACCCCGACGCCGGTGAAGCCCCCAACAAGGGGTTAAAGTCTCTCAGAAGTCTGCTTCAATACCAGACACCGGAGCAAAAACCTTTACAGAGCGCAAGCCAACATCATACCGCAATAGCCCACCTCGCTTTAGCATTTTCGATCCTAAAACAGAACCAACGAAATAAAATGAAAGGAAATGGGGGATGGAAAACTCGTGGAATGTAAATGTCCATAGCAGCATTCACCTAAGTGACCAGAGAAATTAAAAAGAAAACAGAAAGAAAGAACAAAAAATAAAGTCAGAATGGCAGGCTCAAGGAGCATTGATCATAGAAACTCCCGAATGGGAGTTTTAAGCGTTACCGCCTGAGCCGTTCCGCTCGGTAAGTAGCATGTTAGTGCATGTTTTGTAATATATGTTATCTCTATGATTTTATGTTGCAAATAAAATTATATTAGTATTTTTCGAACTGTCTTATGAGCCATTCTGTATTATGTGATTCTATGCCTATTTAATGTCTTATTAGGAAGCAAAAATAATACATTGAAAACCTAGTTCAACTGTTTATCGGTATATATTCAAAGATTGGTTTGTTGTCGTACATTTTAATTAGTCCACCCTTTGAATTTATGATAACTTCTATGATGGCTTAAACATAAAAAAATTAACAGTTCCGATATGAAGATTTTACACGGTTATCGCAATAATATTTCAATTTGGCGGTTAAACATAGAATGAAATCCAATGATTCTAACAGTAAGGCAATAACATTTTGTAAAAGTTAAGAAGAAATTAATCTTAATTATTAACTCAATGAAGTAGAAATTCCTCAGGAAAACTGTTAGGAGTTTACTTGGGTTCTAAATGTGCATTGAACGAACAAATTCGTAGTGTTACAGAACATTACAAAAAGTTCGTCACGCAGGAGCTGCGAATTCCTCAGCAAGTTAAATTTGTGAAGGTCATTACAGAGCGCTAGTGCAGAGAGTATGGTAAAATAAAATAAAAAAAAAAAACAAAAAACAAACAAAACAAGGTAACTGAAGATATACATACATATTTAATAAAAACCATAACATTCAAGCTTAAAGGTATATGGTTTTCCTGTATCAATATTATTTTATTTACGCGTTATATAGTTAGCGAAACGTTTCCAATTGCACTTAGCTGTAAACAACTAAAACCAAATGCGATTAGCACTTAAGCTAAATAGTTAATTTTAGTCTTGTTTCTTGTTCCAAAAAGCGTTGTTTTCTCTTCGCCTGCATTTATTGTACACTTTACACCACTAAGGTTGATAGAGTACATACATTACCGCTTAAGATTGGCACTTTGCTCTGTATCGCTCCAGCATTTCCTGGAATTCTGCTTTTTCCGCTGCTGTTCGATACTCAAGCTTCAGAAGTAAGAGTAAGTCTTTAAGAATAAGTCCGATTAATTGTCCATGCTCAGACTATTCCCCCTATACTCTTTCACATGACCGAGTTTATCTCTTGGCGAATATTCTATTGTTAATGTTAACAATAACAATCACCCAGTATCTCCCGGGCCACCTTAATCGACGTCTTTCACGAATACAAAAATTCGATTTTCAGGTATACCCCCACTCCTATTGGTCTGATTTACCTGATTTTCAAAAACCATTTTTCTTGTTTTATTTAAATGTTATATACCGAATTTTGCTGCCAACACTTTTTTTTTTTAATTTCAGATTTTAGGTAAACCTCTACTCACAATATTCTGATTTCGCTCATTTTCAGATACTGTTTTTCTGACTTCATTTCAATGACATATACAGAGTTTCGTTAAGAAAAAAAAATTGCTGCTGTAGAGCGACTTTTAAAATGTTGCTTTAGGTTAACCCTCATCCCCAACCCAATTTTGATGGTTAACAAACTCAATGAATCGTTTGTTAATTGATAATTATATGACGAGTTTCATTGAAAAAATATGTGTGTATGGGGCCTAGCGATGAATATTAAATAAATAAAAATAAACAGCGCAGAACACTAAAATTCCTAAATAAAAAAAAATGTTAAAGCATTGGTTGATGATTTGATTTATTTACGGAAGCTCTGTAACATCTCAGGTCATTCAATTCAGGGCGTGAAACGGCCTATCAATTTTATTCAGCGGCCTCTTCTTTCAAACTTCAGGTTTTTTTTCGTGCCGTAAATCTACGACATGGGACCCACAGCTTTACTCCCTTCCGAAGGAAGCCATACTAAGGATTTTTACGCCCGAAAAAATCCATCAGCCCTGGCCGGGATGAACCCGCGATCTTGGGTTTAGAATGCAAGTATTTTTTTTTTTTTTTGAGTAGTGTTTAACGCCCGTTTTCACTACTGAGGCACCACAGGCGGTGGACACTGATGATACATGAGATGAAATGATAAATTGGGAAAGGATATTTTTTTTTTTAAGGAAGGAAGCGTTCCAGGCCTAAGTTTAAGTACCTCCCCGGCATTTGCCAGTTATGAAGACTGAGGAAAACCTGGAAAAAACCCCAGTCAGGGAGGACGGTCCTGGCGGGATTCGAACCGCGGACCTCCCGCTCACGAGTCCGTGCCTTAACGACCTCGGCCACCCGTGGCGGTATGAATGCAAGTATGGTAACCACTAGGATTGATTTATAGCATTAGGTTGAGAATCACTAGCAGAGAAACGCAAAAAGCGAGGATAACGTCATTATACAAAGCGTATACAGAACAAAATGAAGGGATGTCACAATAAGATTAGAAAAAGCAACATGCTATGGCAGGAATGATCATAGTTTAAAATCAATTGTAGGCAACAGAGAACGGATGTAGGTAAATTCTCTTTCGTAAATAAAACCTTAAATGACTGCAATGAATTACCTATAGTTGTCCTTCTCCGACAAGTTTTAATTGTAACTTAAAAATTTAGCTATGAAAACATACATGCATTTAATTAGTTTGACGTGTTTAACTAGAATTATGTGTATTTAACTAGATTGGCATATCTTTAGATAGGTAAAATGTAGTTAATAAAGTAAGTGTGTGTAAAATTAAGTTCACCTGTATTTAATTAGTTTGACGCATTTAACTAGACCGATGTGCATTTTACTAGATTGACATGTTTTAGTTAGATGAAATGTATTTAATTAATGTAATAAGTGTAAAATTAAATTTACACGCACTTAATTAGTTTGACACATTTAAATAAAATATGTTTTAGTTAGGTGGGCTATATTTAATTAAGTTAATGTGTGTAAAATTAATTTCGCGTGAATTTAATTGGTTTGACATATTTAACTAGGTTGACGTATTTAACTAGGTTGATGTGTACTTAACTAGATTGGCATGTTTTTGTTTAGGTGAAATTTATTTATTGAGTTAACTGGCATATAAATATGTGCAAAATTAATTCGATATGTATTTATATTTAGATCGAATTATTTAATTGTAGGTGGCATATGTTTGGTTAAGTTACGAATAACTGTTTTTTTAAAGTATTTTGCTGTAAATAATCATGTCCCAGGATGTAAGTCCAATTGCAATTAATAAATACATACATATATGTCTCAAGAGATATTGTTCTTATGCACAAAACGGGGAATTTTTTATTGGGGTGTAGAAGTCAGAAATGAAAATCACATTTTGAAACTGTTAAGAGAATGTATTTATGCAACTGAATTGCAAGATGTGTGCTTCCGCTCGCATTTGCACTTCAAAATACACTTTTCTATTTTTATTCTTCAACTTTCGCGTGGGATTAGTGACCATAAGTTGCCAATTATATTGAGCAATACATATTGACACGGCCAACTATCACCGACACGTGTGGCCGAGGTCGCTAAGGAAGTCTGCGGTTTGAATTCCTTTAGGACCGTACTCTTTGAATGTTTTTTTTTTTTTTTTTTTTCCCCTAGTTTTCTCTCAATCCTCGTCAATGGCAAATATTGGGGCGATATCTTATATGGCCTGGAATGCGTCCTTATAAAATAACACTGGTATGCAAAATTTAACTTTTTCTCTAAGGTTTCTATTCCAATGTGTAAATATGCCTAATTCGACCATAAATCGAATACATGAACTTATTTTACCGCCCATTAAGTACCAATTTTCCACAATATAAGAAATAATGAAATGCACTTTCTTACACTCGGTCCTATTAAATTTATGGTCTGTTATTAAATGTAAGTTAATAAAATCAGAAAACTCAACACAACAAACTTCAGCATAAATTAATAATTTACCTTTGTTTTTAATTAATCACTTGCATTTGAGCATTAGCCCAATTTTTATCTGCTTTTTTGAGATGAACGCGTTTAGGGCTCCTTTATAATGAAAATTTTGATTCATTTTGTTTTATAGATCAGCAATAGTCTGCTATTATGACTACATTACATTTCTCTAGTAATGTCTTTCGTCTCCTTTATGTCCTGGTGAAATCTTTCACGCTGCTCCTCGTTGACGCAACCAAGATTTCCCGCGAAAATGTCTAACTGAGAGTGTATGAAAAATACTTTGACAGTCATTGCCCCCAGCTTTCGAAATTTCTCAAGAATCTTCAATATTTTTATATTTGGAATTCTTGTTATTTCCTAGAAAGTTTTTTTTTGACACTTTTAAAACCAATTCAAGTCTATTTTTCAATATCTGTCACAGTTTCTTCAAATAAGGGATCATTAATTAACTTCATCATCTGTGTTTCAACAAATATTCTCTCTTTAATTTCAGCACTCCAGGGAAACCTCTTGCAAATGTATTTGTAGCAGTTGCCGTTCTTGTTTAAAGCCTTCACAAATTTTTTCATTAAGCCTAATTTTAAATGTAGAGGAGGTAATAGAACATTTTTCGGGATCACATGACTCTCCCGGCACGGGATTGTATCCCTGCTTCCAATATTTTCTTGTTCAGTGACAGAAAGTTCTGATATGTTTCCTTGAGATGAATTGATGCGTATCTGTTTCCATTATACAGCCGTACACCTTTCAAGTAATTTGAGGAGTCTATAAGAAGTCTCCAATCATTACCTGGAATGTATTTTGCAGATCCTACGGAAATTATAAAGCAGGAATGTTGATAATATTAAGATTTTCTTCCTGAGAAAAATAAGGAACAAATTCCTCTGCACGGTGTCTATACCCAAAAAATTATTCTCCTGTTGCCATGGGTTTTTTTCCTCCCCCCTTTCTTCTCTCCCCCTCCCCTTTTAGCCTGGATTCGAATATTTCATCAAGAAAGTCCCTAACTAAATCATTAAGTTCTGTCTGTGTGAACTGTTGAGGTTGTTGAAAATCCTGTTCTTGGACTGTGTCCAAGCCACTGTCTTGAGAATTCGTTTTAGAATCTAATGATGATTTCTTTCCAAATATTCCTGATGGAGAAAACATTGGAAGATCAGGACTATGTGGGATGGATCTTTTTGCTGACAACAGATTTGGATTAGTGATTTCTTTCATCTTTTTTGTTATGTGTCCTGTTCATCATTGGAACAGTAAAGGTCACATTAATTTCTTTCCTTAACTTTATTTCCTTAGTTGTTCTACCACAGTATGACATGTTTTTGGAGTCTATTTTTATCCAGGTCTCCAAGCCTCGTGTGGAAATAGGCTTTATAAGCCTTTCTAACAAAATTTGTAATGTTCTGCCTTCTCTTTCTAGCAACAAAATCACCACAAATATGGCAAAATACAACAGAATTATCTTTACACTTGCTGGAAGATATATTACTTCAAAAGAAGCAAACCTATGAAATTCAACAGCCACTCACATAAATAGATGCTTACTATTTGAAAAGCAATACAAAATATACTAAATTTCCCGGTATTGAAATGAAAATAAGAAAAGTGTTGTACGTATAATTGTTGTCAATGTCATACAATGAAATTCATAGTATCTCTTCTTCAAACAAGTCATATATACAACTATATTGAAAACATATGGATAATAAAAAATTAGTACGTTGTAGGAAAAAACGGATTGCAGTTTTGAAATCAACATATCAGATTTAGTAAATGAGAAGTATTTTGCCGAAATACCCTAGAATCATGCATTGCAATTATTTCCCAATTTCGCATTTCGTCTCATGTATCATCGCCCGTGATGCCACAAAAGTAAAAACAGATGTTAAACATCATTCATTCAAGGAGAAAAATTAATAAAAGTAGTTGTTACTTCATATTAAGATAGAAAAAACAAACCATGCATATATGTTGAAAATCAACACATCTTGCCTAAGAAATACTATAAAAAATAAAGAAGAAGAAAATAGAATGAATAAGACAATGATAACAAAACCGTAAGTGGCCATTTCGGAAGATTCCACCTTAGGCAATAAGGCACGAAGGATATAAACCTACACTGAAAATATTAAGTTGACTCCTTCCTAATGACTGAGAATTAAAAAGGGACTATTACTATCTTTTTGGGCTACACGCTAATACGCCCTTATAAAATCTGTTGCCTCTTTCTTTTTCTATTTGTATAAATTCCGAATTTCGGTCACGAGAAATTCGTTTTCTGTACTTGACCGAAGAAACAGACATTGAATAAAAATAATCAAATGCATTAAGTATATACAGCGTGGTTGGTCTGTGACTGTTGTATTAAAAACATGCTTCTTATACAACTAACTAATGCAGGGGCGGTCGTGCCAAGTCAAATCAGGGTTACAATGTGTTATGAAGGATCACAGAGTGTCATCAATCGATGGCGCGATGTTTTGAAGACTTATCCGCCACTTCGAAATGGAGCAGTGCGGGTGCAAACATCTCGTTTGACTCGGAGCTCACCACCCCTGAACTAATGTATAACTTTTTACTTTTATACCCCAATTAAATACCTACATGCATCAATAAATAGTTCTGAAACCCCATTATGCTTTAGGATTATATGCTTATTCATTAATGCATATAGGTATATATTAATTGAAGTGTACATTAGTGAATATATATACTATGTTCCAAAAACCATGGCAGGGTTTCAAAGTTATTCACTGACATATCAAGAAGTTGTAAATGTTTCATATTCATGCTAAATAGGAGATAAACTCAATACAACGGCGTACAATAATACAATAAGATTTTTGTTTGTGTGTGTGTGTTTTTTGTTGTGGTTTCCGTTTGTGGCCCTGAAAACATCTAATCTATATTGCGGTTACAACACACAACTATGCATATAAGGTGTGATAGAGTGAACGCATTCTCTTCTTTAGTCTTTCAAACGCGCAATTCTGTTCAAATAAACACATAAACATATTGGTTGACGTAGCTCCAGGCACAAAAGTCTAAAGACCTAAGGTCCGGCAATCGTAGTGGTCATGGCTTCCTCGCTCTTTCCATTCAAAGCTGTGATAAACTTCTCAGAAAATGATGAACAATTCAGCCTTATTGTGGAAGGGGACCATTTTGTTGAAAAATTGCCCCTTCATCTTTAATTTGTGGTTCTGCATATAATTACAACATATCAAGAGAGTTGCGTGATATCACAGTCAGTTCCAGAAACAAAAATGAGTCTACTAATCCTGTCATTTGTGAAGGCATGCCACGCCTCACTGTTCGTGCTCAATATTGGCTTGCAGTTGATTATTACCACATCCTGGCGTTATGTCGATGAACATATCAGACGCAAGGTACGTACCCTTATATTGAACGCAATGTTCTGTCATGATTGTTCATCACTGTCCATCTCATTAATCATTGTACAGCAAAATCAACTCATTTGGTGTATCAGCTGAGAAGATTGTCTCTAAAACAATTAAGTTGTTTAACCCTTAAAACGGGGACGTTTCTCATAGTCTGCCGGAACATTCTGCGTTCAACAATTTCCCTAAGTTGGTTATTCCACAATAAGAAAGGTTACTTTCATGTGGTTGCTCTTCTTATTTGAACAGGCGACGATAATGAATGCGCATGTCACCTATTCAAATTTTGCAAGACAAAATAAAGCCAATATGGTACCATGAAGATGACTATACTTAAACAAACTGGAAACTTGATGGGCGCATTGAACTCTCCTCTGAACCATCCACATCTGAGTAGAGTGGCGTGATTTGGGTCTTTGTCATATGATTACCTGCGCAATCATGTCACGTTTTCGCCATACTTCCGAAATTCTTTAAGTAGGTGTCGTGACTTTTTGTTTTGTTTCAATACTATAGGAACCTGGAGCTCCACCTTGTCTTTATGAACGCTCTGTATATATAATTCATTATTTCTGCATTCGTCATCGAAATTATTGCACGAAGTTATAAGCGAAGGTCTTTTTTACATCTTCATTCTTTTACATTCAATAACTTGGAGAAATGTTTAATTTTTATCAAGTACTTCAACAATAAAACATATAATAATATTATACGGCATATAATATAAATTATTTTTAGAAATTGTGAGGCAGCAGCGTTTAGGCATGAATGAATATTTAGTTGAAAGCAATTTAATTTCTTATACTCGGTGTTAATGATTTAATATACATTCATCATGAACTTCAGTTTATAATAAGATATAATTTACATTAACATCTAAAAATCTAATAAAATATTTACAATTTTAGAAAAATAATTTGCTTTTCACTGTATCTTTATTAAATTACAAATGTACATTATGTATGTTACAGAACAATATTTCATATTAAATGTATGTTCTTTTATTAAAAATGGCGCAATATGTCACAAAACTACAACAAACAATGAAATATTCCCGAAAGTTTCCTTGTACGCAAATGTCATTATTTTAATACCCATACAATCTAGATTTTGACAAAATATTTCCAAAAAAGTATGAAGAATTAAAATGAAGTCAGTAAGAACAATCGTATAATAGCTACTCTAATTTGTCTTTTCCTTCGTGTTAATTAGGCATCAAGTTTCCTTGAGAATAATGAGGTGGCAAAGTCTATTCTTCTAAATAATTTAAACATTGACTGAAGGTCAAACATCCTAGGTAGGCCGCTCCCCAATCTTGTTATTTGTCGTGCAATATCCTCAAAGATAAGATTCAGCATAATAAATTGATCTTCACCAAGAAGCTGATTTTTTTACATAAGTATGCGTATTCTGCTGCCGCTTTGGTCAACTTCATAAATCAACAGGTGCAGTCTGCGTGTTGTGTCACTTGGGACATTCTTCCTTAAAGTTGTTGTCGCTAAAGCGCGCAGTCTAAATGAAGCCCAGCCTTCAGGGTATGACATGTAAGCGAGACGGGAATGTTCCAGGTGAAGAAGTGAGTTCTCATTATCTCATTAGGGATACCTGGAAAGAAAAAAAACCGCAAAACAAACAGAAATCTTCAGACAGAAATGGCGCTCCTCACTTGTTTACTTTCATTCAGGAAAAGTGTCTCCGGCTAATCTTCTTGAGCGTAATAATAAACATGGACCTCACGTAAACACATAAAAACACAATTTATAGCTACGATATAGCTATGAAAACAAAGAGGAAAATCTAAATTACACAATAACAATATAGAAAATAACAAATGGCTACATAATGTTTGACAATTTCTGATCCTATGAATTTATTTGAAGTTCTTCAGAACCACACAGTAAACAACGCAACAAAATAAATGCAACTATCAAAGTTATGACGAAAATTCTCTGTAAGAAAACTCCGGATGCACAATACGGAATTGATTTACGGGTCTGCTTTTAACCATAAACCGAGGAAGGACCCAAATTCACCTCTGACTCTGCATACTCTATAAATCTCTAGAATTATTTCCAAAAGAGATTCAAGCTCTTAGAAAGACCCAAAACATACGAACACCTTGAACTTAGGTTAATTAGAAATTGTTCGTTTATACAAGCATTATTGTGTGGTGAGAATTATGCATTAATTAACTTCCCAATTTTGCACACCGAGTTTCTAGCTCATGTTAATTGAAATGGTTTTTATGTATAGGATAAGTTTATTATCTTGCAAATGCCCAATTTTTTGGTCTTAATGATCAATTGTGAATAAGAAACAACAATTTTAAAGGGCACAACGTCACATTCAGAAGGGTCTTCGAGGAGCACCATTTTCTATTAAACTTTTACAACTGCTAGCTGTGAATAGCATAGGCATTCTTTAAAGAAGGCTATAAATGACAGAGAACAATTTATTTAAATATTTATTATGTTCATTTTCCAAGCAATATTGTATAATTTATCAGTACTAAGATGGAAAAGTATAAGCTATTGAAAGCGTTGCGATTTCTGGCTCGAGAGTAATGAGCAGGCTATTAATATTTAAGCACTGAAAGCAGTAGAACTAGGTAGATACAATAAGTTCTGAAAAATATAAAAATATGCATTAAAATAGGTACAATATGCTTAACTATGGCATTAAAATATAGAAAGTTAACCTGTATCAGTGGCATACTTTTAGGGAAAGCCTATTTGAGCAAGTTTCCATTATTACAGTCCATTTAATGAACAATGTTTAGAAATCACTTTCAAACTTCCTTCATAACATAATATACTTGTAGATAAAATGCGTTGCATTACGTTATGAGTGAGGCAGCTAAACGCTCACTATTCAGGTGGTGGAGAGAATCAGTTCTAATTAAATGGAACATTGAAGCTCACTTCAGTTGAATAACATTCTCCTAAGAAGTTTATCGCATTAACAGTCTAATCTGCAGAGACACTGTTCTTGCTTAAGTGCTAAGCAGGTTTTATTATTAACAATTATCAGTTTTCGTGTTTCTTGCGTCCAGCCTCTTCTAATATATAGTAAAACATTTACAGAGGGCTTTACAACTGGAACGATGCTGATCAGCCAACTTTGCTTCTTTCAGTTCTCTCTCTCTCTGTAACCGCCACGGTTGGCCGAGGTCGCTAAGGCACAGACTCGTGAGCTGGAGGTCTGGGGTTCGTCCTCCCTGATTGAGGTTTTTTCCAGGTTTTCCTCAGTCCTCATTACTGGCATATGCCGGGGAGGTACCCTAAACTTAGGCCTTGAACGTTTCCTTCCTTAAAAAAAATTCATCTCATGTATCATCAGTGTCCACCGCCTGTGGTGCCTCAGTAGTAAAAGCAAGCGTTAAAATACTATTAAAAAAAAAAAAAAAACTCTCTCTGTATCTCTCAACATCCTGAATTCCTTCTTACCAAGTCTGTCGGAGTCAAGTTTCATTGCATTTTTATTTTCCAGGCTATTTTATAATAACTCCGTTAATCTTCTAGCTGTGTGCAGAAACCAGTGTAACTGTTTTAATTTCATCAAGTATATGAATGGAGTAGATCTCAATCCCAATTTTATTGTTTCGTTCTTAATTCTACCTCTTCTAATTTTTCCTTCTGTTTTCTTGGATATCTCATTTCCGGAGCTTGAAGTTGGCTCTTGTGTTTGGAAGCTAAAGACCGTTACTTGGATCCATACTCTGTGGTCTATATTGCTTTTTGTCTGGTATTCAAGAAATGATCTGTACACTATGAAGAAGGATATCATGTGAATTGTGTGCCTATTTTTGTTGTTACGGTTTTTACGTACACGCAACTTTTTAACAAACTATACATAGATGGTATATAAAATTTATATACTATTAATTTGGTGTTATTTGTAGCTTATAATGTTTTTATTTAGTATGTAATATATTTTTTTCATGCTGAAACTCTGTTGTTACTTTCTGCAAATTCTGCCACTGTTCATTAGAATTGATAATAAAATCACAGATTGTTTTCCTTGTTCCAAAGTCCGGTCTTCTATCTTGATGACGTGATATTTTTGTTCTTCACTAATAAATAATGACCATAGTTTTACTAAGATCGATTATCAAGTTTCTTTTTCCAGTTCTCTATTCTAGATACTGATTATTTCATTTCATTCTCGATTTTTTGCTAATAAACCAGATCACTACCAAAGGCTAATTCTGAAATGTTAATAGGTTTAAAAATAATTACTTCGATATTATAAGCACCGACATGGGTAGCCCAGGTCGCTAATGCACGGATTCGTGAGCGGAAGGTCTGCGGTTCGAAACCTGCCAGAGCCATCCTTCCTAATAGGTTTTTTTCCGCCGTTTCCTCAGCCCTTATCAATGGCAAATGAAAGAGGAGAGACAAGTCTGGAGGCTTCCATCCCAATAAAATTTCGTTCCCATTTTCTCATTTCATGTAATGTATCACTAGTGTTCACTGCCACAGTAATAAAAACTGGCTTTAATTTTTTTTTTTAAACAAATATCAAACAAGGTGCAAAACGGCGACAAAACACATGGTATGTTTTAATCACCTTAATGATACCAATGCAGCCTCTTTATTTTGTGTGTCTCCATTTAATAACAGCAGAATAACGCTATTGCTGATCGGAGCTGTTATTGGAAATCAGAAACACTGTTTTCTGTATATGCGCATTTTGTACTTTTCCGCACCAAAAGGTAAACCCTGTTTGTCTATTGACAACAGATTTATTAGCTCCTGTGATAAAGTACGCTAAGCTGCACAAAGTTTATTTAATAACGAAATAATGTCTTAAGTTCAATGTTAATATTGAAAATTATTATTGTTATTGCAGATTGATTTTGATAGTTTTAATTTTAAAACAATTTTAATGAATTGTTATTCATTCAAAAATTAACGAACGTTAGTGAACAAATCTTCTACGATGGTAGAAAATCAAGTAATATCTTGCAATATTGATGATAAATTAATGATGAACCCTGTTTTCTATAAGCAATTAAATTTTAAACCAATACTAACACAATCATTATTTTATGCAGACAGCTTCTACATCGTAAATTTTCCTTGTGTGTTTAATAACACACACGAGAGGGTATCGTAAACTTTTAATTATCACCCAGAAGTTATTATGATATATTGGTGCAATCTTATCAATGTTATCTATGATTGATCCCTAAGTGCATAATGTTGAGAAAATCAGGTCATTGTGTCCTTTATTTTTATACCGTTTGTGCCAGAAGTGACTAAAGCGTAAGATGGAGAAAATTGAGGCTTCCAACTTGGTAAAGTTCCTGCATTTTAAGACAAATTCATGTTGAGATAATGGCAGTATATGGAAGCGATTGCTCGTCTTATGAAAACATTGAGAGGTGATAAAGGAATTTCCAAAGTTGTCACATGTCCCTCACAGGCGACCTGGAAGACCATCATTGACGGAAGATGCGGCCTCAGTGAAGAAATTGGAGTGTTTAATCCTGGAATACAGACGAGCAACCATTCAAATGATCATGAATGAAACTGATCTCACTAGTAGTGTGTGGAAAATTATTCGTGATAAACTGCGCATTTGTAAGGTATCTGCATACTGGGTATCACATTTGCTAACCCCCTCGAGGTCTTGCAGCATCCGCCTTTCTCCCGTTCTCGCACCAAGTGACTTTTGTCTTGTTTCCAGAAATGAAAAATTCGTTTGCAGGGTCGCCCAGTTGATAACACATATGACGTCATTAATGAAGTGGAAGAGTGGTTTAAGGTACAGTATGCAGACTTCTACAATGGGTCAAGAAACGCTGGAGAAAATGTGTAAATCTGGATGGTGACTCGTAGGGAAGAGTTGACAACCACAAATCAAAACAAACTTTCTATCAAATTTTTAAAAGTGATAATTAAAACTTTACGATGCCCTCTCGTGTGTTATGGCTGTTATAAAGTGTTTAAACTTGTGACTGTTCAATCTGTAGCATAGTTGATACAATTAAAGTACTTGTTTAATTAGTTTCTATTTAAGATTTTACTGCACCCTCTCTGGTCGCCGGAGTTACCCCTTCGGAAATTGGCCTTGACCAGTTACCAGACTGCTAACTGGTCAAGGCCGGCCCTAGAAGTCAATTCTACTCGCCAACTTACAACTACAACTGCCGGTTTAGTTAACAACAATTAGCGCTTCATGTATCAACCTCCTGTGCATCTTCGATTGTCGATTCGTTCAGCAGTCCCCCATACATCACTTTAAATACAATTAGCAAGACAGAGACTTAAGTTCCAATTTCCAGAACACGCCATTGATTTACCTGCTCTTCATTAACACAGATGGACTGCGATATTCTACAATTTTCTCGTAGTAAGAGAAGATGTAAGTGTAATCACGGAGGTTCGCTGAATTATTGCTCCAAACATTAATTGTGCTGTTGTCACCACCAAACTGTGCTGCTTACAACAAGCCCACCGACATATTTTTCTGCCAAACTTCAAGATCATCTTTGCGGCCTCACTGCATGCATAAAGAAGCCTGGAACTATCGAAGCATCCCATTTGGCTGAAAATCTCCATGACGCGTTCAGAAGGTGTTAAAGCACTTTATTTTCGATCTCATGCAAGTGTTCCAGGCTGTTGGGACAAGCATGCATGCTGCACCGTTACGTCATTACTCCTATTCTCTCCTCCCAGACCATGCAAGCAATTGCAATCTTCTTGCTGCATTACTTATGTTAATTGTGTAAACTGAGTTTCCTGGACTGTAAGGCCGTTCAAATGGCATTCTTCTCCTGCATCTTCCAAGATGTATCATCCATGACTGCGGTGGACATCAACAGTGATGTACTCGGCGTAATTTTCTTGCAGACGAGGCAATGACTCCTTGCTGAGATGCTGCAGCCACTGTAAACGAAAAAGGAAAATAAAGAATCGCCGCGCGTAAAGTAGTATTTTTATTTTAGCATTTAAATTTTTACTGAAAACATAAAAGGGTACATATTTAAAACTGAAGATAATAAGCAGCAAACTTTGTTGTAAAAAAAAGTTTAAAATGATGCCCCTCAGCTGCAATACATTGCCAGCATCTACGTTGAAATTCCTGTATTTCCTCTAACTCTTCTTCCGTAAGAGCAAGACGGTTCGGAACACGTTTCTTGTCATTAAAAGATCCTGTCTCTCGCAACTTTTTAACAAATGGGCGAATAGTTTCTCTACTTGCAACGCAATTGCCAGGATATTTTCTTGCGCCTTATCACTTCTCAGTAAGAATCCGTATTCACATTTGTATCGTACATAAACACCCGTTCTTCAAGACTATACTATATGTAGTGGTATAACTAACGAAGAACGATTAGCACACAGCACAATGAAAGCACTGAGTAACACACAACTTACAACCACTCGCTGACAAAGCCTCCCTTAAATTAATTATAAGTTTCTACCCGAATAAGCATCATATGACCTTGACGACTGTTTCCCCCAGTATACAGCTCCACTCTGCCTGCCCGTAACTCAAATAACCTCATTACTTCCTTAGCGAAATGTTACTTCTCGCCTATGCTATCATAAACCGTAGAATCATTTTGTAAGTAGTACAGAACTTTTTGCTCTTTTACAAATTCATTTCTTGGCACCCAGTGTCTTCGCCATATTAACATCCTTAATGCTCGACATAGTTGACACATTCACAGAATACGTTTCAGTCACTGGTTCTTTGTATTTAAAAGAGTTAATTTTATCTTCATTCTAATCCATATTGCAATAATACGTGTAGCATATCTATAAGTAAGTAATGAATAAGATAAAATTAACAAATAATTAAATAATATTAAACATGTAGTGAATTAATAATAATTGTATAAATGATAAAATATAAAATTTATTAAATATATTAATAGATTAAACATGTAATTAAAATTGATTGATATTGAAAATTGTTGAAGTTTTAAACGAGAATTTATTAGTTGTTTGCTTAGTAGTTTTAGTTTGTTTTATTATATTATTTTGATCATATTGTTTGTTATAGTTATCTGTAAAATGATATTGTAATAATTGTAAATTTTCCATGGAAATAAAGAGTGAAGATTTGGAATATGTGCTTGATCTAAGAAAAAAGCAGCCAGAGTATTACAGATTTTTATTACAGAGTAGAGTAGTACAGAGATTATTATTACAGAGTATTACAGATGAATTAAAAATGCATTAAGAGTGAGGTTTGCGGTTTACTTCACTCGCATAATTTAAAGAAATTATAGATTCTAAATACTTAACATTCTCCTAGCTATGTTACTATATTCATTCCAACTCTCACTAGTATCGACTTTGCATATTAACATACGTAACTATTTCTTGAGCTCTGTTTTGTGATATTACTTAAAACGCAGCGAGAATATTGAATGCAGCTACAAGACAGACCGATATTTTTGTTTCAAAAGGTACTCGCTAAATCTTGCTTATTGCTGTCGCTAAGCAGCTTAACAGCACTCAGGACAAAGTGATACCACCATAAAACACTGCGAAGGCTGGCATCATTAAGATTAATTCCATTTTAGGAGGTAATAAACTAAACGAACTGAAACCTATATCTATACGGAGATACTCGTTGTTAAGTTGCAGAGTCATAGAAAGGATTATACTCATATTTCGCTACGCATTGTAGTTCGTCCAACTGTACCAGTAGAGAGAGGAAATACTGTTCTCAAATGTATACCATTCTTAATTTTACTGCATTAGCAATGTTAATAAGGTACTTACATTTGGCACATTATACTCATATATATTGTTACCTTTCTGAGTTGTTTTTTTTTTTTTTTTCCGTGTAATCTTATATACGCCACTGCTTTAAGTTGCATAATGCGCCACGAAACATTATTAATTATTTTTAAAACAAAATAATTCAAAGCGATCTTTAACTTGGAACGGCTATATTTTGATTCGCCAACGACTGCCAACGCGCAAATCGGATTCCTCAGTACCTAAGTCGTTATGCGTGTAGTCGATACACCAAGGCGAGGTGAATTCACAATTAATGCCGAGAATGCTGCAAGAAGTTGGCACCGCTATTTTCTCGGAAGGTTCTGGCCAGTTAAGTCTACCGAAACAGTTGTCTTAGGCTTTCCGTCAATAAATTATACGGTGAGAATAATGAGTTCTTTCTATCTTCCTTCTCTCTCTCTCTCTCTCTCTCTCTCTCTCTCTCTCTCTCTTCCTTTCCCCCCTCTTATTTCCTCCTGCTCTTCACTTCTTATCTCTCTTTATATCATTTCCCATTTTCTGCAACTCCCTTTATTCTTTTTTTTTTTTCCTCCATTTCTTTCTTTATCCTTCTCTCTAGCTTTCTTCCTTTCCTTCTGCGACTATGTTGATGAGTTTATGAAATTTTGTTAATTTACTTATCTTCATTTAATTGTATCATTTAAACTGCATTTAGTTCGAACAGTATAGTCAATTAGGCTAATAATAAAATTTATAAACAGCAGTACTGTTAATTATATTTATTATATGGATGAAATTAATTTAAATCATGTTTTAATATTTTTAGCTACCGAGTTTATTATTTACATTATGTTACAAATCTAAATGTAGGTTTTTTAATTTACTTTGTTGTATTTGTTCACCAAGCGGTTTGGCTCAAGCGGTAACGCTTGGAATTCGCAAATGCAGGTCCTAGATTCAAATCCCGCGACCGATGAATCTGAATGTCATCACTGGATTTTTTCAGTCCATTTTAAGAAAGGGTAAATGTCCGGTTTGTGTTTCTCTGCCACTGCTTCGCCTTCCATTTCATCCTTCATTTTCATCTGTGTTTGTATGTTGTCCATTGACCCTGTCATAGGACTGACCATCTGTTCATGGAGACTCTCAGAGCACGTGTAATCTATATGCGTTCAGAATAAACAACACTCCGACAGGATTTTTTTCGATTTGTTTATTTAAGGACGCTCTTTAACATCTCAGGTCATCAGCGTCCCATTCTATTCAGGGTGTGAAACGTCCGACAAATTTTGCTCAGAGGCCTCTTTTTTCATGCTTGAGGTTCCTTATCATGCCGTAAATCTACGACACGGGACCCACGACTTTACTTCCCTTCCGAAGGAAGCCATACTTAGGATTTTTACGCCCGAAAAAATCCATCGATCCTGGCCGTGTTTGAATCCGCGATCTTGGGTTTAGAAGGCAAGTATGGTTACCACTACACCACGAGGACCGACACTCCGACAGGGGCTGACCTGCTCATTGGTGTGTAAATCGCAAGAAGTTTAAGTACTACAAACAGAGGGTAACTGCAGTGAAAGAATTGTGTGTTTCTCCCATGCTTCAGTAAGCCTTCAATTCTGGAGGTCTCTGAAAATGCAGCATGATGAGTAAAACTGAAGGTGAAATACAGAAGCACTCTAAACGTAAGCTTTTAAGAAGTGACGAGAAGAGAATTGAATTTTTTCAATAAGTATATAGAAAAAAATTAAACAATTTTGTAAAAGACATTATTCAATTAGCTAGTGTATTGCAATGTACGTACCCCGAAAAAGAAGAGAGATAAACCTAAACCTGAATAAATAAATATAGCCTTGCAATCCCCTGAGGGCTATGGTCATCAGGGACTGAGCTCAATATTGATTCATTAGGTGAGCTAGTTCCTAAGGTGTAAGATCAAACCTACAATGGTCACTGCTACACACACACACACACGCGCGCATTATTATCATTTATTTCACATAGACATCCAAAGTTCAGCTACACAAATACAAAACTAATTTCCCAAGATTTCCATCACTACCTTAGACCCCGTTACACTAGTTATTGTAAAGGATTCGTTCAAGGCTTTTGCACTCTCGTCTGTCCTTTGCGTTCCTCCTCCACAGCACCCCGACTGTTCGTCTGAAGAAATCTTCCAGCGGATCTTTTGTTGTCCCTCCTGCCGATTCTGGGGCCCCAAGCTGTTATTCCGTGTGTCCATTCTCCTGTGGTCTAGCCTCTCCATTTCCATTTTATCCTTTTACTGACACGACTGGATCATTTGTTTCTGCTTTGAAGTTAATGCTCATATCTGGCAGCGATAGAGGATGACGGGAAGTGCACAATTCTCCAGGACTTCTGTCTTCAGACTTAAATTCTGAAATTTGTGTAATAATATGAACCTCAGAGCACAGAGTATTTTCCATGCAAATCCCAATCTCCTCTTGATTTCTTTCTCCATGTTGTTGTGAAATGACAGGTTCTGACACTGTCCTGCACATATTCCAGTGGCTCTCCATTTATGTAAACCAGAAATTAAAAAAACAAAAAATAGTTTTATTAAATGTACCATCCGTAGTGAAGGGTAGGGATTCATAACATGATACATGCGTTGTTCCTCGCTGATCCCTTCTGTATCATGATTATGTTAATTTATTATACGACTATATAGCAATGAAACTATAGAACATTAAAATTTATATTATTCTTACTTAAGGAGTCAAAAATTAGTAAAGATAAATCCAGGAAAAAGTACATAACAACATTAGCTCATGTTTAGCTTTTGCAAAATGTGGCAATCCTGGGGAAATCTGAAAGAAATGTGAATGTTAAGAATATGGCAATAACATCTTAGAGTGGCTCGAATTCTGAGTTCGCTAGTTCGCAAAACATGCTCATGAATTCGAAAAGAAATATGTTGAAAAGAAATATCTTAAAAAGAAATTTTAGATATCTTCAAATGATAAAGTACAACAAATATTAAATTACTAATACATTCAAATCACTCGGTATAGCGTCTGTCTAAAAGCGAGTGTTAAAGTGTCGTACTGGATATATTTTTAGAATGAATGAACGATGGGGAAGTAAAAAGCTGAAATTGGAACATTGACTTCATTTTTGCATAATTAAATTTATAAAAATTAAAATTCTTCATGGGCAATTTTCGAGAGAAATGTTTTTTAAATCTAAGTTTCACTTTATTTTGTTATTCCGAATTTCCGAATTGCTTTAAATTGCATTCCGCCAAGCCTTTCTCTTATTTCAATGAAACTTTCGCTGTGTTGCACTTAAATCATACAACTTTTTCTTCTCACATGTCAGCAAGGTGTGTACAGTGTTCGTATCAACGATAATGGCTATTTAGAGGATCAGATATGCTATTTAATCTGTTACATCTGATGCCCTTAGCAATGTGTGGAATGAAATACAATATCCTTTAGATGTGTGTAGGGCAACAAATGGAAGCCACACCGAACTGAACAGGTATGCAAACTTAGAGAGATTTTCTTTCACTTGTGAAGGTTTCACATTTTTATCTTGTTTCGTGGCTTTTGAGTGACTGTTCAAAACTGTACATGACTTTACGGACACGCTGTATTATACTTGTTTTGATTCAACGTGCACAGTTTTTTTTGTTTCTAATAGGAGTTTTCCTCACATCATTGAATGAAATGTTGCAAAAAGTGGATACTTGATGTATTGGCTTCATAGCTTTTTTTCTATCACCTGTTAGTAAGGATAATAAGTAATAACTTAGCGCTGCTGCAATATGCGAAGTTTTGCTGCAGTTGTTGAGCGCAACTGCTATAGAATTTCGTAGCAACAAATCTTACTAAAGGTGCAAATTATGCGATAATTACAGAAAGAATTACAGTATGCATTAACTATTTATTATGTCTATACAAAATGATGTTCAGTAAATCACAGTATCTCTCATGTGAATGTATTTTACGATGGGCAGTATTCTAAATCCCCGAAAAGTTTCTCAGTATGTTGAAGGTCAGCTGTTTTACATGAAACGAAACTCTAACCATTTGCGCCACATTAACGCCCAATATCACAAAACAAATGATGCTCTTCAGATACATAAATGGCATGAGTGGAGGAACACTGGGGCGTCTAATTTACAAAGATTTATTTGTTTATGCGTCAAATAGCCGTAGGAATTAGGATTGGTACAAATGTGTGGCCCGCACGAACAAGTGTGTTGCATAATCTGCTGCTCATCACAACAGATCCTCACCTTAAGAGCCTTCTCTTTCTTCACCTTAGAAGCTAATAAGGAAGTGTGGACTACACAGGTCCTCTTGCGTCCACGTCTCTCTTACATTCCTCTGGGATGAGAGCGCACGAACAAAGCGCAAATTCCTTCTCTCGTACTCATCATATTGATGCAATAAGACTGGTTAATGGCAATTAAACAGAATTCCGCGTTGTACCGCTGTTGTCTTCTCCCCTCTTAATGTGCTTTTATTTTCCTGTCAAACAATTTAACTTACATGGTAAAGCTGATTGGTTAAGAGTTCTCTAGCAGTTTTTCCTTGTCCTAAGAAGGCGCCAAGGACTCCGAGCTCATATGCGCCATCATTAATGTAATTAATTTCATTCACCCCTACAGACTTATATCTATAGTATTCCGTTTACAATATACAGACAGCGCGAGAAGAACAATACAGTTAAAGCGACAACAAATACAAATTTAAATATGCATAATATACAGGTGTCCCATTTATCTTGCTCTCCCAAAGAAACTTTTTTCTTATGCGTGAAATGAAAAACTGTGTCAAACAAAAGTTTTTAACATCGTGGGTTTTGTTTATGATTCCAATAGATGCCCTGAGAGGGCGAGACCCATCTCGCTCACCCCTCAAGTTATCATTGCTTTAGTTTATATAGCAGTGTACTGTAGTGTAGTCAGAGTAACTTGGTACAGCAATGAGCAGTTATGACTACAATTTTTCTTGCAAGATGTGCATGCATGAAGAGAAAGTAGAAATGCTGCTGGTCTACGGAGAAGTTGACAGACAATGAGATTGGATTACATTAATGAAGAGGATAAATGTTATATTTAAACAAATGCACTATTGGTGTTATTAAATAAAATAAGTGCATTTATCGTTTCCATATCTACTGTTTTCTTGACTAAAATGGTACAGTTTGACATATTTTTTAATAACTCTTGAAGAAGGTAAGTGCATTCTTGAAAATGTAGATGGTGCCATTTAAAAAACGAGTTCTATCCCATGTTCCCTACATTAATGGAAACAAAAAGTAAGCAAGAATTCCCCTATGATATTACCTTTTTTTGAAAAAGATTTTAATTTGACGCATCACAAAAATTTTATTTTGGGTGAGCAAGATAAATGAGGCTTCCTGAATATATAAGGTTACTTCAGGTTCTCGCTGCTACTTCTGGGATAGGGTTATTATTACTTTTAGGTACTTGGTAATGTCTCCTACTGGGTTTTCCTTTCTTATTTTGGTTTAACTGTATTTTGTTTGTTTGTTTGTTTTCCCCCTTATTTACCATACAAACTTAATGCAACGCAAATTCTTAACATTTGTATATTTTTTGCCATTTCTTTTCATTTTCCATATTTAGCTAATCTACTTTCGTGCCAGTTTAATATCTTAGCAGCATTCGTTTATTTTTCTTCTTTATTTCTAGTTTTTGTTTGTTTCCTTTTCTTTTTCCATTCGTTCGTCGACCTTCATTTTTTTTCTTCACCTACCCCTTTCTTTTTCTTCCTTTATTTATTTTTTGCGTTTCCTCTCCTTTCTTCTTCCTGCCTCTTTTTTAAATATCTTTTTTCTTCTTGATCTCTTTTCTCCCTTTTTGCTTTCTTTCTCTTATTTCTTTAATTTTCTCTCGTTTTTTTCCCCCCCTTTCCTTGTTTTTATTTTTATTTTTTGTTCTTTGTATCCTTGTCTTTTTTCTTCATTTTTACTTTTGTTGATATTGTAGTTAAAATAAAGATCAGATGTTTTGCTGAAGACATTTGCTAATTCTTGAAAAAAGTTATAAAATGAATACAAATCAGTTAGAAAAAACACTAGATATTCTAATACAATACAAGTTGTTACTACTTGCTAACTATAAATGGTTCTTGTGGAGTACGATATTTTCCTTCACCTGATGGAGCATTCATTATTTGCATGAGGTAGTGTAGTTTCTAATAAGACAACTTTATTAAAGAACTGGCACATTCGTAATCTCACCTATAGAGACAAAACTACGTGCCTGACTTCTTAGCTGACATGCCATTTATCATTTGTCGAGACTCGCGTTTCACATGATGACGTCTCTGGACATTTCAGTAGTATCTGTGCACAAGATACTTGAAGCGAAGAGGATAACCAACTGCCCAGTTTCCATGATCACCTGATATTTCTTCTGGGGGACATTGAAGTCTATGCTTGTGCATCTATCCGCAATCGAAGTGTGGTTAAGCTGTCAAACAATGCGCAATATGCAGTGACAGTGTTCATGAGACAATGTAACATGGAATTGAAACCTGATCAGGAAACGACATTTGGAGCGTATATTTTAAGGTAATTGAAGATCTGGGTGTCAAAGACATGCTTTAAAACTCGGAAACTAGAACCTTTGCTGATCTATAGATTAACTATTGGCAACACACGAAAGATTAGGCTGTGTCTTCACACACTGCAACTCCACTCAAATCTGCTAACACAAATGTTATGCAAAACAACAAACATTTCGGAAGCGCATATTGGTAGTCACAAATCTGCAGAGCGGGGCGATTTTTTCTGATTTGTTTATTTACGGACGTTCTTTAACATCTCAGGTCATCAGCGTTCCATTCAATTCAGAGCGTGAAACGGCCGACAAATTTTTCTCAGAGGCCTCTTCTTTCAGGCTTGAGGTTATTTTTCGTGCCGTAAATGTACGACACAGCTTTACTTCCCTTCCTAAGGAAGCCATACTTAGGGCTTTTACGCCCGAAAAAATCCATTGGTTCTGGCCGGGATCGAACCCGCGATCTTGGTTTAGGAGGCAAGTACGGTTACCACTACAGCACCAGAACCGACCCGAGAGGGGTGGGGCACGCAATAACTCTTCCTTCGGGAGGTTCCGGGTTCATTTCCTATTGGGTCGGCCATGCTGACTGTGGGTGTTTTTCATGGTTTCCTCTGGTCATTTAGGCGAATGGTGTGATGGATATTTACTTTCCACAATTTTTCCGCTCTCATCATTTCATTCTGAATTTTTTTTCCTTTTTTTATAGGTTCGAAAATGCCAGGGCGGGATGGGCTGGCACGGTGTGACTGGGGGTTGTATTTTGGAAACTTTCTATCTCGGCCTCTGGTGGAAGCGTGATTCAAAATCCATTCGGAAAGGAAGGCCTCTGCTGGTGTGGGAGTGTTCTATCTGGAAACATGTTATGGACCCCATCTATGTCCGCGCATTCACTTCCCTGAGTCTCCCTCACCTCATTTCTTTCTCCCAGGGAAGCTTAGGCACAAAGGGCCAGCTGAGAGCAAGGTTCGAGTACCGAAGTATCCTCTTCCGCTCTAAACAATCCAGTTCAAGCCAATCCCCACATATCTATAATCCATTTAATGTTTAGTTGTAGCCGCCATTAACGCGGTTGGAAATTAATGTGCAGTGTGGGTTTTGCATAAAATCACTAAGGGCAAACTATGAGGAAGAGATTTTACAGTTTATATTGCAGCGCATTAGTTACTTTGAGATAGTATAAAGTTGTCACGCAGTATCACGGTCATCATTACTAATATATATATATATATATATATTATGAAGTGTAAAAAATAATTTAAAAATAAGCGAATTAGCCAAGTGATCACATCCGAAGCTTGCATTCGGGAAGTCCCTGTTTGATCCTGGCTACCGGACAAACTGATTACGGGCGGTTTTTATCAGCGTGAAGGCAAATACCGTAGGTTTTTTTTCCACCCCAAACTCCACAAGAACCATTTATAGTTAGAAAGTAGTAACAACAGATCATCTATAGGCAAAATTACACAAACAGTTGCCACAGGAAGGACATCCGCGCAGCAATAAGTTAACCGAACAGGTTTTAACAAATGTCAAGATAAAACTATCACGAGCAATTTCCATCATTTGGCAAGGTCAGGATACGAATTCAGTATTCCAAAATTCCAACCATCGTTTCATAGTACATTTTTAATGGGTGTTTTCGAAAGTTAGTTGCGGAATTTGTACACACATTTGAGGCATATCTTTTAATCCATAATTTACATATTAGTAAAGCATTTCTACAACTTTAACTGGACTGTTAAAGACTAAGGAAGTAAACTAATTACCCCAAAAGTTGTTAATATTTTAATGCCAAGTTCAATTTAGACAAAGAAGAGGCAGCATATAGCATGAAAACGTTTTTTACCAGTTGAAATCATTCTCAGCAGATGTACGGATGCAAGGTGAAGTCAACTTGTAGCTCTGATTATTTCCTGTGCCGCAGTTCTATTGCCGTCTTATTCTTGTGAAGCCTCGGCCATATCACAATCTGCTTTAGCGTACATCGAAGATAAGGTGTGGGATTAACTATCAGCCGAACATGTGCCAAACCTAAACTGTGATGAACTCCAACCCCATGGGGACAGTGACAAGGTTCTGAGCAGATCACTCCATCTCTCTGAGAATTATCGACAATGTTCCATATGTGTGGGTTGCAGAGTGCATCAGGTAACCAAGTGAGCAATAACTGATCAGAAGATGTCAATGGCCTCAAAAGGTCGATTTTGGCCCGTGTTTGACCGAGGTCACTGGCCGGCCTTGATTGGGTGAACTCATCGCCCTTCTTTCGGTGTCTAACTAAAGCAACCTCTCCAGACTTCCCACTCTCCACCTCCTCCCCCCCTTCAGCAGGCCCGTGCGTGTCCCAATTTGCCTGCTTACATCTTCTTGTTATTCTAATGGTCTCTTAGCGGCTACACCCACCCAAGACGTCCAGTGACGTCACATATATACGCCCTTGTTTTCTATAAATGTCTCTATTTTCTTTCCGAGCCTCTTCAGGTCTCCTCTAAAGTGGCGGTCGAAGACCCCAACACTAGTAGAGCTGTTGTACTGAAGTATGGTCTCTCAGCTGATTCACATTAGTACATGTAACATCAGCAGATTTATACTTTCATTACTGCGCTGCTTTTGTGAACAGTATGAATAAATATCAATGCGAATAAGCATAAAGAATAAGCAAAGTACTTTGCATATTGTTTCATAGAATAAAAGAAGAAAAACAAAGAAAAAGAAGGAAAAAGAAAAGAAAAGAAGAAAAGAAGGAAGGAAGGAAGGAAG
This sequence comes from Metallyticus violacea, assembly GCA_030762175.1. Lineage (NCBI taxonomy): Eukaryota > Metazoa > Arthropoda > Insecta > Mantodea > Metallyticidae > Metallyticus > Metallyticus violacea. The sequence goes on from CM060833.1 coordinate 143,049,431, forward strand.
GAAGGAAGGAAGGAAGGAAGGAAGGAAGGAAGGAAGGAAGGAAGGAAGGAAGGAAGGAAGGAAGGGAGGGAGGGAGGAAGGGAGGAAGAAACATACTTCTGAGTCATTCCACGCCTAATTGCACACCTACAAAACACATCCTTTTTGCAGAAGACAGAACTTTATAATGAATTACAGGCATCAAATAAGGAAATATGTGCTTGTTTCGAATTATTTATTTAGTTAGGCCTATATGAAGTTTCTAAACTAATGCCCGACCGTAACATGAAACTCTATTCATATTTCACTTGAAAGGTTAAATGTATACCTTTAAGTGACTTAGGCCTATCAGTAATACATTAATAAGGTTTGATTTTAAATAATCTTTTTTTTTTCAAAATAAAATCCAGCTTAATTCGATGAATTAAAAATCTGAAAAAATACAGGCACGTTATTTGTAAACGAAAGTATTCAAAATTATGTGATATGCATAGACACATCTGCAACAATTCATTGTCTGAAGGCATGCACGCGCTCATTGTCATAAGCAATCATTTGCATATGTATAGGCGAGAAGCAAGTCACTTAAAATTTTTAGGAAATCCCATTGCATATGATATCCATAACTCTACTACAAAATTAAATATGCATTCGTTAATGACAAATGCTTAATGAAACAGTAAACATCTTCTAACGTTTTTCATTAAGTTCAGCTGTGATAGGAGCTCTCTATAGTGCTGATTGTTTATATTGGCCTTTATCATTTCTTGACAAGCATTGTTGTTGAGGAAAAGTAACCAATTAGGCTTGAATTTCATGAAGTAAGATCGCGTAACGGAATTTGTACAGCATGAGTGGCGGTGAAAATCGCGTAAGATATGACAAGTGTTTAAATCCGCCGCCCTAATCACTCTTTTAAACGAAATGCTGGTAAAAATCAATTTTTCGGATATACAAGTATGTGATTCGTGTCATAAAGAGTTTATTAACTTCCGAATAGATAAGTGAAATATTATGTGAGCCCTGTGATTCTTGTGAGAGTAAATAAAGCAAATGGAAGCAGTGAAGTCAAAGAAAGTGACAATCACAACGCCACTTTGGGTAGTAGTGTTAAGGTGCAAGACGTTAGTGACATTGAAAATGTAAATAAGAAGTAGTGTCAATAGGATATTTCTATATAATTAAAGAATTACAACAAAAAGATATCCCCAAAAATTGTTTCAGAACATGACACGTATCCTCGCAAAGGACAAATTCCATATTAAAGATAATGCATCGAAGCCCACGGAGAAGTCAGACGATGATGATGATAATAGCAAATCGTTTTACAAGTAGGTAAATATAAAAAAAGGTTTTAAAGTTGGTCCCACAGTTAAATTTAAAGTGTTTAAACAACTTTACGTGCTGAGAATGAACCAAGAGCCAAGCTCGAAATATCGTGTGGTTTTAGTGTTCAATTTTACGGTTTTTAGTGTGAAATTTTATGTGAACTTTTTTATATTGCACTCTGAGTGTTTATATATATATATATCCTCTCTGAAACAATCAATTGTAGCAAAGTATTGAAATTCTACAGAATTGAGGAAATCAGTAAGATAAAAAATAATTTTGTTAGTGTGATTCACCAACAACTTTTAGAGCTGAGTCTAAAAGTTCATTAGCAGAGAGTATTAATTTTATGTAATTTTAAAACAATGCACAAGTGTTTCAAGAACAGATATCCATTTTTTTCCTCCAAATTTGCTGAATTAACACCAAAAGAATGTATCCTGCCAACAACTAATGGAATGCATTGTGTTTGTGATTGCGTATATTACGAAAATTACATAATAAATTTTGCAAACTACATTTTTAATGCAATTATCAATAACAACAAAGAAACATTATCACATGTCTGTAATCCTCTACTACTTTGTTGTTACCTTTCACAATGTTCAAGTTGTCCAGCAACTGATAATTTAATCAGACACATCCAAGGTTACTGAATAGGCGACATAGGAACAACGGGTTATAGTTGATCGTAATAATTTAGAAACGCTTTAGTCTTTTTGACTGATGACTTTTTAGACAAACTGCCAAGCAAATCTCTGTCGTTATTGCTGCAAGTTTTCATGCAAAGAATATTTATAACATGAAAATTATATTATTGCAGATTTTTTTCTGATTTGTTATTTATTTTATTTTTATTTTATTATTTTATTTATTTATTTTTATACAAGATGCGACACAGGGTATGCACTGGAACAAATCCAGTGAGCAACACAACAACACATTGATTTGCAGAGTATTTAAAAGAATAGCAGACATTTGTCATCAAGGTATAATTGCCATTTCTGAACCCTTGAAACAATAGATAGAGTTATTTCATCATTTTCAATCCGAATCAGTCAATCTCTTAAAGCAAGAATTTAGCAATATAAAGAGATGTTTTTACTTTTACATTGCTCAAGTTCAAGCTATCAGATATATATATATATATATATATATATATATATATATTAAATATCTTCTATGAACATAATTATGAAATTAGTGCTACATGATACTTATTTACATCAACACAAGATAAAGGTAAATGTGATGGCATGATAGCATTGGATGAACTCTTAAAAATATCAGAGCAATATCAGAGCCAGACTATACCCAGTCAAAATTCTATAACATCGAAAATACTATTTGATTTGATTGGGCAAAAAATATCGCTAATATATTATATAAAGGATATAATATATCCTTTGAATAAGCACAAAAACACCGAGATTTTCTAGGCCCGATATTAGAATCTAAAACCATTTAATAGCAGGTTACGTTTTTTCATTACCTTGTCAAAAACTGAAACTTTTGTGAAAGAATTTTCTGCCAAGAGAGAAGAAAGGTAAATGAAGTGTCATTATATGGAAACAATAGTTGGAGTATAAAATGTAAAAACAACTTTCATCATATTATAATGTATAAATACAATTGTAAGTTACCATTACTCCACTTAGTGACTTTCATGTGTGCAGCAACATACTGTAACAAGGCTCATGGGGTCTTCATACCCCAATCGTCGACTGTCACTTGTTCTGCAGTTCACTTCTGCTGAATATTGTTTTGGAAAACAATGAATTGCTATTGAGCTATTAAAGATCCCATTCTGATTTTTTTCTGGAATTATTGAGAACGCTACAAACATTTAGCAAAATTTTAAAGGGTTTTTAATACATCGAGTTCATATTGATATGTAACTTTCAACACTGAATCATTAAAAAGTATTTTAAATATTTTTATTAATTTGGTTAATAGACACCTAAAGAAATACTTTTTTCAATATTTTAGATGCACTTTTCAAAACCATTTTAACATGATTCCAATCAGAAATATTATAGTTTATATGTTATTTTCCCGGATACTAGTATGCAATGCTACTTAAACGTACGAGCTTAAGTGGAAATAAACGCACGTGTGTTATTTAATGTACTCATAGAATTATTAAACAAAAAAAGATGAAATCGGGTATGAAGGTAAAAAATTTATACATTTCGTGCAATTTGACATATAATAACTCATAAATGGGAAAGTCATCTGTGTGGCACAGTTAGTGAGGGTGTTGAATGCGAGTACAGCGAGTGCATATTTGAATGTTGCTTATGTCAAGCTCTCTGGGTGAGATTTTTCCTTTATGCAGTTCATAATTTTGGATATTTTAAGCATATTTGACTCTTGGATGGTAAATTAAAACAAAATTAATTGAGCCTAAATGATAATTTCTATAACAAATGATGTTTTGCGATATAAACAAGCTACGAAAACAGTAGTACCATAATGTTTAAAGCAATAGTTAAGATTGTAACGTATGGTTTCAAAGTTTAAATTTGAAATGGAAATTAAAGGAAAAGTAATACAGATATAGACGGAAAAATCAGAAATAATTTATTAGAGGGTAAATAAATGTCATAGATATGATTTACACCTCATATTTCGATTCTTGTTTCGCCTGTCCGTAAGCTTCTGGATGTTCTCAAGAAAGAAAGGGGGGGGTGGGGAAATTATGTGATCTTTAACCAACTTTGCACCACATTATTATCCCCTGTCATCTACAAACTTATGATTCCCCAAATTATCTTTTCAAAGACCCAGAAAAATGAAAATTCCATCTGTACCTGATGTTATGCTGGATGTTTCAAATACCTACACTTTCAGAACATATCCTCTGTATGCACATTTGCGAAGCATCATGAGCAAACTTCTTTTGAGAGAATTCCCAGGCGTTTCGATCTTATTGAGGGATTTCAACTTGTTCACTAACGTCGAGCATTAGTCACGTGTGATCATTTTCCTGGAAGTGCATCCATTTATAGTCATTGACATTCGGAATGATCATCGGCGTGACTTGCCAGCGGAAACGATGGGGCTTCCACTGCAACAATTGTCTTTTACTTTCCTGGTGGACTTAGCACTCGTCTCTTGTAACAGTTCCAAGGAGAAAAACATTTTCTTCCTCCAAGTGACTTTTGGTAAATCGTTTGCCGCTCAGGAGCATGAGAAGTTATTAAAATTCTCACTTCATTGCAACATGAATTTAATATTTAAAATTAATATAACAATTGAACTTGGTAGTCTGAAATAATAATGTACATTATTTCGCTCGCTTTTTCCTTCATGATTTGTACCTGAGAAGCAAAAGGGTATTTGTCCATTTTCATAACTTTTCAGGAGAAGCAGAAAACTATTGTCGGTCCTGGTGGTACAGTGGCCAGCATACTTACCTTCTAAACCCAAGATCGTTGGTTCGAACTCGGCCAGGATCGATGGATTTTTTCGAACGTAAAAATCCTAAGTATGACTTCCTTCGGAAGGGAAGTAAAGCCGTGGGTACCGTGTCGTACATTTACGGCACGATAAAGAACCTCAAGTCTGAGAAAAGAGACCTCTGAGCAAAATTTATCGGCCGTTTCACGTCCTGAATTGAATGGGACGCTGATGACCTGAGATGTTAAAGAACGTCCATAAATAAACCAAATCAACAACAGAAAACTGTTTCTAATTACATATATCTATACATTGCTCATGGCATGTAAAACTTACAATTTATGATTTTTAAATATGCTATTTAGGCACTTAGTATCATTGTGAAGGTTGAATTACGTAACATTATTAAAGTCATTCCAAAATTAATAATTATAAAAATAACATGGACTACGCTCCTTTTCCTCCAAATATTTTGGATGTTCCAGTTTAGTATTTTTACTCTTTGGGCAATATAAAGTATATAAATAATTTATTCTGTTCAACTTAGAGCACATATTTATAAATATTGACTGCGGAGATTGATAAATAAAACATTATTCAGATAAACTATTTAATTAAATGTGTTTTAGTAATCATGAATACAAATAAAAAAAATTAGCTATGTTAATTGAATACCAAATAATGTCTACAGTAAAAATGAATAAGCATATAAAATTATGAAGTCATACAAACTAATAAATAAAGTAATTTTGCATGTGGAAGCAATCCCTTACTTTTTCCTGTACTTCCTAAAACGCAATATTTTGTCAATGTCTGAAGATCTGTACATTTTGGGAGTTGATGGGTTAAACCCCAGTTTTATGAATGGAATGGAAATGAAAAGAGAATTTCTTCTTTCTTTAGAGATATGAGATACATTTCTTGAAGTGTGGTCTCGGAAAAGAATGTCTTGTAAGAAATAATATCCTGTTTTACCACTGAGTCTTTTAAGGCAAACTGGCTTGGAGACTTGGAATATCTTGCCGTTAATGGAGCGTCTATGATGAATAAATGGAGAGACTAGTTTAGCAATAGGAAAGATAAGTCTGTGAAATCTTCCTTTGGCATTTCATTTCATTAAGGGTTGGTTTACTTGATACATTCGGATAATATGACTGCGTTCTGATATCCTCTTATTCCATTAATGGTCTTGGTAACAGAAAATCAATAAATGTATCTGTACGCCCAGAGTGTTCAAAAACATTTCTTTTTGCACACTGGGATTACTTCTTGCTTATCTTAAGTATATAAAGCCTAGTCCTCTTCCTTCTTGCAAAACTCATTTTGTTGTAAAATTATGTCATCCTTTTCAAAAATAATCGCACATTGAACTGAGTATTTCGATTGCCGAAGGCACGAACATTCGCCTTAAACTGAATAGAATTAGTGGCGTTGGTCTCTTTCATTGCAAGAGTTGCGTTTAAAATATATAGACAGGAGAAAGGCTGGATGCGTCCTTACATACGGCCATCTAAGATAAACTATTCTGGAAATGAAAGAAAAGAAAAGGATAATATCTCACATGCAATCTTTTTCTTCTAAATTTTTTGTGAACAACCGCCGTTATAGCATTACATGATGAAATGTGCAGAGAGAAACCGTCTTTTTTCATGTTCTGCAGTAGTTTAAACAATAAAGTAAAATAAATTGTACATGTACCTTTTGACTTTTACATTTAACATGACTGAATATTTACGTTTTAATCATCAGTGAACGAGGAAGGAAAAAGAGATAAAATGTTTCAAGAAGGAAGAAAAGTATGAAGTATTCAGAGGAAAATGTTGGAGACCTTGGTATTATTTGCAATCATTTTTCTAAGGAATACATGACCAAACGAAGGCATTGCGGTCATGCTTTTGATTTTAACCTATGAAGATATGTATGAACTTAGAAAGTTTGTTCACCTCAATAAAACAAAATGCAGACGAGATACTTTTCGACTTGAGTGTGTGAAATCCATCAGTCAAAATGTAATGTAGATCCTGATGCAACTAAAAATCCCCCATAAGTTTCAGTAGATATAAACAAGAAAATGTATGATGATCTATGATCTATGTCTGTGCGAAGGTTTTTCAAGAAATATCTCGTGGCAGATATTTGTCTTATTGTAACATATTTGCTAATCACAGATACTTCGTTTAAAGAAAAGCGTGGGGAATTCATCAAACGAAGGAACGAGAGCTAATAACCGAAAATATAATAAAACACATTAAGAAATACAAGTGCAAGGAAGCCCACTGCAGCTGAAGTAAATGCAAGGGTAATCACTTGAGTTTAACATCATATATCAGGTTTATGAATTTAATTAAAGGGGGAATAAACATCTACTCACTTTCATAATTTAAAAATAAAATGTTATAAAAACTTAAATCTAGGTTTTGGTAATTTCTAATAAAACTTGTAGCTGATTGTTACTTATATCAAAATCTTGCAGCGATCTGGAATCTAAGAAGATATCTCAAATCCAATATCAATTCACAGATAACGAAGAAGAAGAAGAAGAAGAAGAAGTAGAAGAAGAAGAAGAAATGCGGAAGAATCAGTTAAAGAAGTTTATTCTTCTGAACAGGTTTCGCTTTACAATTTTTGGTAGAACTAGGATTTTGATGCATTTCATATTTTTAATACATAGCCTAAAAAGCACCCAAAATATCCTATAACCTATAAATAATTTATTATACTTGACACAAAAGTAACTATGAGAAGCGTGCTTAAAGTTTTCCGCTTGACCAAGAAACACAAGATTTAAGAGAAATGTTTTTTATTACCACAGGATTCGTGACGAGAATTTTCTTTTTCTCAAGGTATGTATATTTAACCTAAAGTATTAAAAAGTTTATAATTAATGGCAACACAATTAATACTAGGACAATAATGAAAACACGCCAGTTAGACTAACTATGTCAGGAATATACGCAGGTTATTAATCGTGCGTGTTAGATCTAGTCTCTCTCTATCCTTCAAATTTTCACTTGCATTTTCGACATATTTATTCTTTTATTTAATTTGCATAGTGTAGATTTAAGAGAGAATGTTGTACAAAAATCTCACATTTGTTTTTAACGGGAAGGACAATAAATAGGCTTTGAAAAAAGCATATAATTCACTTATATACACATATCTAAAAAGTAAACCCGGATTTTCATTAAGTTAACTTGTGCTGTTGTGCGAAAAAATAAAATTCAATTTTCGTTTTTTTTTTTGTGCCATTTTTAAGAATAGTGCTTCTGAGTTTTATACAATGATTAGCTGCGTTCTCTAGCTTTCATAGTCAGAGTTGCCTTTACAACCTAAGCCTGTTTAAAGGAGAATGTAACAGGAAAATTCCACCAAAATAACAGCATCTTTCTCTGCCGATCAATCACGCGAGGGGCTCTCTTAAATCTTACGAAAGTTAAAAAGAAAAGGAACTATCGATTCCTAGAAGTGTTTACAAGAATATTGGCGTTAAATTATCCAGGAGCAACGAACAAACTGGTTTCTGCTATAATACGATCATTATAACAAAGTAAAAGTTAGCTGTGTTCAAATTCAGTGCATTTGCACTAGTTCAACAAAACATTTCCACATAATGAAATTCAGCTGACAAAGAGTTTACCGCCTTGGATGGGACACTAAGGCAATGTTTGCTTATCTACTGCTGAACCTGGGTTCCATTCTCACTTTAGACACTTTGTTAGATTTTTCCGAAGTTCATGCTTGAATATCAGTTAATTGTGGCAGCAACAGACGCAGTTAATTGGTACCATATTAAATTTATTTTATACAACCATCCCAAAGTACTGGTAAACGATATGAGACGTCTAAAACTGAAATAAAAGATGTGTAAGAGTACCGTATGCCGTAGATTGCAGTGCAATGGCACTAATGCAAGCATCCCGAATAAATTTTTGTCACAGTAGACATTTAGAAAAAAGATTGTTATGTTGTAATGCGTACATAGAAGAGCATGCAAAATTAAACCTATAATATGTGTGTCTAAATTACACATATTATTGGTTTAACTTTGTTGTGTGCGTGCGTGCGTGTGTGTGTGAACTCCACCGACAAACTTTCACAAGTTGTTCAGGGATGTTTTCTGAGTATGTTGATGTAAGGAACCCACGGTGTCCGATGATTCATTACCGGGTAATTTTATTGCTTTCGTTTTGTTTAACTCAATTGCCTTTGTATCTGTTTACTCGGAATGTGATTGTTTCTAAACAAAATGCAACCGACAGACTGAATGAAGTACTTTACAAAACGTTCCTTCAACATGCCCTCTCACATGTTCTGGAAGATGTGCCATTGATAATTCGCAGGCGTATGTGATTTCAACATGATGGGGCGGCAGCACATTTTGCTGAATGTTTGGGAATATAATGATAAACATTCAGGCACAGACCGATTGGTCCTGTTCCATGGCCACCTCGATCGCCAGATCTGACACCCATGGATCTTCTGGGGTCACGTGAAGAGCCTAATGAGTGTGACTCCTGTCGAAACTAATATGAACCTGGTTGCTAGGATTGTAACAGCCGCTGACGAAGTGCGCCAATCTCCTGGAATGCTAGTCCATGAGGCGTCAATGTGAAGTTTGTCGTGATCAAGACGGTCGAAATTTTGAACATTTACTTTCAACAGTGTAATTTGAGTTTTTTCATGTCATTTTTTGTAATGCTCGAACACTACTATTTTTAAAAATAAACAATTGAAATTGTCAGGAGATGGTGAGTAGTTCATTAAATTGGTGGCGGACCTTAATGTAAACACGCTCTACAGCAGTCAAATGTCTTGTTTGGAAAACAATCATATTACGAATAAGCGCATACAAAGGTGATTGAGTTATTACAAAACGAAAACAATGAAATTACCCGGTAATGAGCCACCGGAGACCTTAGGTTCCTTATATCAAACACCCAGAAAAGATCCCCAAACAACTTGTGAAAGTTTGTCAGTAGAGTTCGGATTCATCCTATTAAGTTGCTGGCTGCTGGTTGTGTGCTGCGGTCAAGATTATGCCGCCTATTGCAGCAAAAGCAAAACAATATAACTATATCATACCAAATCTGGAAAAAATTATGAGCGAATAAGCGTGGGACTCTCACAAAGAAATCTTTTTGATAACACGTAAGTAAGATAATGGATGTAAAGGCGAAAGATGATTAACAAAGCTCATACTTCTTAAATATTTAATAGCATGCTACTAAGTATTCTCGCCAAAGGTCTGATAATCACATTAGATTGCCACATTTAGTAGCTAGAACGTGCCCTACCTCCAACACTTCTGCTTTCTGAACTTATCTTTAGCAGGAATTTTGCAAAATCTTGCTATCTATAAAAAGAAACATTTTATATAGACATGTTTTATTAAACAAAACTTTAAAAATGAATTTTAGTATAAAAAGTTTACATTGAACAATATGAAATACCTGCATCGTAAGATAAAAGAAGTACCTTTATGATTATGATTATTTGTTATGAAAAGTATATGTTGAAATTTTGATTACTGTTCAAAAACCTATTAAATATACAAAATGTTGCGATTACTCTGAGAAATAATTCTGAGTGATTATGTTTAATTTCTTGAAGCAATCAATGCAGATCGTAAGCAACCATTCCCCCCTCCCAGAAAAAAAAACTACTTCACCATTTTCTGTATTTATATACTCCATTTATTCTTAGAAAGGGTCCTAATGTAAACATTAACCACGTGGTATAAACCGCATGGCATTCAACTGCACAAAAGCAGTGCACACCTACATACAAAAATAAAAAAAAAAAAAATTGTAATTATATATACACTTCAATATGTTATATTCATAAAAATCCACGGTCTACAAACAATATTATTCATTCGTATCAGAATAAAAATATAGTTGTTTAGTTAAATAAAACAAATGACGCATGATGGTAAAAGTACAATTCCAATAGTTATTAAACACAAAAGAGATGAGGGTTTAATTATTGCTGAGAAAACATTATAGTGTGTTCAACAATTTTCCAAAAAGTATTCCAGACTCGCAATAAGTGCATTAAGCATGTGACAGTAGAATAAAATACATTTTGAGGTATGGATGGCTTCTGCAATTCAATTGTTGGTTGATTCGTGATCAAATCAAGTGAATAGACATCTTCAAGTTGTAGTGAGAGTGATAAATGAAGATTATTAGCCATTTTCCTCGTTCAATTATTAAATTGTTATTATTTTCCCCTGTATCTTGTTTGCTTAACTCACGCTATATAGTAATGTGTTAAATAGTATCATTAGTTCGTTACTTTCTAATACAAACTTCTTCATAAGTACACCACTCAACCAAACTGTATAAATTTATAAAACCTTATGACAGATTGTACACACATTATAGCAGCAATATTAATTACAGATGACTGAGTGTAATTATTATTATTATTATTATTATTATTATTATTATTATTATTATTATTATTATTATTATTATTATTATTATAGTTCCGACTTCGTTTGTTCATCAGAATTGCCAACCCAACCTTATATAATTTTACGATGTACCAACATGTTCGCATGTACTTTTTCCATTTTTTTCCCCACCGGTGGCTCTATGCATGACCGTTAGCTGTTTTTAATTTATTTTCTAATTTTACCATATGAGCTAAGGATCAACGCGACTGAATATGTGCAATTATGTGAATGTGTAAAACTGTTAGAAATTAGTGTAGATGTTTTAATGAACCAATATGAACTTTTCAGTTTATACAGAGATGGGTACAAATATAAGAAAATTAGTATTGATGTTTGCATGAAGCAGGTCAATTTAATATTTATAAAAAGGAGTAAAGGACTGAGTCCTCCGGTTTCATGGGTTTACCCGATATTAAGATTAGGTTAATGTGTGTGCGTGCAGAGTTTTCTCCTAAAAACCATCTCGCACGCGCAGTATTTTGATTCTGGCAACTGGGATGTTTACACTACCGTTTAACTTAAGTTAACTTCAGGTTCCATCTATAAAAAGTTCTTCCAAAAATCAAAAGAAACCATTTGCAGGATTTTAAAAGACTGCCCAGAACATATTCAAGCTATGTTTGCAAAACTTTTGGTCGATATGGTCTTAATTCAAATCGTGTAACAGACCTCTTAAAGTGTAATGGTTAATCCCCAGTTCGACGAACACTTTTCTAGAGAACTTCGTTTGTTTTAACAATACATGTCTCATCGTTTCGAGGTAGATTCATTTCAGAACCTGTTTGCTCAAAGCAAATGTTCCAATTTCGCATTGCTTGATATGTCGGCAATTGAACACCAGACGTCTCTGTTCAGTCTGTCATGTTATTGTTGTTCTTTCACCAACGTTGTTACTTAAAAACGCTGTTACTTTCCGATTCATTTTTCAGAGTAATTGAAAGGAACACGTGCAATCACTGATAACAAAATTGGTAATAACAATCGAACATCACAACATATATGACATCAAAAAGAAGATAGAAAGTTAATGTTGCAAACCCTACCACTTACACACGGTATTTATACTGTTGCTTGATGATACTAACGTAAGGGATTACGAAGAAATTGGGATTATTTCATTGTGAAACTGATTAATTGTAGTATTGTAACTATATTTCAGCTCATTTCCAAACACAATGCAAACAGCTCTGTTAACGAATTACTAGAAAAGTTATAAACATGAAGAGTTGGAAATGGTAGCGCCTAGTGTACCTTATAGTTGGTGGGGCAGAACATAAAATAAAATTTTAAAAAAATTGTTTAGAATTTATCACACTGATCTGCACAAATACACTGCCAGGCATAAAAAAATGCACAATACTTTCACTTTTCTCGAAAATATAGTCAAAAGTAATTTTACGTACCGTATTAAATTTTTATTTTACGTAAGATATTCCTTACATGATTACTAAAATAAATAATTAATCTGCACTTAGGTTTCTCGTGCATTTCGAGTCTTTGTAAATAGTTTCGCTACATACTCTTGTTCAGAAACAAGAACTAATGTCAATAATAAATATAAATACTTAGGATGCAGCAGTATATTTAAACAACGTAACTGTCCGCTAAATAAAAAAAAATAGTAAAACGTAACGATAGAGGATGGAATAAATAGACCACACTGGCTTCTCAATTTTCATTCCACAGATGTTAAACAAATCTGTGAAAGACAAAAATGCCAAAAATTGTCGTTTTAATCTCATAAGCTTCCTCTCACTAACCATTCAAGTTTACTCTTATTTACGATAATGCTGGTTCTTTTTAAAGCGTAATGTTATTTAAGGTTAGTTGAGTTGCTTTATAGTGGAAGAGTTTCTTATAGTTTACATTCCTCATAAGCCACTGGCGCGAAACAGCAAACTGCTGATAGGAAGTAATAAATATAACCACGATAAATCACTTATAAAGTTCCTTTTGCAGACGCTACGATAGGGGGGGGGGGGGGGAAAGGCTCAGTGCGCACGTGCAAGGTAAGTCCACAGATTCTGTGTGCCTTTTGCGCGACACCCCTCTAATTCCCTTGCCAATCAGCTTCATAACAACTCTTTTTAAACCAAAGCATTCTGTCCTGCTAAGCCTGGACACAAGGAGAATGTGTTCTAGCCCGTTTTCTTCACACATACACACACACCAAGTTGTCTGCATTTGTAGAAGCCGTTTTACCCCGCGCTTCTCTTGTATACTACAATGTAGGTGCTGAAACATCCAGGTTTGCATCTATGACATTTGTTAATCTTTTTTGAGTGATAATTTTTGCAGAAATTATTTAACACTAAAACGCCCGTTAGTCAATTGGCCGCTACTACTTTCTTATGCATTTTTAATAATTTTTCTTACCGAAAACTATGGAATGTCTTGCTTATCACCTTCCAGCCTATTGTGATAGTATAGATGGAAAGATTTTACTTCTAAATAGCAAGTCAGGTTCGAATCCAGTTGGCATTACCTTCCAGAGTGATTGTTTGTATATACTTGTATATACTTGGTTTCTTCCCACAGTATCACATCATTAAGTGCAATTCTGGTTCAGGTCGATAAAATTTCTTACTTATCGCTTGCCAGACAACTGTAGTAATGTAGAGGGAACAATATGGCTTCTGAGCTACGAAACAGGTTCGAATCCAAATTGAGTCGAGCTTCTGTTTCAGATGTTTTTATGTTCATGACTTTTGCTCACGTAATTCAATGATGCATTCACTAAAATTGTTCATTAATTCTTTGGCTCATAAGGCATCTCAGGTTAAATGGTTTTAAGTAAAAAGTGGTTTATTTATTTTTTATTTCAAGTATATGCACATGTTTTCCTCGAAAATAGAAATAATTTGTTATACGAATTGGTTTTATTCTATGGTATGTAGTTGCAAATTATGTGTGCAAAAGATATAAGTTTATAAAACCAGGTTATATATATATATATATATATATATATATATATATATATATATATACATATTTTTTTACACTGAAGTATTCTCAGAGATATTGAAATCATAATTTTTACAGAATTTTTGCTTGTACAAGAACCACATACAATTTTTTTAACATGCCGAACAACTGTCTTTGATTTAGTTTTTCTTGCATAATCCTATTTGACATGTCTTGCGTTTAGCGGCCTTTGATGTTCCTTTATTCCTATCATCAGCCATGAATGATGGTGAAGTAGTTGACATGGGCGTGAATTCCTATATGGCATAGCCAGTTCTTTCACACCTTTGATTACGAAAGACGAGTTAGGCATTGTAGAGTCAATTATCAGCTTATACAAGATATGAGTGTTATCATTGCTAGGTCTAGGATGTTATAGAATACACGAATGAGCCAGCGTCTCGTCATGACTGTAACACTGTATTTGCGAGACATCTGATCTACACAGCATTTGGTGTTATTGTAAAAGTTGGCCGTTTCAGGGGCTTTCTTATTGGAAGATTCCTCTATAGTCACACTGGAATATATAATAATAAGAATAAGTACGTTTTTCTTCACCTTCCCTTGGTGAGATGTGAAAGTAATATCGTCTGCTTTGTAAATAACGCTTGAATGAATTACATAATGGTCTTTTTTCACAGAAGGTGGCACTTCTCGTCTAGATCTATTCGGGGTACAAACAATACTTGCACTTCTCTTTTGGATTTCTCTTGCCAGATTGATAGACGGTAAGAAGTTATCATTTGTGACATTTTAAAAAGGGTTCCATGAGACGTAGAATAACATGCTTTTCCAGACTGGTATTTACAGTTCTAGTTACATCTTTACCCAGGTGCGGAAATCCATTTAGAATGAACCTCACTTTAGCATCAATAAGCAACCAGTATTTCATACCGTACATGTCGGGCTTGCTATTCGTGTACTGAATAAAAGAGCATCGACATTTCGACAGAAACAGCTGTTCATCCACAGTCATGAATTCAGATGGCCTGTAGCATGTGATGCAATTGTCAATGAATTTGGTCCAGATAGCAGATGCCAAACACTGTTCTGAGAAGATGGGCTGCGAACTCTCACTTTCGTAAACCCACTCTCGATCAAATTCGTGCAGATTGCGTTGGAGATATATTCCGAAGAGCTTCCAGAATTTCAGCTTCGGAAAGACCACGAATTTGAATTGTGTGCACTTAGTAAATAGCCTGCCCCACTACGAATGTCAAGACGAAGCTCGAACACTACATGAACGCTATGTGACAATGAAATTTTAGATATGGATACAAGAGCTGATATACAATGACACAAACACTACGCTACAATATTTTTTGTGCAGTGACGATTATTGTTGGTTGCAATACACGTCCTAAGAAACGTGGGTTAGGAAGTAGTCAATTCACCGCCTCCGGGAACTTATGGTAAATTTGCTAATATTTGAAAAAGTTGTGCCTGAAAAAGGGGGGGGGCTAAACGTCATTGAAAGGGATTAAAAGTCACAAAACCGTAGAAAAATACTTAAAAAAACAGTGAAATATCAGCATTGGAAAATCAAAAGCGGTCAATTGACCGCCATTGGGCGTTCTAGTGTTAAAGGGCATTTATGATTGAAATTAAATGGATGGCATGTGTTCTTGTGGCCCTTAGCGCGAGCGAGTACTTTACAGTCAATTAATTTTGTCCATCCAAATTCATATAAAATGAAAGAACAAAGGGCAAAGGGGTACAGCAAAGAAAAAAATAGTTAATTATTAATTTAAACTTTTGTGGCGTTCTTCTGTTGAAAAACAACATTTGTAAATTGCTTGTTAAAGGGCATTGATTCCATACTTCTTCTAACTTAATATTCTTACTAGCTCTATAGCTTTCTTTGCCAAATGAGATCAACATGTCATATTTTATGTTAGTATTTATACGAATGCGAGCTGATGTCTGCAAGTTATCTTTGGAGTCACTTAAAATAGCTTGGTCTTCTGTGAACAGTAGAGCAGATATAATCTAATTGCTTGCCAATTGAATTCCTGAGATTCGTTTTATTCCAGTCTTCAATCACTTTTTAATTAAAAACATTAAAGATCGCCACGGGTGGCCGAGGTCGTTAAGGCGCGGACTCATGAGCGGGAGGTCTGGGGTTCAAATCCCGCCAGGACTGTCCTCCCTGACTGAGGTTTTTTCGGGTTTTCCTCATAACTGGTAAATGCCGGGGAGGTACCCTGAACTTAGGCCTGGAACGTTTCCTTCCTTAGAAAATACTTTCCCAATATATCATTTCATTTCATGTATCATCAGTGTCCACCGCCCTGTGGTACCTCAGTAGTACAAACAGGCGTCAAACACCATTCAAAAAAAAAAAAATGTAGAAAATTGAGTTGGTGCAGGTTGCTGTGAGCAGCATTAACAGAAGTTGTAATAGTTTTGCACTTTCTGATATGTCTACACTTGTTTACCCTTCACTTTCAAAAGTAACAAACATTACTTTGTTTCACTAGTAAGAAAATAGACTGGGTAGGAAAATATATTTTTTTTTAATTGGTTTATTTATGGACTCTCTTTAACACCTCAGGTCATCAGCGTCCCATTCAACTCAGGGCGTGAAATGGCCGACAGATTTTGCTCAGAGGCCTCTTCTTTCAGGCTTGAGGTACTTTTTCGTACCGTAAATGTACGACACGGGACCCACGACTTAACTTCCCTTCCGAAGGAAGCCATAACTTAGAATTTTTATGCCCGAAAAAATCCATCGGTCCTGGCCAGATTCGAACCCGCGTACTTGGGTGTAGGAGGCAAGTATGGTAACCACTACACCACCAGGACCGACGGGTAGGAAGAGAAGGTATAATAGAGAAGAGAATCTTAAAATGTTAGCTCAGATGTTTAAAATGAGGTGTCTTAAGTACCAAAGAGATGTGCTGGGAAATGAGAGTAGGTTTAGGGAAATTGAGAAACTATTAGAGAAAATTGGAATGGGAGATGCGTGGCAATTGGGTGATTTGGAAGGAAGTGAGGCAAAGGGAGGGGATATAGAGATGAGATTTGGGCTAGCTTTGAGGATAAAAGTTCTTTAGACTTATATAAAATAATTCAAAGTAACTGGGGACCGGAGAAATATGTAGAGAATTGTGATCAATTCGAAAGACTTGCATGGATGCATACTGGAGTATTATTTCTAAAAGGATTAAGGAAAAAGAATTTAATAGGATGTATTATATGTAGGGAAAGTGGATAGTGCTTTCCTTGGTCTAATAGAATGTAAATTGGTAAAAAAGTGGAGGGATGGTATCTACGATAAAAATGGAACAAACCACGAGATATATTGATAGTTAAAATGTTGTCAGATATGAGGGTAGAGAAAATAAACAAGAATGGGAATTCTTAGGAAAAGTGAGAAATAAATGGAGGAAAAGTATAAGGAGGGAGCTTAGGAATACACAATTATGAAAATGGTAATTTATTTTAGGGGTAAGGGGCCTGCATCGGCAATAACTAGCTATCCCCATTGCCATTTAGGTACACACTTGGTTGCTGTTAGGACAATTGTCTATTATTATTATGTGCAGTATTGCAATGAGCTTCAAAAGAGTAAATAAGTTATTTTATAGCCATTTAAAAATTAAGGGATGTAAACACAGTCCGCGAACAATAAATGACAGACAATATTCAAGAAGAAATAGCCAATGTATCGGAGACTGAAATGTGTTCAGGCGTTACAACGTAAACAGGGAATTTTCACCATCGTCTTTGAATAATCCCCGTTGCTCGGCGAGTGGGGTGTGTGCAATCACACTGTGTACTGCCGCTTTCACTATGCTTCCGTGAGCACGCAAAGAAAAAAAAAAATATACGCATTATACAGGTGAGCAATGCTTGACGCAACCGCGGTACTAGCCGGCAGCGCTATGCCGGAGTATATTTCCCCTCTGCGAGGCTTCAGTTTGAGTTGAAATCTTGAGCAAGGACGTGGTTGTTAAGCGACGCAATACAGTGTGTTGAGTGAAAGTGTAACAAGTGGATCTCGACGGCAGGCCGCACGCCGCGAAACCGGTTGCATGAAGGATTGCTCACTCCGTAGTATAGGTATGCATTCGCTTTGACGCACTAACACCAACCAGACTAATACTGCGCTAAGTTCTTGAATGGTGGAGAAGGCTATAAGTTCGCAAAGAGATATTTCGTAGCTCTCGTTAGTGTGTACACACGGCAATAAGTCGTGTAGTCAGTTCTATGACCCGCTGGATTTGCTCGGGCGGCGGAGTTTAGAAAATTGACTTCTCGGTGCGATGCTACCTCTAAAGTAACATTTCTGCTTTATCGGAGAATAGAATTAATCAGCTTAATGAGATTAAGCATCAACAAACACGAGATATAAAAGACCAATGTTATGAGGACAAAAATAAATAGAGAATTTTCTGATATTTTAGGAATTGATAGACTTAAAATAGAATGTAAGGCCAGTATATTGCTAGACTATCTAGATTTTAGAATGAAGAGACAAAATAATTTTGACATGAGATTCGGCATGAGAGTAATTGAAGTGGGGGATAATGTAATTTCTAGTTGACACTCTTGTAAAGTTGTGAAAGTATTTTATGTATATATTAACAAATTGACGGACAAACGCTGTCAGCTGTTGTTTTAATTACTTCTCTATTTTCACAATTCATAAAAAGCGTGAAACTCGTGCATGTAGATTGCAGTGGTTCAAATTATGTTGTTAACATAAGAATTGTGAATACACAGCTGAAAATTCATATGCTCAGTATATCCACATTTATATCACAGCATGCCTGTAATGGAAGTCTTTTGCCGTCTACATTTTTGGAGTTTCTATTGTATGCTCTATCAGTTTCAAGCCTTGGAACATAATCTGCAGAAAGAGCATTAAAGCACCTATTGAAATCACTCTTATAATAAGGATGTGTACCATTGGAGAGAAAAAGTAGTATAGAAGTTCATTAAAATGTTATTTGTTGATTTATATACTTTAATAATTAGAATACTATTAAATATTACGTGGAACTATCATTAATGACATCGATTCATCTCATCGACTCGCGGGTGTCTAGTGTTAATCGCTAGTGTCTGAACAATAACACACTACCGCGATACCTAGTAATCATTTCCTCATGTGAATCATATCAACATAACATATATAAACAACCGGATAGCTGTAATTTTACTTCTAAGAATAAAGGTAATCAAGGCTATAGTAAACATTTTTGTAATGGTACTTATAAACCCATCTTTCGTACATTTATAACTCTTTGAGACAGAAATTCCAAAATAGTTTAATACTTATGACTTGACTCTACAACTGAAGTGAGTAAAACAAGTTTCTGTTGAAGTAATAGCTTCATTACTAGCTATTGTAGTTTACATAGCTAGCATGAAGTTTACATTTGGTCGTACACACCTTTAATTACTCAGATAGTGCACGCACGACAAAATACAAATATGCACTATTTATTAAACCTAGGAATACGGTTAAATATGGAAACATACGCAGAACAAATGTGCTACGTCATTTAGAAATGAATCCAGGTCATAGCACTTCAACTGTTACAAAAACTAGACATAACAACATGGCTACGAAACCCCAAGAGGTCATAAAGAAGAACGGAACTGCAAAAAAAAAAAAAACTGGAAGACTCAGAATATTCAGCTGGAAGGTTTAAAAGTATTTTTCTTTCTAAGCTTGAGCGTTCTTTTTCTCAGTTTTTAGGTTCTTTAAAGATATGCTCACCTCACGAGCAATTCTAGAGAGTCGAAATGTTTTGTTTTAGTATATAAAGAACTATTCTATTTTAAAAGCAATGTTTCTTAATTGCTTTAACACGGTATTTACAGTTCATAAACGTCATAACCCTTAAAACTTGACCTATAACAAAGTATATCAATAGTGAACCGAAAGAGGCGGCTCAGGCGCTAACTCGTTATCCTGAGATATCAAGTTCAAATCCCTTGAACCACTTTAATGTAGATTTTTTATTTATTTTGTTCGGTCACTTAGGCAAATTCTGGGATGTGTATGTTCTTTCCCCAAATTTTCAGTTCTCCCATTTTACACCATTTCACTCTGTAGTTTTGATTGAGGGGTACAAAGTGCCTAGCGAGGTGGGCTGGTGCTGTGAGGCGTGGCAGTGGGTTTTCGCTTTGGAAAAAGTCTAGCAGGTTCTGCTTGGGGGGAGCGAGCCTTCGGGCTGCCCTCTGGTGATACCGTCGTGGCGTCTGGGACTTACCATCAGAGGAAATGCTAGGCACTCCGTCTACTTCTTGCATGAGGGGTGTTCTAAATGTTCTCGGCCTGACTCAGAGATGTCGTGAAAATGGCCAAATTACTATAATAGTTGTTAAGTATCATTCTGATGGCGCGCTGTAAAGTTTTTTCAGACGCATAAGTGTACAGTCACTTGTTTATATTGATCGTGTAAATAAACTATACTAATATTTTTTAAAAAATGGATAAAAACTGTTTTGAAGCAAATACAGAAATACAGTATAGTTAGATTCCCAATTAAAGGATTATTTCTCTCCGACTTTGAATGTTGAAATGTGGGCTACTGAATTTAGGCATGGTCATACATTAATTCAAGATGATGAACGCTCAGGGCGTCCCAAAACTGCTACGACCAAAGAGCTACAATATCCTATTCAATGATCGCCGATTTAAGATACGCGAGTTGACTGACATTACCAAGGCCTGATAGGCTGTATTCATTACATTTTATCATTTACAGCACGATCAAGAACCTCAAGCCTGAAAGAAAGGCCTCTGAGCAAAATTTGTCGGCCGTTTCACGCCCTGAGTTGAATGGGACGCTGATGACCTGAGATGTTAAAGAGCGTCCATAAATAAATCATTAAACGAAAACTACATTTTATACAAAGTTTTGTGTATGAGAAAGCTTTCCATTTGATGTGTGCCGCATTTGTTAACATGTATCGGCATTCGAAAGAACATTTTGCCAGAGTATTTAGATTTGTTTAAACATAATTTCAGTAAGTTTCTCGGACGTTTTATAACAATATGTGAAACATGGATTCATCACTACAAGCCAGATACAAAGGAGCAGCCCAAAAAGTACGTGACAACAGGTGAAAGTGCGCCAAATAAAGCAAAAATGGTTCCATCTGCAGGAAAAGTCATGGCTACGACTTTCTGGTATTCTCATGGTGAGGTCTACAACTCCAGAAGGGCAAAACTATCACCGGGGAATATCACGCTTCACGACTGGACTAACTGAAAGATGCTACTTTGCGAAAAAGCAAGTTCTCTTTCATCACGATAGTGCGCCTTCAGATACGTCCGGGATTGTTTCTGCAAAACTGCATGACCTTCACTTCTACGTGCTTCCACATTCGCCAAATTCGCCGGATTTGGTTCCCAGTGATTACGTTTTGTTCCCAAACCTGAAGAAATGGTTGGGTGGACGAAGATTCTCATCAGATGGTGAGATTTAAGTTGAGATAAGCCCTTATTTTTCACAGTTGGATATATCTTATTTTACTGAGGGTATTAACAAGTTTGGCAGTCGTTGAACTAAATGTATTGATTCACAAGGTGACAATTTTGAAAAATGAAAAAAACATTTTTCTTAAATCTTATGTTTCTTGATTAGGCCAAGAATTTTTAGAACGCCCCTCGTATAGTCGACTAGCGCATCCCTTACACCCCCTTTTCTGTCCTATCCTATACTATCCTATCCTATCCTATCCTATCCTATCCTATCCTATCCTATAAATGTCGCTCTGTAACAGCAAAAGGTGAAATTATATTTAATGCTTAAAAAACTGGTAACCATTTCATAATTATATCTGAAATAGCTTTGCAGATGAACAAAAAATAAACAATGAAAATATACTACCTTACGTACACTTAGCCCACGATTTATGTTTGCTTTCCCATGACCCCAAGATCGCGGGTTCGAACCCGGCCAGGACCGATGGATTTTTTCGGGGCGTAAAAATCCTAAGTATGGCTTCCTTCGGAAGGAAAGTAAAGCCGTGGGTCCCGTGTCGTACATTTACGGCACGAAAAAGAACCTCAAGCCTGAAAGAGAGGCTTCTGAGCAAAATTTGTCGGCCGTTTCACGCCCTGAGTTGAATGGGACGCTAATGACCTGAGTTGTTAAAGAGCTTCCATAAATAAATCAATCAAAAAAAAATTTCCCATGACAATAATGTGATGCAGCAGTATTTTCTTTATGAAGGTTGACAGGACTAACTTTAGACTTGATCGTTGTTGAAATTAACCTTAATTTTTTCACAGTAAATATAGATGAATCCTGACCGCCATTAAAGCTAATTAATATATTCCTCCAATTCCCAGGAGATTCATAGATGCTTGAAACATCAAAAAGTGAATAAAGTGAACTTGGCATTATTTGAAACTAAACGCCTCAAAATGAGGTATAATTATTTTATATTAATTTCAAAAGAACAATAAAACCTAATTAATAACACTTAGGAAGTCTGCTGATCTGAAAATGGCTTACTATTGTTCTTATGCTTTAATTAATTCCTTCTATTTACTTCGAGAAACATTATTTATTCGTATAATTAATTAAGGTTGGAATTCCTTTAATTTAACATAGATGCTTATCTTGATCTACAAGAAAGTAGGTGAAACTCTTCTTAAGTTGTCACATGTAGAAGAAACGTTAGAAAACAGCGTAGTTTCCGTTAAACGCCAACATTTCGTCATGAGATGTAACGGTTGGCACTAGACAGGCGATGCCTTCATATGACGCAATGAGTTTAAAAGCAACAGCAAGTTCTATTGTTTCTTTCTTTCTTTTTTCTTAAGTATACCTCCAGTGTTAAGACCAGGTGGATGAGTTTCTGTATTGCAAACACATTTATCGTTTTTGTACTTCACTAGAGAATTGCGTTAAGCTAAGATGGCGTCATATGGGAGTGGATTTCACATGGTTCAGATCAGCTTAACAGCCCCTTGGTTCTGGCTGTAGGCTTTCAAGAGGGCTATCGTGGGTCTCATAATATTCAGACACATTTTCCTAGAACTAATATTATACTGCAATCATATCATATGGAACACATAAACTTGCAATTATAATATCTGGAATAGCAATAACCTTGCAATTATGGTATATGAGATTAATTTAACCTTACAGCTACGATCTGTATATGCATATTACTTGGCAATGATTAATTTCTTCTTTGTCATTTATTACGGGGGTGTCTAAGTCAATTATTACAACTTCATATAGTAATCTATCTTAGAGGAGGCCAGGCTCGAACAAAATGGGATGTGACGTCTAAGGAATGGGTTTTAAGGCGCATCATATTTACAGAAATATACTTGTTTTCATACCTTTCCTTTGAGATTTGTATTTCAGGGCATGAAATGAAGCCAAATATACTAAAAATTTTTGCATTATTGTTTTGTACATTTTCTTCTCATCCCCTCTTTGATGCTTTGGCACATTTTTTAACACTTTCTTTCTTGTTTCTTGAAAAATAAATGATTGGGTGAGAAAATAAATGATTTTCATTCTTCTTGACTATACACATGAAACCCCATTGTCTCCATTTGTAGTACAGAAGGAGAATTATAAATAATGTATTTATAAATTTGCAACCTTGATAGTTTCCCAGTTAATGTAGTAAAACGTACAAAAAGGAAAAGATTCAATTAGAGTTATTCGCTAAAACCGCAGCTTCTGAGGTTCGCCCAATTTTACTTAAAAAGGCTCATCTTTAAAAAAAAAATAAAAATAAACTGTTGTTATACCTGTTGTTCGCAGTCCGAGTGAACTACCAGAGTTCTATCTATCAAAGTTCAGAAGGCAAAGTTGCAGGCACTTTCAGAAGAATCAAGACACAATAAATCGAAATTCGTGGTGTAATTTTTCGGTATGGGATCCGCGATATAAATATTGCGATCATTGAGAAGCATTAAAGAACCAGAAAAAATCAGAAAACATGCGAAGAAGTCGCAAACTATCTTCATGTGTGTCTTCACTTCAGGATCTGAAAAGCAACTGTCATCGAGTCAGTTCTTTGCAGATCTTACCGTAGCATTCGTTCAGTCAGGAATTCCAGCTCACAAGGTCATCAATCCTGCATTCAAATCATTCCTCAAGAAGTACACACAAAGGTTAGTACCGCATGAGAGCACCATGAGAAAAAATAGATAAAGTCAATTTATGAGAATATTTTCTAGAAAATAAAAGAGGGCAAACAAGAAGTGGGATTCATTTTAGATGAAATCATTGCAAATATCTATATGTATTGATTGTACTATGTTTCCATTATCTGGTGAAAGGTTGAAATCCCATGCTCTTGGAGATGTACAAACTCTAGAAGACAAATGCCTGGACTCTAATGCAGTCATTTAATGATTCATGTATGAAGCTACAACCGGAGAACATAGTATGAAAAAGTCAGGCTTGCGGTGACTGATTAAACACGCTATATGCTTTCGACTTTCCAACAATCTCATCCTTGTGACAAGTATTGCACATGTACTACACCGTTGTTGTCTTTATTTGTTTATTTATTTATTTATTTATTGTTTGAATGGTGTTTAACGCCCGTTTTTACTACTGAGACACCACAGGTGGTGAACACAAATAATACATAAGATGAAATGATGCATTGGGAAATGATTTTTTTTTAAGGAAGGAAACGTTCCAGGCCTAAGTTTAGGGTATCTTCCCGGCATTTGCCCTTTATGAGGACTGAGGAAAACCTGGAAAAACCTCAGTCAGGGAGGACGGTACTAGCGGGATTCGAACCCCAGACCTCCCGCTCAAGAGTTCGCGCCTTAACGATCTTGGCCACCCGTGGCGGTACCGTGTTTGTGAAATAGTTGATTTTTAGAGACAAAAAGTAAAATTATTAATATGAAAATACAGAATGCAGATAAATGAATGATGTTCTCTACAAGACACCTATGTGACAATGTGGCTGTATTTTACTGCTCTTTCCGGAAGAAACAATATTCTGGTAATATTTAATTTTGAAGTGTTCCGCTATAATTCAGCATGCGAGATATGAAAGAATATTTGTATAAAATAAATCTTTTTTGATAGTTTAGCGTAGAAGGTATGTAACAGTATTTCTCAAAAGAAAATTACCTTATTAAATTTATTCTTACTTTTTCAATATGAAGATAGTCTGATTTCATATTAGTCTTAAAATATTTACTAGCACTACCCTCTAAAATGAGTTGGTATTAAATATGCATACTTTTAAAGCAAAGATATGATTCGTTATTTTATTCACTATTCCTTGCATAACAGTAATATTCTCATTGATTAAATTTGTTATAGAATTGGAGATAACATTTACGATTTCCAAGCTACTTTAATTATTGTTAAAAGAACTGGGGTTGCATTGCCTGTTTATACTGTTAAAATTACAATATTATAATATCCTTTAAGTATAAAATAAACAATATTGCTTCTACGAGGGTATGTCATTAAGTTACAAATTGCTATGGGAGTGCTAAATGTTTAAATGAGACACCTGAGACTATTACCACTAGATGGTAGCATTAGTCCAGTGACAATTGGTCTGACATTAAACATGACACACTCAATGTTTAGCATGGCGAAACAGCAGTTGCAAGATGGCGCCTCTGAGTGAGACTATAACTCTCAAGCAGCGCTTCGTTGTGTGATTTTTGGGTAAAATGAATGGTATCAAAGAATATTCAGAAAAAATGCTTCTAACCTACGACGAGAAATGCCGATATTTGCAATTGGGTGCAGAAGTTCTCTGAAGAGCGAACACGTATCGAAGACAAACATACGTCGGCCAACCAGCGGAGATTGCCACAGAGGCGAGTTGCAGACTTTAATTCCAGCAGGATAACTATAGACACTACAGTCGCTGTAGTCTTTTACTGACTCTAACAAAGGGTAAGGGGCATGCTGGGCTCTGATGGCAGGCAAGGATGAGGAGCAGGTAGCTCAGACCTGAAAAGGCTGAAAATCTTAAGGAGGGGCGGGGAGAAATAAACGGAATTAAAAATGTATATATACATGATTTTGTGTTCACCTATTGCACTGAGAAGAGGGAAGGGTTTCTATGTTCTGGATGTTTATATTAAGCTAATATTGAGTTATTATTATTATTATTATTATTATTATTATTATTATCTTCATTATTATAACTATGTTAAGCAATAGAGGTATACAAGTCTGCTGATGTACTTGGCGCATCAGCATTGCATACTTATAAGACAAAATATTATTTGCGAAATGCAGCAATAACCATTTATGTGATTTGGTAATAACCCTATTAAAGATGTGATAGAAATAGGCATTTTAAATCTAGTGTTAACTTTCATTAATTACTCAAAAACTAAGGATTTCCGGACATATTTTATACGTACCTTTATTTTCTTGTTTTGGTATACTTTCATTAATCACTCATGAAACTAATAACTTTTGCACATTTGCTTATATGGACATTTATGCTTGTTTTGGTGTGAAGAACCTGCTACCAAAATATTTTCGAAACATCCTGTATTTACTCATCCTCACAATTTTTATGCTCTTTCTCAAATTACTCCCGTTGGATGCAATGCATCTGTTCCAGTGTTTCTGTCTGTTTTAAAAGCCGGTGAGGAAACAATTTTTTGGTAGATTCTTCAGAATGAATGAACATTGAAGCTAGTACTAGTGTATGTTACACATTAAGCTAACAATATATGTAAGGTTAAATTTCAGCATCCGGGGAAATAAGTATGACCATTCCCTTATTGAACAACTTGTATGAACAGAAATTGGAAGAATTTCAGAAAGAACTTTTTCATGTGATTGCTAATTTTACACGAAGATATCAGGAATACCTGAATGCAGCATCTGCTATAACAGAGGTTAGAAATCAACATTTGATAATATTAAAATACGTTAATGTTCATGCTTTTATAAATTACAGCGTTTGATGTATGGGGAAATGCTATACGATAAGGGATCCGGTTAATCGCAGGCTGAGGCAGAG
The DNA here is from genome assembly GCA_030762175.1 of Metallyticus violacea. NCBI lineage: Eukaryota > Metazoa > Arthropoda > Insecta > Mantodea > Metallyticidae > Metallyticus > Metallyticus violacea. The sequence goes on from CM060833.1 coordinate 143,076,528, forward strand.
TTGTAGTAGACCATTCTTAAATTGTACGCTTTATTTTTTACTTTCTCTCCCCCCCCCCCTTTTTATACAGAACTGAGTGTTGTTTATTGGTAACAGAATTTTCGTACAAATCTTTGGCAATTAATTTTGCTTTAGAGAAGTAATAAAGTGAATCCGAAGAAATTAAAGACCCCCCAGGCTTGCCAGATTGTTCGTACTCTTTCAAGCTACTTTGTTCCTAACTCCAATAATCTATCAACAGATGACGGTACTGCATGGATAGTGTATCTCGATCTTTTAACACATAGGGAAAAATTAATTGTAATTACTTCAGGATTCATGAAGTTAATTATTTATTTAAATCGAACTGAGATTTATCGTCAGTGAACTTGATGAGAAACCCACCCAATTCATTTTCATTGTTACGTGAACATGCGTTATACACTGGAAATCAATATTACAGTGTGAAAGATTTCATAATTTTGTCTATAATTGTTTTTGGCATTATAGTGCTAAATCGTAAATTGTTATTGCCAGTTTTTCATTAACAGCTACTTGTTTATTTAATTATTTATTATTGATTCCAATTTCTTGCACCAGACGTCTCTCCAGCCACGCTAAAGTGCGATAGCCAAAATATGTAAATGAACCCACGCTGCCTATTGCGGTTTAGATACGGAACGACACCATAACTTAAACCTAACCTAAAATTCAAACTGTCCTATATTATTGTTTTCTTTGCTAGTTCCTCTTCTCGTTGGCGTTACATTGATAGAGGCAATATCGCTAGAGGCATATGATCAACGTACCGGTTCCCCGCAGCTCCTTAAATCGAAGAACGCCACCCATCCATCAGGAAGATTTTCAGTTATCCTCATGAGGCTGGATTGATCCCATTCCACACCTTTCTAACTTAGAAAAATCCTAAGCAGTTACTGGGGATCGAACCAGGGTTTTCAGGCCAGCATCAATAACGCTAATCACTGGACCAAGGAGATGCTCTCCTTTATTTATTTACGTAACGTAGGTTTAAGAGCGAAAAATTAATCATTTTAAATTTTAGGTTTATCTATACGAGTGTATTGTACAGATTGCTATTATTATTTTTACTATTATTATTATTATTATTATTATTATTATTATTATTATTATTATTATTATTATTATTATTATTATTATCATCCTTGATATTATTACTGAATCTCTAAATGAAGCAAATGTGTGTACACAACTACCTAAACATTAAGCAACTAGAATCCTTTGCAGAGTCTTAAAATAAATAGAAAAAAAATATTTATACGTTACACCAAAAATATTTTGCCAAAATGATGTGACAGGTATACCACAATACCCAAAATGAATTTCTAGCCAGTTTTGGGAGTCAACTGTTTGTGTTAGATATTCACAGAGACAAGAAGAATTATGAGAAGTGTCTATTCCAAAACACTCAAAATATGACTTAAGTTTCCTATGTCCTGTCATAGCTGTGTTACTATAATAATGAAATGTTTGTAGTTCCTCAAAGACAGTCTGTCCCTCACTGCTGGAAAGAACATTATCATAGTAAAGTGGCCATGTCTACTATTTTCCATTACGAATTCCAGTCTTATAGCATATCGATGTTAAATTTTGTTTTAAAGCAAAGAAGCAATATATTATGTGTGTTCATATTCGCCTGGCGCGTTTGCAGTTATCTTTTGCAAGTATTTCTCATAACCACAAGACTGCAAACCCAATATAAACAGATATTTCTTATGTTTAAACATAACTTCTCTGATACCACTTACAATTATACAGTTTGCTTATCGCATATCATTTTTATGCTACGACAATTTTAAAACAAAAAGTACACGGTGTATGCAGTGTTTAATATAATATAATGTTTAAAATCTCACACTGCTAGAAAATTCGAATACTAGCATTTGTTAACGTTTCTGTGATGAGAAAAATGCTGTCATTGAGTATTTGTTGCTTTTATTTCTAGTTTTGAATTTTAGCTTGTGAAAATCGTTGTAAATTATTGTGGAAATTTGCAAAATCAGTGATAAGAATTGGCGGGAACTCCATCCAACTCGCTGAAACAGTGAATATTGTACGGAGCGACTTGTTACCTGGAAAACAGAAACAAAGATATAAGAAAGAACATGAATTGTTCACAATATGGTGCAAGGGGGAGAAAAGGATAACTGTGTAATGCTTTCAAGGAAAAAATTAATTCTTCAACTTTATGATCTATTTATTCTATGTTGAAGTGTTCGTTAATCTCAGTCATAATGTTAATCTATGAGAAATGATGTTGTTTCGAGTGCTTTTGGATTAGAATTTATCTGCTATCCCTTAAATAACCCAATGTACATTTTGTACTAATAGAATTAATGTGAACACCTTATAGTTTTATGTTTCAGCAATATTCTAAGTTTGTTGAATCAAAATTGTATAAAATTCCAATTTTATTTCATTTAAAAAACAATGCGGCAAAGGGTTTCTGAAAAGTAGTGCTGTAAAGTTGCTTTTTGTCATTCTTTTCTTCAATTGTTTTATTATAGTACAGCAATTTCAATTTTTTCAATTCTGGAATAAAGTTTACAATATTCTTGTGTTCACTTTTAAATAAGACTTGCTGTTTTTAAATTATTGCGAAGCGAGATTAACATTAGAGATGTAGATAAACAACTAGGTCATGCTTTTAACAAAGTAAGTCAATTTTTTTACATCGCATATTTTATTTTATTTTGTTATCTTTATTTTAACTAGAAATAAATGTCATCCATATTTTTATGGTAACAAAATTTTATTCGATTTTTAAAAATATTTCTTAAGGACGTTATGAATGTTGCAGAAGAACAATATAAATTTATTCTTGAAAGTTACTTCCAATATAAGTTTTGGTTGGGGAGGAGTATAACTACGACATACTCCAATATGTAAATGAATTCCTGGCCAATTTAACGATGTGCCATGTTACTATAATTTATTTGACAACAATTTCATAAACAGTAATTAAGAAAATGTATTTACAGTTATCTAAATTTAGTCATATTCACAATCAATCGGCTGATCTGGCAAGTAACTTATGCAATGCCGCTTTCCAATTAGCTAATTTAATGCCTGTGTGAAGTAATACGCCTTATCAATTATTTAGATCGAAAAACACACAATTTCTGGCTTATATCTTTGAAACAAAGGAAGACACGTGCAAAAGCAACTTTTTTGCTTCCTTATTAAGCAAAAACTGATTGCTTAAGCTTGACAAATATAACTAAGGCATTATAAAGTTATGCAAGATACTATTTAAATTTTAACACGCGATATAATATAGTAGTATACAGTAATTATTCAAGTAATTCGTTTAATCATCTACGCCTCTTTTAAAAGTAGGATATGGTCGTTTGTCTGTTGATGAATAGTTGAAAACAGTTTACTTTTTGCAGTATATTTTTAATATGATTATCTACTGTTAAAAGACTAGCTCTTTGATGTATAGTTAAGTTACT